>JAEQBA010002670.1:0-512465 GCA_019434445.1 Phalangium opilio
GTATGGTAACAGAGATGATTATAAATGAACATTAGTGGATATTGCAAAACAAAGGAAATTATTTAAAATATTTAGTAAATTTGCATTCGTAGGAACATGTAATGGAAATCAATAAATTACAGCTGTAGTTTGCCTATTACGGACTTCGAAGAAATTTTATAATAAAAATGATTAATTTTGAGAAGAATTATAAACAAAACCCTCTTATAAATCACTTGATTTTATACTTCACCCTCCCTTTAAAAATCTTGTAACGTAGAAGCCCCGGAACAAGGGGCACGTAAGAAGGGGCAGGTCATAGCGACAGAAGTAAAATAGAACTACGTATTTTTCGCCGTCCCCGTCAGCAACGTCATCAAAATGTAGTTTAAGTGAGCCAAAAAGAAAATTTAAATTTTTCGTTACATGTTGAAGGGAAGGCTAACCGTTCTCCATTACCTCTTCTAAAATCACATAGGTACCTGATACAGTCTTGTAAGCAGTTAGATTTACAATTATAAGAACTTACTGGAAGGCGTTGAAAATTGCAAATATAGGCTATATTGGTAGAAAAAAATATTGGTCTCGACAAAGATTTGCACTGAGCTTGACAAAATCAAATCTCTCTCCTGCCGCAAAATCCTAGTAGTCCCAAGGAAGATCAAGCAATAGACCCAACCAACAAATCTTTTGAATTTTTATAACTTCTCAGATCTCGTTCTCGGGTTTGAGGCGAGAAAGGGATAACCTGATTGGGTTGATTTTGCCATGCGCAGAAGATGTTTTACCCCAAGAGTCAGACTCTAAGCCAATCAGAAAATTAAGAGGTTTATTTTCGTCGCTCAACGACAGATGGTACTACAGTCAACTTTGTTAGTCACGTGATACTATCCCTTAGGTGGAGACGAGACCAAGCCAACTTGTTTATTACTTTATCTGTTGGTTGGGTCTATTGAAATACAATCGCCCAAAAAACGTCCCGTCGTTGGCGCTTATGTACTAGTGCACAATATTCAAGCGCACCGTACTAAATCAGACGACATTTCTACGTAGGGAAATGATGGGCGTTGTACTCCTTTTGATTTACTCATGGTAAGTGAACACTAGGCTTTCGAAAGAGATAAAACGAAAAAAAACAACATGGCAAAGAGAAAAGAAACAAACCTTAAAAAGAAAAAACAAAGAGCAGAGAAAGCAAGGGCAAAACAACCACGCCGGTCTTTACCTAAGAATCGATCGCGGGCTCTTGATGAGTGGAAGAATTTTAACAGTCGGACCATCTATAACGCTTGTCGCTAGGCGCACTTCTGGTACCTCCTACTCGCCTCCTTTCAATCCGAGTCAAAGACAATAGAACACTAACGCTATGTGGGTTTAGGTCTTCGCGAACAAACGAAGTTTAGTTCAGTTGTAAACACACCAAATATGAAACACTTCGAATCAGATCGAGATGAAACTTTGCAAACATACAAAGTATGTGATGTTAATACAGTATTTTCATGTGTTTGATTTCCTGATTTTATTTTTAGCCAGTAATTTAACTTATTTAACTTTTTAAATTATTAGAAAATCAACTGAACCCTTAATTTTAAAGATAGAAGAGTAACTAATGTTTAAATAGTTAACCATTTATTTAAAAAACATTTATAAAACTAAGCAGCTGATTATCGATTTATAAGAATTCACTTAGAAAAATGATGGGGTGGGTTTGATAAAAAAAATTTTGTACCCACTGATTTTACAGCTTTAATTTTTAAATTTTATAAAGTTGAATATTGCATTTATATACTTTAGTTTGATAAAGACCCACGAGTCGAAAGCTAACGTTAATTTCGATGGCAATTTACACCAATAAACGTATTGTTCTAATCGCCCATGTGTCTACTTCGTTCGAAATTGTGTTCATTATAATTCACCATGGTAAATACACTTAATATTCTATTAGTTGAAACTGCCGAAACATTTGTTTGGAATACACGTGAGCAATTACTATAACTCAAGAGTGAAATTAAAATCAATTTCAATCATTTCTTTCTTTTTATATATAAACTTGACCGCATATCAAACGTAAATCGCTTAAAATTTTAGTTTTTCAAAATAGTAATCCCCTTCAAACCAGACATTTCAACCAGCTACGGGAAATAGACCGAACCAACAAATGTTTTGAATTTTTATAACGGCTCACATCTCGTTCTGGTGTTTTGAGGCGAGAAAGGGATAACCTGATTGGCTTGAATTTGCCATGCGCAGAACCTGTTTCGCCCCAAGAGTCAGACTCTAAAATCCAATGAGAAAATAAGAGGTTTATTATCGTCGCTCAACAACAGATGGTACTACAGTCAACTTTGTTAGTCACGTGATCATATCCCTTAAGACCAAGCCAACTTGTTTATTTTTTGGTTAGGTCTATTGAAATAACTAGGGCCTAAAAATGAACGGATAATATGTTAATAATACGCAATTGAGTTTTATTGTAACAACTTTATTGTTTTATGGGAATAAAAAGTGATTAGATCCGGTGCTACTGAAAATTTCATTGAAACCAATCTTATCGTTTCTGAAAAATTGTTGCAGCTTAATAAATTAAAGGTAATCTTTTTATCTCCTCACCACATTTTTCGAACATAAAATCGTAGCGGTCTACCTAGCGTATAACCTCTATTGTCTTTGGATCAACCCTTAACCCGGCTTTCACCCTATATCGGTCTTCTTCAACAATTCGATATATTTCGGGGTATAGCTAGAATTGATAGACTCCTTGAGAAGTACATTTTCCTTTATTTTCTTACTTTTTTAGAGGAGGATTTTCGTTTCTTGTTTACTGAGAAAGAATAGAGATTGATTAAGCTTCTTAGAACAAATGTTTAAAAAAACAAACAAACGTGGACTGAAATGTAACCGAAGGTTTTTAGAGAATTACGTAAATTTAAAATTTAAATTAAATTTCTTAAAAGTTATCCATACGTATCTTTAAAATTTATAAGAATCTTCATTATTAAATCATTTCAAAGTCTGCTCTGTCTAGACTGAGACAAAAGATACTTTTTTTCTGAAATTTCTAAAACATCTCATCAAAAGATCAAAAAGTCTCTTTGAAAGTCGATATAACCTTTACCATTGCTACTTGAAAAGAAATTATTAGGAACTTCGTTTTTTAAGACTATAAATAGAAAACTGTAAAAGTTCTGTAAAAATATGACCAGTTTTTTAATACCATTTCAATAAAATTTTAGCCAAGCTTTGTTCTATATTTGACCCAAATACGATTAGAGTATGTAATTATTATGATCCAAATATGATTAACATTTGTTATATTTTTCGTCTAATTACGATTAAATTAAAATAATATTTTGATTGAATTACGATTAGACTATGGATAAAATTATGACCAGAGTTTCATCCCATTTCTATCGTTAATCAAATATTTTTTGAATTATGACCAGATTCGTTAGAGTTTGTTCTAACTATGACCAGACTCTTATCATATTTTTTATGAAATTTTAACTAAAAATTCTTCCAAATTCGATGGAATGGATGGAATTTTGTTGCAATTATGACCAGGTTACATTCTAACCTTGATAAAATTTTGATGACTCTATCTATTCTTGAACTTTCATCCAAATATTACCTATGTTGAAACTGTTTCTAAGAAATAGTGGAAAGTTTTGGAGTTAGCAAGAAACGCGCTCTTGGGTGGTCAATAGGGGAGAGTTTGTGTGTCATCGACGAGAGCGTTTGACAGCTTAGGAGTCGCGGTGGCGCACAAGCTTACCTGGGTAATGCCCCTTTCGTGTGGGGCTTTGGAAGAGGGGTTGAAATTGAAAAACAACTCTCTCCTTTGCACCAGCGAAAAGGGGGATTTTGTTAAGAAAAAATCAGTTAGATTCGAAGGATAGGCGAAATAAGTTGTACCTTTTTACACCAGTCAATAAAACTTATATTTTTGTTTGTTACTCTGTGCGAATGATAATTTCGGGAGTATTTGGAAATTAGTTAAATACGAATGATATCCCAACAACATAACTCAACAACCTAATTTTTTTGAATTTTTTAAAATTTAAAACAGATGGTAATTCAAATTCCTTGAAGATTCGTATTCTTTAGAATGAATGGCTCTAACAATTTTTTCAAGTAATCCTTGGCAACGTCTTTGCTTTATTTCTAGTCGGGTGGATTAGAAGAAAGCCTAACGTTTGACTAATATTTGGAAAAGGTTAGCCCGAATCCAAAAACGAAAGTTCTGGGATCGATGACTGATCTTATAAAAGATATAAGAAAGAAAGAACTGATGCTATCAGCTGAGAAAAAAATGGCGAATATAGTAAATGATCCGAAATTTGCTATTTAGGATCGATTTATTTTGCAGGCCTATTTTTGGAAAGATTTTTGAACGATAATAAATCATGTTTTCTCCATATCACAACTCAATGTTTGTCGATATTAAACACTAATATGTAAACTGTTAATTTATCTACCACAGTAAAACGTACTTATCATAATTTCGAGCAGTAAGGCGCGTTTTCAATCAAGATTTGTTTGAACAAAAATTAAGCTTTTGCTTCAAAAGTAGCAGCGAAAAGCCGAATCAAAAAATCTTGGTGTTTTCAAACAAGCTTCAAATTCAGCTTTTCGTCTTTTCAGGCTTTAAACCTTCGAGAAGCAGATATCTAAATGAGTTTGATATTTGCTTCTCATTTTCTTTAAGCTTTTGCTGCTCAAACAGTTTTGGCGCGTTCAGTTTTGCTACGGGTTTAGGACTTTTTTGAAAAGAAAATGAGGTCTACACACATGAAAACACGCCCACTTGTAATTTTTTACTCATTTGAAGCTTGTTTGAAAACGATACGAGTTTCAGCTTTTCCGTTTTTTTTTTTTGAAGATTTTTTATCTTCGAAAGCCCGTCAAAAGTTCTCAAAAAAGCCACAGCGAAAAGCTTGGAAAAAGTTGATTGAAAACGGGCCTGTATACATAATAAAAGAAAATATTTCAGATTTCAAATTTTTAAATTTTGATTAAGTTTCATTTTTTGGAATAAATACGGTAAATAATTGATAAAGTTTATATTTTAAAAATAAAAGAGTACTATATATTTTTCATGTTTAATGTAATAGCCATATTTCGAATTTTGTACGATGTCATTATTTACCATATATCACACTATCAACTGGAAAATATCATTTCCACAGTGCATTTAAAAGAATATACTAAGAAACTTTTCATTATCTGCCCATGAGGCATGTATGGAGGTATATATAACATAATTTGGTTTAGAGACTGTCTTCCACCTGTAAAAAATTTAATAGACGGGTATTAAGATTACTCGGCGTTAAAATAGTGTTTTCGTATGAAACTATTTTAAACAAAAATTTTTAATTTTCATATTATTTTTGAAACGGCGAACAATACTAGAATAAATGTGCTTTTCATTGAAAATATATAAAAATTAATCGTACTGTAACTAAAAATGTGTAATATTTTGACAAAAACGTGAAAACGTACAAAAATGATTTAGAAAATAATGCTCTCTAATAAAAAAGAATTTTTTCTCGAAAAATGCTGTTATCCAACCAAAGTAAGAAATTATTTGACATCATTCAAATACGGTTTGATCATAATTGAACATAAAACAAAACTATACATTGATAAAATATGCTTTAATTTGCTTTTAATGAAATAATAAATTATTCGAAAGCAATTAAATAAGCAGTATGTTTTCTACTGAAAATTAAAACCCTTCGTTAAAATGAAAAAAAATTCATTATGAACCATGCATGATAATATGAACTAAATAGGTCCCATTTACCATAGAAATGACACGAAACTCTGTGAGATATTAGGTTTTTCCATTGTAAATCATTGCTTACATCGCGGGTCGAAAAAAACTTGGGTCTTTCGTTCAAGCGGGGTCAATAAGAGGAAAATCTCGGTGAGCGAGTGTTTGTCTTTTGCTCGATCTCGCGAAAGCGCGTTTCTGGGCTTTCCAACAAGCACCACCGAAAGGAATGAAAACGCCCGATTGACAAGGGGATGATCAAACGTCCCTACCTTCTATACCCATCCTTATGCATACCAACCGAAAGAAGGACCATTTTTTCCGCCCGTACAGTTCTTATTACCTCATTCATCATACCTAGCTGATCGCTCGACAAGTGAAGGGAGATACGAAACGTGAAGATCTATCCAAGGTTTAATCTCGAGATCCGTAGATATAGAGTTGTGCTAAGTAGACCAACTTCTCCAAAACTTTGCCATTCAAACCACTTCCGCAGAAGAACTCAAAACGTTTCTTAGAAAAAATAAAAGAGAAATGGAGTGAAAACAAAACAGAAGATGATGACAAATGTTGCAGTTAAATTCGGCTTTGAGCAACTACTGCGTTGAAAGAAACTATTCGAACTCTGCTTCCGTGAACGCTAATATTCCTTTTTTACACTTTCTTCTTAAGCCCGTCTTCAAACTGTAGTTCAAAATATTCAGAAACATATCAGCGATGAATTCTAACAACACCTTTCAATTTATCTTTAGTAAAGATGCTGCCAGAAACTACTACTACTACCCGAAACAGAGAGCTAAAAAAATTAAATCTAGCCTGTTTATCTCCTTTAAAGTACGTTATTAGTAATTTCTAAAATGTTTCAACTCTCAGGACACAAAAATACGAAGTAACACATAGTTTTCTCCCCAAGTTTCCAAATTGATCCCGCAAAAAAGATACATTTTGACAATTGAAATGCATCATTTAGAAAAGTCCACAAATACGACAATCATTCAAAATTGCTACTTTTGAATCTGATCTCTAAAGATGATCAATAATAAAATAATAAAGATTTGTCCAACGATGACCTGGCTTTCATTAAACATTCGTGAAATTATAACCTGACGCTAATCGAATTTCCACCCTAGCATTGCTGCGTTACATAATTTTTCGATCAACCGTCAACACAAGAAAACTAAAAATACAATTTTTCGACGGTTTAAAAATACCCACGAAATTTTTTCATCCACGAAAAATTTCGGGTCATTTATTGGAGATAGAGTATGGGGCTATAAGGTACCGACGACCACGCCACGGAAGGGGGACCCCCGAAAAAACGCAACCTTGCACGATGGCGTTCGGGAATCGCTCGACCGCTTTCAATATGCGAGAAAAGAATGGATTTCGAAGAGACCTATCGCGGGTGGCGGCGGCCATATAGATCAGCACTCGAAGCAGGCGCCGATATGGGTAAAGGTGGAAGGCGAGGCGACTGGAGAGGAATCAATTACTGACTTAAGAACACGAATATTGCCACCCATGGTCGTTCCGAACCAACGAAGAGAGAAGTTTCGCTGACAAGGAATATGAGGGCGAAAGATGATAAAAAAAATTGGGAAAAAGGATCGTAAAAAAACCGCAGAGCGAATGAAATAAGAAACGAGCCCAGAAAAGAGAGACGCGGAGTAGCAATTCCGGCATAATCGGTTTAATATGACGTACCTTCCTTCTTTCTTTCTCACAGTCCCACTGTACGCCTTGGAGATCGACTACAATAAAGGTCCCTTTTCATTCGAACATTTATGCGGGCTGGATTATCCGAGAATATTTCTAAGTCCAAAGAAAAAACCAATATAAAGTTGTGTGCGATACTATGTGGTGGTATAACTTAAAATATTGACGATAAATGCACATTTTAGTTTAAAATTTTATTTTTACAGGTAGCCCTCTAGGCATTGCCTCTTGTCTAACAGAGAGTGAAAATATTTTGTTTTAGGAAACTGATCTTTTGCATAAAACGTAGCTTCATTAGGATTTAATCATAAAACTTAAATGTTACGAGTCTAGAATATAATGTTCTTATCAGGCCTTAGTTTTTGGGGTTTCGCTGGCCAATTTTTGCTAACACAAACCACTTCTATAAATGTCTCCTAATGCTACTGACATCAAGCAAGAAGTTTGTGAAAATCGGTATCGAGTTTTAACTGAGCACAAAAAATAGTCATAGAAAGAAACAAACAACTTTCAGAAACATGTCTAACTTTACCCTAAATACTACACTGCAGTTTCAAATATTATTTTACTAGTAACTTGTACGTCATGTGACAATCTTTGTTTTGTACATGTTTATTTTAACATCACATACCCCTGTAATTAATGAGCGACGGAAACTGTCTTTCTCGTTCAAATTTTAATATTCTTGGACATTAGTGAAAAGTATTTTGAAAATGGACCTTAAGTTCGTCTTAGCCTTTTCGATAGCCGAGTACGAAAAGGGAAATGAAAGAGGAAAGCCAATGTCGAGAAAAATTCCTCAGAGAATGATTTATTAGGATTTTGAAGGATAGTCTCGGATGGCTATTTATTTGGGAATCGTCCAGAATGAAAAAGAGTCGAAACGAGTAAAAAGAGAGCCAGCCATGAACTATGCAAATGCATTCAAAGAGAAAAAATAATCTCCGAATAAACCTAAACCCAGGAAAGGACGGAGGTGCGGGCAAATGGAAGAAACTTCTTTTTTATCTTATGAATAAATAGAAATAAAAGTATAAATGCACGCAATAGTTCGAAGGAACTGCATTTTGCAATTAATTTTTATGTGTTTATCGCACTGTGAAATCACGAGGTTAGAAAGGTGGCTTCGTGAGAATAAAATTACTGAAAAGAACATACTTCTAGGCTCGCACCACCTTAATTATTGAACCGCCTATTGCGGTAGAAACTTGGTGTCGTATAATTCAATTTTAAGTGAGGTTACCTTAATTAAATGAAGCATAAATAATTTTTCTTCGAAGCACATTAATTAAAGTATATCTTTTTTCTCCAAAGTAAATTAATTGCAGTAGAAATATTTTTTCTTCAAAGTAAATTTATTGAAGTAGAAAAATTTTTCATCAAAGTAAATTTATTGAAGTATAAATATTTTTTCTTCAAAGTAATTTAATTGAACTATAAATATTTTTTCTGAGAAGGAAATTAATTGAAGTATAAATATTTCTTCTTCAAAGTAAATTAATTGAAGTATAAATATTTCTTCTTCAAAGTAAATTAATTGAAGTAGAAATATTTTTTCTTCAAACAAAATAATTGAAATATAAATATATCTAATGAAAAGCAAAAATAAAAGAAAGTAAAATAGTTTTCTTGAAACGTAAATAAGAGTAAAAATTGTTGTCTGTTAATTTAAATCATTGAAGTACAAATATTTTTATTTTCAAAATCAATGAACAGAAGTATAAACATTTTTCATAAAAATTAATTTGTCTCAAATAAAAACGGATCAAAATTGGTAGTATTTCTCCAAAAGTAAGGCAAATAACGTAAATAGTTTTTATCCAAAGTGAATTCCTTGAATGAGTAGAATTACATTAACGTGTCGAGTATTATGAATGGGGTCACCTTGTTCGAACTTCTAGTGATAACCTTTAAAGCTTTATTTCTAAACTCATAGTAGGTCGTTGCACCTAAAAACCGCTACGACTTTGCGATATCAGATTTAACATTGTAAGAGCTTGAACTAAGCAATAAATACGCGGCCCAAAAATTTTCATTTCAACGATAGATTCTTTTCCATCTTTTAAATCCTAATAAAAACGGGCATTTTATTAGATCAAACTGTATAGGATATAGGGACAGATAAATCCACCGTGAAAAATATACCTATTTTTTTCCAGGAATTCGAGACTCGGATATGGAAAGAAAACTTAGCTTATCTCAGGGGAAATAAGGTGGAAAAGGTTCGAGCAAATGAAAAAAATATCGTTCTCGATTCTATGCTGGGTTGCATCCAATAAAACCTATTTTTAGTCTACAGCAGGGTTGCTAGAAGTATGGTTTTCCTAATCTTCTTTAAAAAGTCGCTGGAACACAGAAACTTCTCCTGTACGAATATCACCAGTGGGATGAGACTAGAAGTATCGAGGTAACCAAATTCTTCACTAGGCGAAAGTGAATATTCTTGATAACACACCAACGGTTGGCCCTCTGGTAGCGGTTTCTGAATTTTCCCTCCAAACGTGAGACGCTCGTGACGGTTGACGGCCGAACTAGATTCAAGCAGGGGCGTCCGTGTTCCGCGGCTTTAGGATAAGGGGAACGGGAGTAGGAAATTTTTTGGAACTCGACCAATTTTTTTCTCTCTAGTGTAGGCGCAATGGAAGCGGCATAAAATCCTCAAATTTGTTCACTAGTGACAGGATCTATTACCAATGCTAGAGCCCTTCACTTCTAGTCTCATCATACTTCTGGAATATGAATTAAAAATTGTCAATAAACACAAATTTGTGGCTTATAATGAAAGTTTTATGTAAAACCACTTTTAACATTACACATTTATGTACTTTAATTTGTGTCAATCATGCTTATTTATCTTTTAACAACATCTGAGCTCATTTCAATTCTTCGATAAAATAGGTATTCAAATCCTTCCAATGTTTTAGCCTTAGATAAGAGAGTTGAATGGAGAATGTTAATGCAGCATGTCGTGCACTAAACGTTTCTCAGAAAACCTTGCGATATAATTGGGACGTGTAGCCGCATTTCTGGAAACCGTTTTACCATTTTATTTATATGAGAGCTAGCTTCAATTGTTAAGACATAGGGGGCGGTTGAGTCGTACAATCCTATCAAATCACTGAAAAAACTGGGAGTATTTCATTGCCGTTGGTTAGGTAGGAGAGTAACGTTATTTGTAGTGATTTCCTCCCCATCAAACTCTCTAATCTGTGTTTAAGCAAGATGTTACTTTTGCACTGGCCATTCTTGGTTATGCAACAGTTATATCCTTGTCATTGACGACGTAGTGTGGCACACTCACTCAAGAAAGAGAGTTCGAAACACAGAAAAACTAAAGGCCTATTCAGACCACACAACTTTTTGACTCATTTAAAGGAGTCAACTTGAGTTGAGTAAACTAGTTCGGACGTTAGACCAGAAATTGGACAAGTTGAATCACCAAATTAAAAAGAGATCAATGACAAATTTTTGCTGACTCAAATTTCTGACCCATGTAGTTGAATCAAAAGTTGTATCGTCTGAAAGTGCCTTAAGATAGCACGGTTCTGTTCATTGCGAAGAAACATAAGCCGCGTTTACACGAGACACTTTGGAACCGTTTTCAACCGTTTTGGAAAGGCCTAACACTTTTTAAAATATAATATTTGCATTTTATCGTGAAAGATTTTATCAACTTAATATTATTTTTTGTACATTCTAAAACGGTTTCAAAGTGTCTCGTGTAAACGCGGCTAACATTGCTTCCCGGCTTTAAAACCAACAAGATATGCCCCAAGGCATATTAACGCTTTTTGCAGTTTGATATTGTCTTTAACAAAACCCGAAATTAGAGATTCACACCGGCAACGTCAACGATTCAAGCTACCAATAAGCAAAGGCGTGGAAAAGTATAGGAAAAATATCGATAGCTTAACAACAATCGTAGTGGCGCAAACGTAGAGTATCCGCATCCCACACCGGCGTCGTCACTCACTCGTAAGTTCGAGCCCCGCTAGCTCCGAAAGACCGCATTTTCTCGTCGAAAATATGATCGAATTTAGTATAGATGTCGCTAGTGCGGTGGAGAATCAAATTCCGGCGAGCTCTGCCGCGTAATTTAAATTTACGAAAATGTACGCGAACGCGAAACAGCCAGCCAGCCTGCCTGCCTGCCTGCCTGCCTACCTGCCTGCCTGCCTGCCAGCAAGCCTGCTTCCAGGGGTCGCCGTATAAAGCTTATTGCTATAGGCAAAAAGCTTAAAAATTCAATATTTTTTAAAAAAAAAAGTAGTAATTGCGCGCAACGCCACCTTATGCTAAAAATTTTCTATGCTAATGTTGATTTCCGCTCGCAAAACGAAAGATAGGAGTCAATACATATGGTAGCAATTCGCGCAAATAAAAAGGTTTTGTAAGCTTGTTTATAAGTAATCTTGTATATGTGACTTGATGCCCGTTTCTAATGTTTAACGAAAAATTTCTATATTGATATTTCGTGGATCTGTAGACATTAAGATTCGTTAATGTTCTAGCTAAAATAACTTTATTTCTCTTTTATAGCAGATATATAATATCTTCCCTCTGGGTTTTCACATTTGCACATGGAAAATAGCACCGTGTTCCCATATACCCCATTGATGCAAAGACAGTAAAGAATTCTAGACAGAATAAATAAAACAATAAACGAGAAAGTACACAGCCCGCCTTAAGAGTAAATATTGGGCGAATTCTATCTCGTTTTTCCATAGTCTGTGGACCACTCTCTTATTTATCCGTGTGTTCTAGCGGAGATTTTTCTTAAATAAATCAGAAGAAAATAAATTGCTTCGTCTTTCGTAAGAATGTACAGTACAGGCAAAGGGATTTCGCATTTTTTCGTCCTGGATTTTTAGTAATGCTGAATAGAAAATGATTTGCACTCCATTTCACACCACGTACTCGGTGCACTATGTGTGGGCTAACCGAGCAAGGTCAATTGATACTTCGATCAAGTGTGGAGGTTCTTTAATTTTCATCAAGAAAACTATTTTGATTTGGTTAAATTGTGACCGTATTGAAACTTAGAAATAGTGGGAAATTTGGATTAGAGTTGGACAGTACAAGTTTTTCAGGACTGTGGTAGTTTCAAAACCTAGGAGCGTAAAGAAAAATGCATTATGAGTCTTTGTCTTTACTTTGCGTCAAGTTCGATGCATCTCAGGAGAAATCGGGTGTTCTTAAATATTGTAAACATGGTTCGTAATCTAATGGTTTTATAAGGACTTTCGAATAAAATTGAAAGTTAAATTCTATCGGGCCACTTTCTAAACCAGTCGTGAAAAATAGCAGACGATTAAACTGTTACTTCAAGGTATTGGAATAAATCTTAGCGTTAACGCGACGTTTGTATACGATGTTAGGAAAGACGAGGCGCGTACACAGCGTTATAAATTAGAATGTATGGGTAGGAACACGTATCTCCGTGCCTCAAGACTCTTGAGTCTCTTCACGCCTTAAGACTCTTGAACTGCTTCTTCTTTCGTATAACATCCGAACAACTCAAAAGATAAGAACGTGATGAACGGTTAAAGTATACAGTCTTCGTAATTTTTAAGATGTTAGCCTTTCCTTTTTTGTGGTTGCGGCCGATGTAAATTACATTAAATACTTTTGACACGATGCAGAATTTTTCTTGTTTCGTCCCGAAAGGTCCGCGCTTATATTTTCAGACTATAGACCATTCCATTATGGACATGGGTGTTGAGAACTTTGCAGGGTGTAGGGGTCCCTCAAGAAGTACCGTTACAGGCAGTGTAAGTTAGCTAGCCTCTAGCTTGTAGTGAAATCTGGCGCCATCTAGCGTTGCCTCTAGGCTAGCTGCGCGTTTGTTTCTTTACAAGTAATATCAGTAATAGTCTATTGTATCATATTTTGATCGAGATAGTGAGTTGACGTGGGAATTGTTTCATTTATAAGTAAAAATACTAACTGATTAACAATAAATAGCCCAAAGGTCATAGCTAGAGTTGTGAGTCGGTAATTTACCGTCCGTAAATTACCGGTAATTTACCGAATACTGCGTCAATTACCGATTTATATCTTACCGTAATTTTAAAATGGTAATTTACCGGTAAATTACCGCGGTAATAAGCATGTGAAAGTATAAAATACCATAAATTACCGATTTATATCTTACCGTAATTTTAAAATGGTAATTTACCGCTAAATTACGTAAATTACCGCGGTAATAAGCCTGTGAAAGTATAAAATACCATAAATTAGGGTAGTTTTTGTTATTCCAAAATTTCAATCGGTAATCTTTCGGTAATTTACCCGGTAAATTACCATTTTCAAAAATTACGGTAATTTCACATCTCTAGTCATAGCCAGAAGCCCTTGGTTTTGTGTAAAAAATCATATACAGTGAAACACACGTACTTCTTCACCTTTGCATTTTTAATGGTAGAATGAAGTATTTTCCAAATTTTTTTCTCAAATGCAATAGAGACTTCAAGTAAAGCACGACGCTCTCCTGCTGACGTCATTACGGTGTATTTTCACAATACCTAGAGAATTGTACTTATAGAATTTGAACGAAAACCGCCCACTCGAGAAAGAAAAGCCTTTAATTAATTAAGGGGCCGGTGAGTTCTTCTGTGTTTACTCGGTTTGCAAGATGTTTCTTTTTCCCTGAAGAGATAATTGAAGGCAAGAATTTATTCGTGTCAACCATGAAAACCAGCTTAACTATATTTGTATTGCAAATTTTCTGTAGTCAGGAAAAATTACAATTTGAGAAACAAATAAAACCAATGTTACTATGTGCATAATATGTGAACACACCTTTTACCGCTACAGAAATAATGTGTTTCTTTGAAATCAGTTACTAGCATATTCTGTGTATTTGGATGATATTACGTTTTAAAGTATTTAGATTTCAATCATCATTAAAAACTCCAGTAATAGCAGCTCTATTAACCATTGCCAAGGTTCGAACCCGGCACCTGCCCGATGAAGCATGCCGCTCATGAACTGCACCTGCGGATTGAGTCTTGACTGCTGTTTACATATTATATGCATGTAGTGTGATTTAGCAGCAACCTGAACTAAAACGGCATAAATTGCAAAAGAGACTATAATTAAGAATATTTTGGAAATTAAGGCATTTGGAGAATGATAGGTTAAAATATAAATGTATAAAACACCAATCCTTAATATTAGACAGATACGTTATACATTGATAAACTTATAGGCATATTTATTAAAAAAATTCAATTTTTAAACAATAATTACAGGTGGAAAAGTGCTAATAGTTTAAGCTATATCGTCAATTTCTGATATTAATTATAAGGAGAGTTGCGATGAGTGCGGCTTCAGATAGCTTTTCTCCTTTCCACCAAAGAGGCAAAGAACTTTATTAAGTAAAAGCCACTTTGGGGCTCCAAGTGTTGTCTCTCACTGCAACTGCGTATTCATGGTTAACATGAAAAACTCATAGTAACGGTTTCAAAAAAGGAAGTATATATGACCCCTTTTATGTCCTTTCAGGGGAAACTTCCAGTTAAAAATGTGTATTCACAAAGGAACGTTGACATTTCTACATCTTTTTGAAGTTTTTAGGACAAAAGATTGAGTTTGGATATTTTTTATGTGATGGGGTAAAATGAGCTTTATAAAGGAAATGGGCTTCCTCAACGAAGTTTCCGTTAATTAATGGAACACACTGTGGAGTTTTCCACAAAAGAAAATGTACTCGAAAATGATCGTCTTAACGACGCGTACGTGTCGGCAACCTGGTCTCAAGTCCTCGTTTATAAGACCCAATTAATAAAGGACATTTCAGTTTTTTTCCGTACGTATTTCAAACGTAAAATATCTAATGGGCCTAATTTATGGAAATATGGCCAGTAAGATTACTATGGAACTTAAAGGCTGTGTCGTGTGAATACCTAATAATAAAATTTGTAAGAAGTAAGTTGTGTTGATCAAGTGCGCCTGCGTTACAGTATAATCCTCTAGAACTCCCATAACATGGTGATAATTAATTACGCTGCTTGTACTATCATAGAGATGAGAGTCGGTAATTAATCTTCGTAAGTTATGGAAAGTTTACCAAATACTGCTGTAATTTACCGACTTGTAATACATTTTTATTCTTATGTTACCATGGTCAATGATTTGCTATTTTTGTCGAAGCTATTTAACTTCATCTTATGTCGAACTACTACTAAAAGATCATTCAGATTTCAACACACTTTTTTTATTTAGACGCGTGTTACGAAGATTAATATTCGTACAACATTTTTTTCCACAAGAAAATTTTATAGACATTTCATATCATAAATTACTGAGTGAGCGATTTTGTAAATTATTTTTTAAAGCTCATTTGTAAGAGGTAAAGTAATTTTAAAAACGATAAAAAGTTCAAAACTTACCGCTACGTTATATTAACATATTAACAGCCCCTGTTATTAAATTTACCCAAAAACCCCTTTGCTTTGCGTGGAAGCTTTGAAGGACGAATGAAAAAGTTTCAAAAGTAGTGTTTGCCTGGTTTCCAGTTTTTTCAGTCCTAATATGTGATGCAACATTTAATTTCGTACCCCGCAAGTCGCGCTTAGTCTACAAAGTCACGTGGTAGACCGCCTATTGTACTGGGTTAACGCTGTGAAGACGCATCAGATTCCTAGTGTGTGTTTTCCTCCCCATGTGATTCGTCCTCCCAGTGGAAAGCAACTAAAAGTAGCAAAAATTTTCAATCTAGCGTAAAATCATGATAAAAAGTTTCGAAAAAAAGGTGTATTTTGAAAAATATTTTTTGTTTTGTAACGGAGAAAACTAAACGAGGCATTACGAGAGCACTGCCTTCACTAACTCAACACGTTCACGGGATAATATACCAGAATTTTTATAATATATTAACCAAAATGTTTTTGTTAGTTTACTGTTAATTAACAAATGCAATAAACTTGACCATATATCTACTAAAAAAAAAAAAGAAATGAAAGTGCTACTCCTGTTTGGAATTTCACTAAAAATACGGAGGAGTAAAATGAAGATTATTTGATGCAACTTTTCCGCTAAATGTATGAAGCAAAGCCTAGCATAAGATCAAACACCTTCAGCTAAATGTCAGATAACGTTGTCGCGTTATATTCTTTAAAGGTTTAGATATCTGAGGTGATAGTGGAGGATTTGAGGAATTAGGCAAATGTTGCGAGACGTCTCAAAAGCCGAATTAAACCCTTTAATTGTACCAGTGTCTTTTTTTTTCACCAACACAAACTCAGAGTTGAAAGTGAATCTTATTTTAAGCATTTTTTTGTTAAAACTGAGCAAACAATTGGTCGAAGCCCCAAAAAGTTTAATAAATTGTATAAATTCTATCTTCACCAATAAGAGCTTGAATCTGGTAGTGAATATTTTCCCAAGTAAATCTTGGCAGAGCTTGCTATTCGTGAATCCCGTATCCACAGGCACACGCAACGCCACTCAAATCTCTCCTTCTCCAATCTGTTTCACATACCCGCACCATAAGTTTAAAAGATATGTTCCATAAATATGACACTACCTATACTTCGTAACGTTAGAGACTTCCTGAGAGCTAGTTCGAGTACGACAAGAGAATTGACTACACGCAGTTTTGAAGTCCACCTTCCTATTTAATGTGAACTAAGCCTTTGACAGCGTCTCACCAGACGTCGCTTTACGAGAATCTATAACGTTTCACCTACGTCACTTCATGATAAGCTCTCAGTAGCCGTGACAAACTTTTGCATCATATCTTATGAACTTGTGCAGCCTATGCTTATGAACTTGTGCAGCCTATGCTTATGAATTTGTGCCGCATAACTTATGAACTTGTGCAACATAACTTATGAACTTATGCAGCATAACTTATGAACTTGTGCAGCATATCTTATGAACTTATGCAGCATATCTTATGAACTTGTGCAGCATATCTTATGAACTTGTGCAGCATATCTTATAAACTTGTGCAGCATTCTTATGAACTTTTGCAGCATTGCTTATGAACTTTTGCAGCATTGCTTATGAACTTATGCAGCATATCTTATGAACTTATGCAACACCTAGGTAAAAATAGGAGAACCTCGTGTGCGTAGGAATTTGGTTAAAGAGAGCACTGAGAAGACTACGTTATGATAGGCTACGAGACTGTAGAAGTCGTTTAGGGTTTAGGATAGCAGCCTTAAAAAAGGCTAAATAAGCGAATCGAAAACAGGGGTTTTAAAAAAAATCAATTCACCTATAGTGTAGCGTGAGACGCGGTAGACCATGAAAAATCGTTCGTGGCTCTTTTTCATTTACAAGATAGGGCCCGAGCCATAATAACCCTTTAGTTTCGAAGCCGCCTGTCTGCACCACGAATTCATGCCCTATATTAAAGTGGGTCCCATAGGAACGTTCTTTTTTTTAGTTAGGAAAAAATAATGGAGGTGAAATGATGCATTACGAGGAAAATAAATAGTTTTCGGATATGAAATCAACACAGTTTAAATACTATAAGATAAATATAAATGTGAATTCTGAGGAATGATAAAGGACGAAATTTGAAAGGCCAGTTGCTTTTATAAATTTCTGTAAATGTTGCGAGTCAGGTTTAACAATTCATGATTATGTATCATGTATAGTTATGCGCGTGTGTGAATAACTAAAAACATTAGTCAATATAAATTAATAAATAAATGTCCCAGATATTAAAAGTTTTCAGTTTGAAGACATGAATATGGAACATTAATTATTTTAAAAAATTATTAGCTTATCTTAATCAGGGATAGATTAAATTTCAAAAGTAGGAATGAAAACGGTTAGCCTTACTTCAGTCCGACTCATAGCCCAGTATAGAGCCCCTCCCTCGGCTCTGACGGGAACTTTGAAAATACGTAATTCCTTTTCACCTCTGTCGCTATGACCCGCCTCTTCTTTCATTCCCCCCTCCGTCCCATGGAAGGGGGTCCGGGACTTTGACGCGCGCCCACATTACTCTGTTCTCCATTCCTACTTTTAAAATTAAATCTATCCCTGTCTTAATATTGTCATGAAACTCAAAAGAATTCAATTTTAATATCAATAGCATCATGTTTTTGATACTTTTCTAACCACGGTCCAAGACACAAATATTTGGGAATAGATATTTTGTCACCTCATTTGACCAAATCGGAGTTAACTATGACAATTAAAATAAATTTTTATAACCTTCTCTGACCCCTATTACCAAAAACCAATAGCTTTGGTGTCAACCATAGATCGAAACCTTTCCTTGAACACCAATTTTTTCTCCAAATCAGATATATCAAAAACAGGAGTTCCTGTACAAACTTTCACACTTACGAACGCAAGGAAGATAATGTAGAACTAAATTTGTATATTGCGCAAGAGCATCTACGCACTGTCAATTGTAAATATTTGTTTCTTCATTGTTAGCCGAATATCATCACTAAAATTCCGTACTCGGTGGAAAGAACGATTTGGGCCGTCTTTAGAAAAAAATATGCGATCTTTTTCCTCTATGCAAAAGAATGAGAGTAGAGAAAGAAAAAAAGAACGCTTTGGTCCGGAGTATAATTCCGATTTAAGACTCCCAGAAGTTCGATGGAAGACCAAGGGATCAATTTGGATGAAACCAAGCTTCATCACACGAAGCCCTACTTTTCATTCACAGGACAAAAAACAACCAGCCCTGATTGGAGAATATATTAACGATGTACTGGTTGTTGTATTTCTCTTCTTGGCTTCGATTACCTTCGGTCGTTCATACAGAGAATTTCACCCTAGAGAACAGTTTGGCGAATTGGTGTTATGTTCTTCAATGACGGTGAGACAGAACCGAGCCTAAAAGATCTTTGGGATTCTTTTTATTTTATTCTTAAGAGAGATAAAGGTTTGGGGCTGTGTCTTCCAAGCTTTAAGGACAGAAGTATATAAGAACGAGCTTTGAAGTGTCTTAAGTTCAATTTATTTAAAGATTCACAATGTAAGGTTTCTGAATCATACTAATGTAAGCAGAAGTAAGATAAGGGACTAGAAGTAAAGTGCTCTAGCATTGGTAATAGATCCTGGCACTAGTGAACAAATTTGGGGATTTTATGCCGCTTCCATCGCGCCCACATTAGAGAGAAAAAAATTGGTCGAGTTACAAAAAAATTCCTAACCCCTTCCCTCAACCTAAAGCCGCGGAACACGGACGCGGGTGCTTGAATCTAGTTCGGCCGTCTACCGCCGCGAGCGTCTAACGTTTTGGAGGGAAAATTCAGAAACCGCTACCAGAGGGCCTACTGTTCGTGTGTTATCAAGAATATTCACTTTCGCCAAGTGAAGAATTTGGTTACCTCGATACTTCTAGTCCCTTATCTTACTTCTGATGTAAGTAATTAATGGTAAAATTAACAATAGGCATAGAAAATTGTGATAATTTACATCGAAAAATTACTCCGAAAATGGAATGAAGTAGAAATAACGTCCATATTTTACTTTCAAGAGTTAAAAATAATTAGTTTAACTAATCATGAAACTGCAAAGATTAAGTCATTTCTAAGTCTAGAGTTTATGTCGTTAACCTCAAAGATTGTTTAGGAAACTTTGTAAGAAATATAACCAAACTAAAATGGTGAAACATAGAAAGGAATGGGTTTCTTTGGTAAAACAAAACTTCGCTATCAGAATGACATTACAGAATTTTACGCCCGAATCGAATAGAAACAAAAAAAAGTTACCCTGTCGGCTGAAATTTTGTTGGCAGACAAGCGTTCCTTCTCCTTGAGCTAAACGGACTTTTTCCTATTTTCCTACTACACATTTTCTAGTTTTGAAGCCACCCACTAAGATATTCTATATCCTTATTTGAGTTGGGTTTTTCTATTTCGAGTCTGGCTGGCAACCAGCAATTGCGCCGAAAAAAAGAGAGCAACTAGACATCGAATCTAAAGTCCACCAAGAAAGAATCCTTCGAGAAAATTGTAAACATTCTCTAGTGGACGAACGAAATGAAACTTTGAGAATGGCGACGGTTTAAAGAGGCTTGTGTAGAACCCAAACAGAAACGAAAATTGATTTAAAAAGCTTCGAAAAATATATTTGTTCGGTAAATATCTTTTTGCTTTGCTTTTAGGGTTAGCCTTTAAGAATCAAAATAAGGCTTTAGCCTATTTTCCTATCTTGTAACGTCATACGTTTAGGACCATAAGTTTAAACGCTGAATGCGTATATCACTTTGCATGAAACCAGAAGTGAGATGAGACTAGAAGTGAAGGGCTCTAGCATTGGTAATAGATCATGGCACTAGTGAACAAATTTGAGGATTTTATGTCGCTTCCCACGCGCCTACACTACTGAGAAAAAAATTGGTCGAGTTCCAAAAAAATTTCCTATCCCCTTCCCCTCAACCTAAAGCGGCCGAACACGGACCCGGCTCCTTGAATCTAGTTCGGCCGTCTACCACCTCAAGCGTCTCACGTTTTGGAGGGAAAATTCAGAAACCGCTACCAGAGGGCCAACCGTTGGTGTGTTATCAAGAATATTCACTTTCGCCGAGTGAAGAATTTGGTTAGCTCAGTACTTCTGGTCTCATCTCACTTCTGATGAAACTTAATACAGCTCTGCTAAGTATCAATCAGATCTGTGTTTTCCAAACATTACTGTAGTGTGAGACAGCCCGATAAATTTTATATTTTGGTAAAAATAATTATAAATATATGTTTCACAGACAAAACTGATATTTTTACCGAAAAACATGTTTGGTACAAGTTAGTATTAAGTCATTATTGGTCTATAAAGGATCTTACTGACTCTAGAGGCGTGTGTCTAATCTAGTGCCCTTACGTAACACAGATTATCAAATCACATATTCACCGAACATTTTGGTCGTAAATGACAAAGATAATAATAGAAATTGTTCAAGATGTGTCATATATTTATAATCACCTATAAACGTGTTGCAACTCTGAAAATTTTGGGAAACACTGAGTCAGAAGTATTGGAAACCATTTTTTTTCAGCAAAAAAAAACTGCAGTTTGAATGCATTTCTCTTGTTGGATTTCGCTGGAAGGGTACTTATCGTGATAAACTTATGGGAACAAATAGGAAAGGGTCTTTGAGAATTTCCGCGTTGTTTTCATTTTTACTATCGCCGATTTTAGACATAAAATATAGTTCGCAATGCTCCGTTTAAAGTTTAGATAAATTTTAGATTGAAGAGCTCTTCATTTTTCTTTAAATATAAAGTATATTTAACCATTTTCGGATTCTACGGCTTTTATAATAATAAATATGGTTATATAAATAAACGAAACGCGGATGGGAACATTTACGAATTTCTGTACTTCAGTTCGGAGCTTAAAATTTTAAAGTGATAGCGAAGGATTTCAAATATTAAAATATTGATTCCAAAGTTTTCCTGAAGATTTTAAATATTTCACCGTTTGCAGTTTACACCGTCTTTTCTAATGTTTTTAATCATAGATTCTAAAGCTTTTGAATGAAAAATCAATAGAATAATTCGGGTTTTTAAATTATTTCTATTACTCGGTAAAACACTGCCAAATCTAAATAAGAGTTGCGCAATAAGTTCATAAGATATGTTCGATAAGTTTGTCATTGGTTTCTGAAAGCTTGTTATGAAGTGGCGTTGGTGAAACGTCATAGATTCTCGTGAGGCGCTGTCAAAGGCTTAGCACAGACTAAATAGGAAGATAGACTGCAAAATTAACCGAGGGTAGTCAATTCTGGCGTATATTTTCTAGAACTACCTCTCAGTAAGTCTCTAGCACTACGGAATATGAAAAAATAACTTTTCGTTATTTTTCAAAAACTTGACATTTAAAATGTAGTTTCTGACCACATAAAACACTAAAATAGTTTACAGTAAAAGTACTGACTGATATTCAAGGCTCAGCTCAAACAGCTTTACATTACAACTCCGGGCTGATATAATTAGAAATAAATAGTGTGAGTGGGAAAATTGGTAAAATTTATATTTTTAATTAATATCGGTAAACAACTTTCTCCGTACAAACATGGCACGCCTTCATAACATATATTTATAGCAGTATTTACTTCATAATACAGATGCAACTGTAAGAATTAGGCTATTTCCCCTCGATATTCAGAAAATATTTAAAATTCATTTTATTTTCTGAAAATTCACCAAACCTCAAATAGCCTATTTCTGTAATATATTATCCCTTTAAAATTTCCCTGAAACGCATTAGGACGGGAAAACATCTTCCGAATTCTCTACGTTTTTATTTATATTTTAAAGCGAGTGAAAATTTTCATTCAAACTAAAAGCGAAATTTAGAAAACCCATCTCTGCGAAAATATATCGTTGCTATTCCGAATATATTGGCTATTTCAAGACTAGTCGTAGAACCCTAATATGTCGATGCTAAGTAAGAAACCAAGAAAATGATGGTAAACTCTGTAGCGTTTAATGTTGTTATTACCGAAAACGTATAAGAGTTCCTTCGTGAAAATGGTTGTGAACCATTGTTGTTAGTCAAGTGGGGTTGAAAAACACTTGTCAATAAGGCAAGGTTTATATTTCTGGATGCCGTAATTGAGGGTATCTGGCATGGTATATAAAGTGAAATATTATAATAATACTTGTTGGTGGCACCAAAAACGGATTTATGTACTAAGAACGTCGGATCATAGCTTTAACCTCTGGTACCATCCTCGCATACTTTATTCAGAAACTTCGTCTGTTTATATTTTGACTCCACCCTAAAATTTTGTAAATAGCGACTTCTAGTGATCGAAAATGTCATTCTTATCTCTATTTTCGTGGTTAAATAATTTTTTCCGAAATTGCGCCAGTAGTAAAAAAGCAAAGTGGACAGCAATGCGATATAACTCCCGAATTAGCGGAATTAAGTTTAAAAGTTAAGAATATATTTAATTGATGTTTCCTTAAATATCAGATTTTTCTATCTTTGTGCTAAAATTATTATTGTAGTAAATTTATAAGTTATTGTTATTATTATTTACTTGCCTTATGCAGTATCTATATTCAAAGCCCACAATATAAGAGAATAAGGCCGATAGATGGCGAGCGCGAGTTTTGAAATAATAAGCCACTCCCATCAAAACATACAAAAAAGTCGAGGATGGGTAGGGTATTTGCTACGTTCAACGTTCTTCTTACAAAAATCCGTTTTTGGTAGCACGCTGTACGGAAATGCCATTAACAATCTCGTTTTACATGGTATCACCAGCGGGAAGCCGGCAAAAACCATGACGAGATTAGCTGGAAGGAGATGAAAACACTAGGGTTTTATTTTCAATATTTGGTCTATGAAACCTGTGAATATGAATTACAACATAAATATCACAGACGTTTTCCATTAGGGCCTGGGTTTAAATATTAAAGACCTCTTCCGGTGGCGTTGCCTATACTGATGCTCAATCCTGGTTTGCTCATTAGAGATTGATATGCATAAATACTACGTTTTATGGATGCCCAAAAGCTCGCCACCAAGAAATATGACGTGCTTTTGGATCGAGGAGTTTGGTCACGTGGGTAATCGAAGTAATCTGTGTTAGTGATGTTGGGTAGTTTGCCTTCCCAAATGGTGCCAAAGCAAGATTCCTTGTGCAAAATAAGAGTTCGGAATCAGATGGATTTTGAGAAAGTACCCCTCTTCGATTTTAAAAATCTTAGGTTGTTTAATACAAGTTGCCAAGCCTGAAAAACAGCCAGACCATTCGACCTCGTTTCTGATATAAGAAAAACTATTTACATAGCGTAACTATGTATTACTTGGTTCGTAAGAGTTTCCGAAAGAGGTTGTTAGAGACGGGATTAGACTCGCTTTTTCCCAAGGCTTCAGTATGTATAAGAAGTAAACATACCACAGACGGAGAGCTATTAGAGTAAGGACTAAACGACACAAATTGAAACGGAGCATCTGCCAGTTTCCCATGATGTCTAAAAATGTTCTTAAAAAAAGGGGCAAAACGACGAAGAAAGAGCGTGTGAGACTTGACCCTTTTTGGTGGTACGCGAAAATCGGTTTTTGGCAGGAATATAGGAATACCACGAGTATATACCAGAGGTCGTAACCATGACAACGCGTTTCTCTTTCGCGTAAGTGTTATTTATCGAAATTCCGGGTAAAAGGGGTACGGGACTTAACAGAGCGCGAGCCTTTCGCTCTCAGCTATACGTCATATTTTGGCGCGCCGAGTTATGCTCCATTTTGCAAAACCGGATGACCATTAGTCTCCGTATTTGGATTTTGGAGACAGACTACGTTATCTTGAATTGAGATCGCGGGAGCTACCCAAAATTATTCTAATAATTTTACGCTTACTTATTTATAAGCCTTTTAAATATTAAGGTATTAGAAAATTCCAAAAATCATACGCTGGGAATCGTTATGACGTAATTCAAATAAAGTCCAAAAACTTGTTCTCTTTAAAGATTCTAGTTTTTTAAACATTGACTCACGTTAATTAAGAGAAGAAGTCCATGCAATTTTGATACCCTTTTAATTCAAACGATAAAAAAAATTGTTAATTCCCAGACACGATAAATTTACCCCCAAATGGTTTCGGTAACTGCATTTATAATTTACATAATATTAAGCACGCAACTTTGTGCATCTGTCTGTTAGTAACGCTTGCAGAAAGTGTCTATTAAGGTTCCAAGTTACCGTTATAATAAATTCAAGTGAGAAGTATGGTTAAAATTGATATTTCATAAAGCAGAGATTTCCAAAGTTTTCTAACTTGTGATACATTTAGTGCCCTTTAGAAAACAAATCACTTCACGTGAACTGTTTTCGAATTTCAGAAAACTTCATTTTAAAGAATCTCCTTTATACTCGTGCGGGGCAGAATCCCCCTCGAACGAGTGTTGTTCCGACTTTCCAAGGTCTTTCTAGCATAGCTTTGGCAATGCATGGCGACAGGAATGCCGTGTGTTCGGGGCTTTTCATCGCCATCATTCCGATTTCGATTTTTTAAAGTAAACACTTATTTGGTGACTCCACCAGAACGAACTCTAGTTGAAGCCACTAAAAAGGATAAATAGACTCCGCCTCTTTCGAAGCACGCAATGGTGCCTTGGTTTAGCGTTGGTGCGGCGGTTTAAGGATGGTGGCGCGCTGTGGTTTAGGCATGGTGCTAGAGGATTGCTTAAGTTTTAGAAGGAAAGCTGTCTGCTGCGAGTTCTACGGTTAGGTTAATATTTAGAACTGGAGTTATGGCGTCTAGTAAAGAAATTTTGATCTCATGCTCGCTTTTTCAGCCCCTTTTGTTACGTTTTTTTATTATCTTGCATATCCCGCACGAGTGTCCTTTCTGCCGAGGCAGCTTGTTTTAGCTTTACGCCTAAAATCATAAAATGAAGAAAATTTTTGTATTCACTGAATAACAACCTCGTATGAAAAAAATTAATCCGAGAGACTTCTAAAAATAATTGTAACCATGGAATTCGAGACAGATAAATAAATGCGCCTAGAAAAGACTATTGTATATAATATCGAAAATTCAGTTCCAAAAAATGAGAAAAGCGAATTGGGCATTAAAAATTAAGTCTTGCCAAATAAGAACGGCCATTAATTAAATACGCGAGAGCTCGAGCTGGAAAAGGGAGATTTAAAAAGAGACCCGATATTTAGAAAGCAGAGCGAGACGCTCTTTTCTGGTTGGGGTTGGAGGGTGGTACACAAACAAGGCGGATTTACGACGAGTCTCGGCTGTTCAACGGAGTGGACGAATTTGAAGAAGAGGTCAGCTCGCGCTTACAGACGCGGAAAGAAGAGAAGCTCGCCTAGGAGGTCGACCAA
Source organism: Phalangium opilio (assembly GCA_019434445.1). Classification (NCBI taxonomy): domain Eukaryota; kingdom Metazoa; phylum Arthropoda; class Arachnida; order Opiliones; family Phalangiidae; genus Phalangium; species Phalangium opilio. The sequence continues at coordinate 26,237 of JAEQBA010002670.1, forward strand.
AACGAATATACGGCAAATGCGTTGTAGGTTTTTATTACTTTCCAGCGACCCGTTCTTTTACAGGGAACGCTGAAATAAAGGAAAGGCTGAGAGTTCAATAATGCTAAAGATAAAAGGAATCTTTTTTCATTGTTTTGTGCAGATTCGCTTTATTTAAGATAGAAAGAAGCTGATTTGGGAATGCAAAGCTATTCGGTGTTGCCTGGTTTAAAGTTATATCAATGCAGACATTGAACAATAAATATAATTTGGGTGGTTTAACTTTAAATTACAATATTCTTATCCTTAATTAGTGGTTAAAGCTAGATCATTATGTCTGTAGATTAGGTCATTCCTAACAGGGTTAATAGCTATGGGCCCGTGTGGAACCACACCAAACCCAAGCTGTGACTTTACAATGCATAGATGGTTGGTGTCTAGTCCCTTGTCACTGCTAGTCGGTGTCGCTCTATACTAACTATTACCTATAACCAGCAGCAGAGAAAAACTCCTTTTAACCAGTAGAGAGATAACTTGCATACTCTAAGCGGGAGGTTTTCTTCCCTTATTATTAACCTAGTGCGATGACCGGTACGCAACCGAGCATTCCCGTAGATGACATGTCTAGTTGAGTGTTCCCTGGCATTTCTATCTTGGCCACCCTTTTATTTTGTTTTACGTTCAGGAATATCGGTATTTCTGCTCCGATCGTCAATAAGAAGAATAAGAATAAGAGCTTTTACTTCGACCCAAGACACTTCGTGAAAACGTACAATACTGCTAAATCATCTTTCGAAATTACAGGAATTGAAAGAAATCCTGAGAACAATTAGTTATAGAATTTATGTAGGTGAAGCGTCATAGATTCTCGTAAAAAGACGCCTGGTGGTGAAAGGCAATAGGAAGATGGACTGCAAAATCGAGTGAAGTCGATTCTGGCGTTGTTCTTGTACTAGCTCTCAGTAAGTCTCTAGCATTACGAAGCATAGGTATTGTCATACATATTGAACATATGTTATAAATTTAAGGAATAGGTCAATAACTATTAAATTATACGAATTATTTCTGTAAAAGCGTAAAACGACTGTTTAAATCTGGTTTTAGAATATAAATTCATAATACGGAGCAAAACTTTGATGCAGGTGGAAAAAAGTAACGTAATCTTCTTTAGAAAACAGTACATCGCCAATGTTGGATTTTGAAAATAATAATATTAAAAACAATAAAATTAGTATAGATATATTATTTTGAAAATTTATATTTATTCATTTCAAAAACAAATCTTATGAAATTTCGAATATTTGATATTCATCCAATTTTAGCTATTTTAAGTATTTAGCACTAGTTAAAACTCATTGACTTTTTTTTCATTATTTTATTTTCTAAAAGTTTTAACCCATAAATATAAGGCGTTTTACGTACGATTTAAGCTTCTTTAAATTGAATTAAATGGCATTAAAATCCAAGTCGTTACTCTCCGATCCATTTCCATATTAATGTGTTTCGTGTTGGGAATTTTTAGAATTTCCGGAAAAATTTTGTTTCACGCTTTTTGTGACCTAAAATGGAAACGTAAGAAAAAAGAATTGAATATAGGAAATATCAGCTTCGGACTTGCGCTTCGTCAAGTTAAATTGGTAGCGTGCACAATCCTAATCTCACTGTTATACTATTGAAGAGATAGTATATGAAATAAGCAGGATCCCATTGTTGTACGTGGTAACAATTCAAACTGATTCCGTTCTCCAGTAAAGGAAGAAGGGTCGGAAAACGTCCGAAAAATTTGTGTTTGGATTTTATTTTCTGTTGTTTTGAAAGAGCCGATGGCTAAGCTAAATTTACTATGTATTCTAAAGGGATGGTCCATAGAGGCAGAAGGAAAAATTTGATAAACACACGAAGAGGTTGCTTGGCGTTAATATAAAAGAAAGTTTGTATCTTCAAGGAATTTCCACTTTTTATTAAGAAATGCGGTGCCATCTAGATGATATTTACTAAGAGATGTGGTGCCATCTACATGGCATTTAGTAAAAATGTTGTGCCATGACATTAGTAATAAAATGAAAAAAAATCTTTAAAGATCATTGTTTAAAATCAATAGAAATATGAAACAAGAGCAATTTTTTCGGACGTTGATTTTATCTAGTGCCCAAAACTGCTATTTATAAACTCAATTTTTATGGGATACTAAAGAACTTGCTAGTTACATTACTTTAAAGCGTCTGTTTATTTTAATTCAAAACGGAAACGCACAAAATTAGTTTCTGCAAGCAAATGTTTTTCAATGAATAATTACTTAAGCGACAAAATTTCTTCTTACATTACAAGAAGAAAGATAATAGAGTTCAGGCTTAGCTTTGGCTCCATCTGGAGTTGCCTCTTGTTTGCTTGTGTTTATATGAAATACACAAATTTATCAATTTTAGAGGTCTTTGTTGAGACTATAACCATCTTTTATTTATCGCAGTCTAAGGAGCGTTTGTAAATAAAGTAATGCCCGGAAACAAAAACACAAAACTCTCAAGCTTGATGTCCTCTCGCTGTAAACACGACGGAAACTTTCCGTTCATGTCTCGACTCCTGTTCCGTCGGACACTAAGAACTGTTCGAATTTCTTCTGTCGAGTACGGCGTAATGCTCGGAGTTCCACCAATGAGAACGCCGTTTTCGAATATTTCATTGATAACTTCCTAGAGAGAAGAAAAATCGCCGCCTGTGATGGTATTCCGAGATTTTCGATCAAGTGGCCATCAAGCTTAAGTAGTTAAGGGTCGGAATAGCAATATTTATAGAGAAATACCTTAAAATAACAGAACGCTACTTATGTCTGTTATATCCCTTATGATTTAACGTATAGACTACAAACCTACCGCGTTTTAAAAGTTTCCTCGTAAGAAAACTTCATTCCTTGTACACCATTAGTTTCAGATTTAAAAAAAAAAAAAAAAAAATAAGAAGCGAAGAAATTCTCCGAAAAATGCAGTGATTCTTTTCCTTCACGCTGTGTTTAGTTTTCTCTTCGTTAAGTTTTGAGCTAGGCTATTTTCGTTTTAGCTTTAGAAAGGATAACCTTACAAAAAGGTCATTTTTCCACGATTTTGTCTGATCAAACATTTTATAATTTCATTTAAAAGCTACTGAAATTAGTTTTCTATTTTACTGAAGATAATATCTAAAATTTTGAAATGTCAATAGATAGCTAATTGACAAGCATAATATGCTCTATGACTTTAGAATAAATTTTAAAACACATTTATTGGTCTTAGCTACTAAAAAAAAAAGATAAAAATCCGAAATCTTTAGGTTTTTTATTATAAATATGTGTGCATCTTTGTAAGTAGTTTTCAATTCCTCGCTACGAATTTAAACATTGCAAGGATTAAATATCTCTAGTTAACATTCCTTCCTTAATTATTTCCACACTTCAAACATCTTTTTTTTTCTATATTGTAAAGTGAAATATGTAAAGCTACAAAATCAAGATACGCGCCACATGCGCTAGATTCCGGCAACTCACGTATTAAACGCTACAAAAAGACAGACAGACAGAATTATTGCAATTTTTTCTCATTATAACAACACGTTCGATAAAATTCGAGAAAGAACGACACATTTTGTCTCAGTATGTATTTGCAATCCAATTTTTCCATTGTCTTGTGTTAGGCAACATCTGAAAAAATTGAGAACGTACAGATAATGTTTTCTATTCATTGTCAATTCTTCTTATCAATGGTAATATAAACCTGTCGATTTTGTTCTTTGAATTACGATTTTGCGCTTCTAGTAAGCTTATGCAATACCGAGGCGTTTGCTATTAAATATTTATAACGTATTTCGTTATATCAAAACTCGAATAAGACGGATCTAGGCCCGGGTGATTTGTGATTTATTTTCGAATTGTATGGTTTTAGCAAAATAGGGAGTTGATAAAAACAGCGCTCGAAGTATATTACCACGGGACTATGGTCCTACTATATATACGCTACATTATTTTCCTAGTCTGGTGTTGAGACCTTGCTAGATTGGCAACTGCCAACATTTAACACTTTCGAAATTTTCAGTAATCCATTATCCCAAAACCTTCAAAAATGAAACCTAATCCTGAGCCCTCCCCTTCATTGTCTAAAAATTTAATTTTCAATAAAAATGTAATGATATTCAAAACGCCAAAAAGTACTGCAAGTCTCGGCCTTAATGCAAAATCAGTCTATTCTTCATTAATATGGTAATTAATGCGTAATAATACGTAATGCAAATTCACAATGGAATGAAAAATAGAAGTACAGCACGTTTGAAAAGAGTTTGCTTAGATGCGCCGCTGATCATAATACTTTGGAAAATTCAGACACACGCTTTACAGCAATTTGTTATTTCTCAAAAACATTACAATGTTGTAAGATTTTTATTTCAAATTGTAAATTTCGATTAAAAAATTACCAATTTGGTTTCACAAAAATCTTTTAAAATGAGAACGTCACAATGTTCTACTTCTGCGGGGTATTTTACGAACTTCTGGCTAGATATATAGAAAAAAAGGTGTTAGAGAAGAATCTCTCTTGTGAGGGCCAAGAAATTTGTCCAAGGCTGATCCAGTGAGGCTGTATTAATGGATAAACCCTGCAGGTACAACCAACCGTACCTACGCACGCTTCCCATGCATTATTTAGAATCTCACTACATTTCCAATGGTACCATAGAGGGGCGAGAGAAAGAAAAAAAATGGAAAAAAGTGCCGATCCCCCTGGTTGTCAGAATCGAATATCTGACCCTTTTCTCTCCTTCTTTCAATGTACCAGTGTCCCATCATATACCGCTGGCAAAGGGGATTTATTTCCCACTTTTTTTCTAGAGTACGTAAAATCGGCCGCCGCGCCCTCTCTGACAGGATTTTTTCCTATTTTTTTTCTCTCTCTTCTTTCGATTCTTCCTTCACGCCAAGACGAAGGCTTCGTGCCAAAAAACCCAGCTCATTAATGTTTTAGGGACTGCTGATATTAGGCCATACAATGCTGCTTCTGATGACAAAATCTATATTGGCTCTTCGCACGGACCCAATAAGACTTCTTTCTCCTTCAGTGTATGACCGAAAACAAGATGACCGAAGCATTGTTTATTGCATAATACTAACTCGGCCTTTCACAAATTTTTTCCTAGTTTTGTCTCAACTTTTGCCAGAACACATTTTACACGTTATTTTTAATTTTTTTTTCGGTGAACTATAATAAGTCTAGGGGGGGATGCATCATGTTAAAATGATCCCCTGCTACAGGCATATTTAGATGATAAACGGGAGGGCGTGAGGGTTATAGCGTTGGCATCGAGTTAATATTTTCTTTAAAATTTCATAAGAGCGATTTAACTGCCCGAGGAACATTCTCCCAGGATACTAGGCTTTGCCCTGTATGACCAAAATGTTTTGTGAAAATATAGCCTTTGTTAAACATGGAAACAAGGCATATGTAGGTCAAAAAGTACGTAGTAATACTCTTAGAACTTACTTTTACGATATTAATTAAATGAAGTTTGTCTGTGAATCCTTTTTACCATATTTTAAAATTCATATGAAAATTTCATAACGAAGTTTCAAATTTCACGACGGAGCGTTTCGGAAACTGTACTAGGTGCAATCGCGCTAGCCATCAAAACTTTACCTTCAACCTTTATGAAAATTAAACGCAATTCTTTTGATTGTTGGCCCATAATCTTCCTCTTAAATCAGTCGAAGTCAAAATAACGTAAATGAATGAGACATTTTGCTCTCACTACTACGGACAGGTCGGATCAAGGAAGATGGAGATAGGGAAGTTTGGTCAGTATAGGAATCTCTCTTCACGAAATGTAGCGGGTCACATGACTTATATTCGGCGTTAGTTTGAACTGCGCAGTCTCGGTTGGAAACCAGTAGTGCCGCCTATCCTCAGCACGATGCGCGAGAAAAGTGCGCACATGCACATCCAAGCCGAAAACGGGATTTTTGGGCGACCGGAGTTATAGCGTTACACGAAACTTCCCTATCTCCATCTTCCTTGGTCGGATTAAACGAAACGCTCATTTTACGCAAAGCAGTGGGTAAAAAAAGACCAATAATTGACTACCTTCATACTTTGTTAATTGCGATACTCTTGTAAAATATTTTCCTACCTTTAGTTTTGAGTATTATTGTTTCTATTTTTATATTAATGAGGATGTTTTAGATTTAGAATATATTTGTTTCGTGAATTTACTGTCCAAACCAAAGCAAACATTCCTTAAAAAAGGGTGTCTCGAACAGTGGAGATCGTTTTTAAGCGAGTACACATCTGCAGTGCTGAAATTTCCTCTACGATATTTGTAACCATTTTGCCTTATAAACCAAAAAATACATAGCATACTGACACCTGCGTCAGCTTTTACAGGTAATAATTGAAATGCCAAAATGTGCCACTAGGTGGAGAAAGATAGCATCCAGAAACCTCTAACATCACTGCTTTTAGGGAACTATGACTCCATCTAGAGTTACAATTTCTATTATTACCTATAATAGCCCGAATAAACAGTTTATTATAATTTTTCGAAAAACATCTATGAAAGAAATTATTTTATGTTTCATAAAATTTATTTTAACTTACGAAAGATTTAATTAGCTCACGTAAACATTTTGACTACATCTAACAATGTTCTAGTTGTCAATAGAAATTTAAGTTTAACATCTTGCAGAAGTTAATATATGTAATGTAACTCTTTTTGAACAACAAATAGTGCTATGATATTTATTAATCCGCATTGGAAGCCATCATAAATGAGACGGTAAAATATTAGGCCAAGTCTTTTACATAACCATCTTGCATCGAAAACGCAAGACCTTAATCATTCGATGGGACACGGAAATATCCAGGGTGTCATCACCAGGGGCGTCATTAAGCGCAGCGCCTTTTCCTTATCTTTTATTAAAGATAATTAACCTTTTTCGATACTTTGCAATGTAAATTCAAGACTTTCCTGCCCAAAAGAAAAAAGACCACTCTCAGGGTCATTGAATTAGGTTTAGATCGACTCTTGGTGAAGATATTCCGAAAAAGTAAGGCTGTTCTCGTGTAGGATTTTCTCTAGAGTGGTTTAGCTTAGGAAATGGCGTTTAGAAAAGTGGGTATGGCTATTATTCTTAAGGTCGCGGCTCTCTCCGGGGTACGGGTGAGGTTAGGTTACCCTTCCCCTTTTACCTTCTTGACTCTTCTAACATTGACTACGGGCGCTCTTTGACGGATAGATTTTCGGACCTCTCCAGAGATGCGTCAATGAAGATGTCACGATTACCGATCAATTTTCACGTGGCTTTTTCAAGCCTGGGGGATCGATTAGAGACGTTTCACTAGAGAAGCCACTATCGATCTCCCAACGCCCGTTGCTTTTCTGCTGGGTTTTTACTGTAAAGAAAGGGGCTCTTCACTACAATTTTAAGTGGTGAAGCTATATTTAAATCATTAATTTATATAGGGCATAGACGTCTACGTGGAAATTAGCCTAATTGGTGATCCGTGTCATACTTATGAGGGAAAATAGACTTGTCCGAAATTTAATAGGACCAGTTCATCCGAGTAAAATTCATTGTTGGAATTGTTTTACTTTCTTTAATGCAATTTTTTGAGCTTCTCGGTTTTCAATCTCAAACCTAAATATATACAGTACCGTTGTTTTTCCAACTTTATTAAAAACTATTATGAGTTGCACGATTTCGTCCACGATTCGCCTCATTTAAATCTGAATTGGGATATTTTTCTTATAAAATCAAAACCATTTGCATAGCAGTGTGATTATCTAACACGTATATTTCAGTCATACGCGAGACCTAGTTTCTAGCGAGTAACTTGTTCAAGTATCGATACCAATACTCGTTTGTATCGAGTAATTCGAATAATAATCGATTCCAATACTCGTTTTTATCGAGTAACTCGATTAAGTATCGATACCAGTACTGGTTTGTAACGGAACAGGAAAATTTGGTCTCGCCGAATTGGTCTCGCCATTTTGGTCTTGCCGATTTGGTCGCGGGACTAATTGGTCTCACCGAATTGGCCTCGGTACTATTTGGTCTCGGGACTCTTTGGTCTCGGGACTATTTGGTATCGTGATTATTTGGTCTCGGGACTATTTGGTATCGTGATTATTTGGTCTCGGGCCTATTTGGTATCGTGATTATTTGGTCTCGGGACTATTTGGTATCGTGATTATTTGGTCTCGGGCCTATTTGGTATCGTGATTATTTGGTCTCGTGATTATTTGGTTACCTAATTAGTTACCTCCTTTTCCAAAGCAATGGTCCAAATAATTCGTTGCTACCTTTTCCAAAGCAATGGTCCAAATAATTCGTTGCTACCTTTTCCAAAACAATGGTTCCAATAATTCGTTGCCACCTTTTCCAAAACATTCTCCTACCAATTAGCTGCCACCTTTTCCAAAATATTCTCCTATTAATTAGCTGCCACCTTTTCCAAAATATTCTCCAATTAATTAGCTGCCACCTTTTCCAAAACATTCTCCTACTAATTAGCTACCACCTTTTCCAAAAGATTATCCTATTAATTATCTGACCCCTTTTCCAAAACATTCTCCTACTAATTAGCTGCCACCTTTTCCAAAATATTCTCCAATTAATTAGCTGCCATCTTTTCCAAAATATTATCCTATTAATTATCTGACACCTTTTCCAAAATATTCTTCTTATAGTTAGCTGCCACCTTTTCCAAAATATTCTATAATTAATTGGCTGCCACCTTTTCCAAAACATTCTCCTATTAATTATCTGACACCTTTTCCAAAACATTCTCCTACTAATTAGCTACCACCTTTTCCAAAATATTCTCCAATTAATTAGCTGCCACCATTTCCAAAACATTCTCCAATTAATTAGCTGCCACCTTTTCCAAAATATTCTCCAATTAATTAGCTGCCACCTTTTCCAAAATATTCTCCTATTAATTGTCTGACACCTTCCAAAATATTTCTATTATTGCTAATAAATGGTTCGTTGTAAGAGGCGGGCTTTTAATACTCAAATAAATAATCTTCTTACCTTCAAACAAGGTTGGGTTGGGTTAGGTCCCGAGACCCATTTGTCCCGAGACCCAATTGTGCCGAGACCCAATTGTGCCGAGACCCATTTGTCCCGAGACCCAATTTTGCCGAGACCCATTTGTCCCGAGACCCAATAGTCCCGAGACCCAATAGTCCCGAGACCCAATAGTCCCGAGACCCAATAGTCCCGAGACCCGTTTGTCCCGAGACCCATTTGTCCCGAGACGCATTTGTCCCGAGACCCGATTGTCCCGAGACCCATTTGTCCCGAGACCAAAACGGCGAGACCAAAACAGCGAGACCAAATCGGCAAGACCATAACGGCGAGACCAAATTGTCGCGTACCGGGTTTGTAACGATACCAATACTCGTTTGTAACGATACCAATACTCGTTTGTATCGAGTAACTCGTACAAGTATCGATACTAATACTCGTTTGTATCGAGTAACTCGATTAAGTATCGATACCAATACTCATTTGCGTTGAATAACTCGATTAAGTACTCATACCAAAAATGATTTTCCTAGTTTTACAAGTCGAGACGATTGCCGAGTAGCTGTATTAATATACGATAAATACTCGACACAAAAATCGATAATTATTTGAGAAGAATTTGTTAAGTATTCGATAAATATTCGCTAAACACTCGATAACCATTTGATAAATATCCGATAAATACTCGAAAAATATTCGTTGAATACTGGACACTAAATGGCTCGCCGCAAAGGACAAGATTTGGTCATTTTATAATAGAATCGGGTCGAGCATAATCGACGAATAATCGGTAATCGAATCGATAAGAAAAAGCTTGCCCTGTTTAAAAACGATATTTTTTGAAACGGCGTGTGTGTTGTATTGGTTTGTTCAGGATTTTATTAAATGTAAAGATACTACGTGTTTTTGTTTATAATTATATGTGTATAATTTTAAAGTGAAATATTTTCACACTAATCTTCCAAAAAAAAAAAAGACAGTGTTTGTCCCCTTGCACAAAAACCTTACCTCTTTTAGTGAATTGGAAAAAGCTAAAAGTATTCATTGGGAATCTGGAAGAGTTATGTGCAAAACTTTAACCCCACACAATGAAAAAGCGAGAACAAAGTTCACTAACCCACATTGCGAATATGATTATGTAATAATTTAGAGGTTTATTAGATGATAACAGAAATATATATTTGAGAAATTATATAAGAAAACACACTTATATGCCCAAAATCACGGGGTCTAAATAGATTTTCCAAATATTAAAATAGATGCTCAGGTATGGGTACGCTTCGTAAACAGCGCTGTCCTTTGCAATACGATTTAACACAGCGTATTCATGCTGGTTAGCTTTTCCCTATGCTTTTGTTCAAATTCATAGAACTTCTCCAATTGCACTGAAGTTAAAGCTGAGTTCAATTAGGGACTCGCTTTTATCGAGAAGATTAAGCCAATGTATCTTCTTTGTTGGCTCTATGGAACGTGAACGTATGGACTTGCACCTAAAAAGTGCCGATGGATCTCATTTCGAGGATATCTGCGCATGAGCCAAGTGACGTCTAGACTTTGTAACGCTTATTCTAATGAGTTTTAAATTTGAACAGTAACATTTTCCTTTTCCATGAATTTTCTAAAGAATGCTCCCATTTACAATCTTAACCAAAGTAAAAATCCTTGTAATATCTCTAATTCTCATCGCTAGCATTATAAAAACATAAGGATCGAATAGTAGAACCCAAAAGTAAAGACATTTTTCTCGAATGTGAACTATTTTTATGGAAATTTTTTCACTGAACAAGTAAGAAAAATCAGATTTATTTCATTTACATTATTAAGACTATTTTACTTTTCCTATTATTTAAATGTAAAATTTTAGATTGAATTGATTTTTTTCTCTTTTTGAAAAGCGATTCTTTTGTCCATATAGGTCAAGTCGTAAGTTTAGTGTAGGTGTGGGTAGGATGGTTCTGTTTTACTGACCATATATAAAAGAACCACTACATCCCGGACCAGTACCCTGTCCGAATCGTAAGTTACCAAAAAGAAAAGACCATCGATTCCCTTACGCGTCGTCTAAGCGGTATTTTTTAACTGAACATTTTTCTTCTCTCTTTCGTTTTTTTTTTATTTTTCCTTTTATTTTTATTTATTTTTTATTTTATATTTTTTTTCATTTTTTACGAGCCCTGCTCACCATCTCGGTGCATGCTCGCTTTGCTTGCTGCGAAGCATCCACATAGTTCTTTTTAAAGGAAAAAATCGAGGAAATTATGGGTTTTAATTTGTATTTATTACATTAATTTATAATATTTATTTATTTATATTTAACATATTTATTTATTTATATTTAATATATTTATTTATTTATATTTAATATATTTATTTATTTAAATTTAAAATATTTATTTATTTATACTTATTATATTTTTATTTACATTTATTATATATTATGTTTTAATACATTTAATTATTTATTTTATTTATTTATTTATATTTATTATATATTATGTTTTATTACATTTAATTATTTATTTTATTTATTTATTATATATTATGTTCTATTACATTTATTTATTTATTTATTTATATTTATTATATATTATGTTCTATTACATTTACTTATTTATTTTATTTATATTTATTATATATTATGTTTTATTACATTTATTTATTTATTTTATTTATATTTATTATATATTATGTTTTATTGCATTTATTTATGTATTTTAATTATTATTTATTTTTGGAATATAATGCGCCACCATTTTATCGTTCATTGTTTGGTTACATTCATTAATACTAATTACTGTAATATATCGGCCAGGAATAACTTTAATGAACATATGTACATGTACATTGAATCATAAGAGGAACACACTAACCTAAAACGTGTATTGCCAAATTAAACTACACGTACAGGACAAAAAAGCAGGACCCTGGTGGGGAGCTCCACGTTGGGTAGCAGTGCTCCATACAGTAAACATTTCTACAGGGGCTCGTAGGAATAACATGGGCAGTTAAACGCCTATAAGTCGGCTTTACCGATTGCATTGTTAATTCTATAAGTTTTGTCTATATTGCCTAAGACCTATTTACACAGAAAAATAAGTACCCCCAAAGTCTTCTGACCCTTCAAGTTTGATAAATTGTTAAATAAAGACACACATTAAAAGTGTTATAGATTTTAACGCCATCCTTCCCTTAGAGAATTGTTTAATTTTACACATAAAGGTTTATTTTTTGGTTTTTAACATTCTTATTTAAGCATTTACATTTAATTTAAGCACCAATACGAGAAGAAATCCATGTTAATTTTGTTATTTATCTTGCACTTTTATTTCATCACCTTTTAAAAAAATTGCAAAGCGTGGATTTCACCTTGGACTCATCCTTTAGGAAAGCCTTTATTAAGTAACGAAAATAATATTTTTTTTTATAAAGGTCACAAATAATCCATTTCCTCTAAAGACCCCATACCCGTCGTTCAACCGTTATTTTCAACACCAAGCAATTTTTTACCGTTCCTTAGCCTGCCAAGAAACACCGACAATTTCATCTCAAAACTCCTTATTCTTTTCCGCTAACTTAGAAAGTCTTTAGTCGGGACAACCCATACCATATAGGGAACCACGAGGTTTGAAAAAAAGGGGTAATATTAAAGTCTCTTCTTGGAGAATCGACGAAAAATGGTGCGAGGTAAAAACCCGTAAGGTGATTAGAAAAAATACAAGGTTTTTTAGGAACCCCTTTCACTCTCTTGGCAAAGCTTATAGCTCTGATAGACTTTAGAGAGGGTTTCTTTTAAAGAAAGACCTTTAATTTGGTCTTGGGTCCATTTGGAAAAGGGTAAAGGAATTCTCCGGGTTCTTTGGGTTCCTTTTAATGTTTTGTATTAGTTCTTTTGGAGTACTTAAACTCTTCGTATGAAAAAGCCAGCCGAGCGAACTAGCCAATGAGCGTGAGCCCTAGCTATAGGGAACGTATACGATTTAGAAAGAGGAGAGGATCCTTTAATGGTCTGTTCAGAAGATCTCTAAACTTTCGTATATTGCTTTGAAAAGAATCGTGGAGAAGTAAACGAGTACTCGAATAAAAGTACATGTATATGTGTGTCAGCATAAGTTCAGAAGATATGTTCCATAAGTTTGTCACTGGTTACTGAGAGCTTGTCATGAAGTGACGTAGGTCATAGATTATCGTGAAGCGACGCTTGGTGAGGCGTTGTCAAAGGCATAGTGCAGACTAAATTGGAAGATAAACTGCAAAACCGCGTGTAGTCAATTTTCGCGTCGTCCTCGAAGTGTATTACGAAGTATAGAAGTGTCATACTTATGGAACATATCGTGTAAACTTATGGTGTCAGTAAAGGTTAGATAACGATGAAATTGAACGCGACTTTCCATTCTGCATCACATTCAGTGTGAAATTACGACTTAAAAGAGGTCGATGGTATTTCGAGGAAAATTATTGGAGTTCCAGAGAAATAGAAAATGCGCAATGAGTTATAGTTTACTTTTCGTGAGATTATTCATTTGATTTCACAGGGCTTTACCTATTACGCCAATTGCTTTTAACACAAACGTAGAAACTTAAGAAATAATCTTGTTTTCGTATGGAAATTTTGATTTGTTTTAAAGCTTTTTAAGGCTGTTAGAATTGCGACAGCTTTAGCAGAAATCACGGGAAGCCCTGATATAAACAGTATGACCGGATCCCATAATACCGGTCTTCATAACCGCTGCTTCCCGAAAACGCTGTATACTCGTTACGGCAGTTCCTTATACAGCGGTTTTCGTAAACGTGGCGTACCGTTACAGCAGTTCTCAAAAGAGCAGTACAACCGGGATGTGAAAAACGATAGTCGTTTATGACGTTGTAGGTTTGGTCATTTGAACGCAATTAAGTGTGGTTAATCTTGGTTACTTGTATCAAAAAAGTCATAGATGAGGTTAGGTTAGGTTTCTTATTTGAACCCCAGTTGCATTATGGTCAGTTTAGGCATTGTTATTCCAACCAGAATAGTATTAGGTAAGGTTAGGTTAGGTTATGGCGAGCTTGTTGTATTTGATAGGTAAGGTAAATTGTACACCGTAAAAAATAATGGTGCTTTCTTGCACCATATATGCTGTTTTTTGCGGTGCCAAAAATGACACCATTATCTTTATGATAAATTCAAGCCATTTACAAAAATTATTTGCAAGTATTAAGGAAATATTAGGCATTTATGCACCATTTATAGTGCTTTTTAACATCTTTTTCAGGAAATCTGTTGGTCTCTAATATTACTACTTAGTTTAATTGTGTTAAAAGTAGGCAAGGTTACGCCACATATATCACATTACTATACCAAATGAAGTGAAAAAGGTGTTAAATATTTTTCCTATATTTAGCACCACGTTTAAGGTGTAAAACAAACCCATTAATACACCATTTTAAGTCCCTTTTCATTGCATTTCAAAACCCTATTTACCCTATTTCTAAGCCCTTTTTACTCCATTTCAAAGTCCTATTTACTCCATTTCAAAGCCCTATTTACTCCATTTCAAAGTCCTATTTACTCCATTTCAAAGCCCTATTTACTCCATTTCAAAGCCCTATATACTCCATTTCAAAGCCCTATTTACTCCATTTCAAAGCCCTATATACTCCATTTCAAAGCCCTATTTACTCCATTTCAAAGCTTTATTTACTCCATTTCAAAGCCCTATTTACTCCATTTCAAGGCCCTATTTACTCTATTTCAAAGCCCTATTTACTCCATTTCAAAGCCCTATTTACTCCATTTCGAGGCCCTATTTACTCCATTTCGAGGCCCTATTTACTCCATTTCGAAGCCCTTTTTACTCCATTTCAAAACCCTTTTTACTTCGTTTCAAACCCCTATTTACTCCGTTTCAAACCCCTATTTACTCCGTTTCAAACCCCTATTTACTCCGTTTCAAACCCCTATTTACTCCGTTTCTAACCCCTATTTACTCCGTTTCAAACCCCTATTTACTCCGTTTCAAACCCCTATTTACTCCGTTTCAAACCCCTATTTACTCCGCTTCAGACCCCTACTTACACCATTTCAAGCCAATATTTAGTCTAATTCAAGTACAGTTTAAGCCATTTCATGCCCCTGTTCACACCATTTCAAGTTGATATTACTACGGCCAATAATCATTCGGGTAAAAACCCCCGCAATTTGGCGGATTTTGGATTCGGTATATTATGATTGAAAGTTCCCGATGGAAATACAGTAATTCTCGGGAACAAGAAGATTCTATACCCTCGACAATCTGATTATCTAATGAAGATTGAGTGGTTTAGTAAAATGAGCAATAATTCCATTTATTTTTTAAAATATTAAGCAAAATTTAGAGTTTAGAAGAACGAAATATTTTCAAATCGAAGAAATTTACCTTGATATAGCGATTAGCAAATTGTAATATTAAAGTCTTATGCATTATGTCACACTGTAATGAAGTTTGAACATAGAATGAGTACCCAAAAACAATTTTCTAACGTAATATAGTGCCTCTATAAAACGACATAAGCTAATATCTCATTTTTACCTCTCCGAGTGACGATGACGTCACGGAGAGGTTTTACACTGGACGTGTCTTTCTGTCTATCAACGCGTTCGCAGTTGGCAAATCGGAGCAAACGTGTTCACAATTTCCGGACAAGGTTCGCGGTAAACAGAAATTCCGAAAACTCTACTTCATTGCTTATTTAACGCCAATCGTTACACCTTCATCTGCTGACTAACAGCCAATTCTTTTACTCAATACGCTCAGTATTTATTGGCTTCTAACAACAACACCATGCACTCACTAGTCCTTTGTGTATACCACATAGACACCAATCTCCAACATTGGCTTCTAACACCACTATCTTCTGGTCTTTCGTCTATAGCACATAGACACCAATCTGCAACATTGGCTTCTACTCGATCATCGTCGTTAGGCTTAAAATGTACGCGGCGATCGGCTAGGGTTACGAGAAACGTCTAGCCTCCCAATGGCAGGTCTTCCACCAAAGGTTCACGCAATTGCGCATTTTCTTATTCCTTGACGTGAATCAATCGCCTTATATACCCTAAATTCACAAAAGTTCTGAAATAGGTGTTCGCTAGAAGTCAAACGTTAAAAATAGCTATGTTTAAAATGATTTTAGGAATAAAACTTCTTAAATCAACTTAACTATAGTTAATGTAAAATACTGACGATTAAAATAATATCAGTTATATTTATTTAATTATTTAAGATAAACGTCTCTCTTTGAAGTGACACAAGTGAGAGTTTATATAGAACGAGTAATGAAGATTGCATCTGAATGGAAACATTATACGCATATCTAAGTTAATATAGAACGAGTAATGAAGATTGCATCTGAATCGAACGCTATAGGCGTATCAAAGTTAATATAGAGCGAGTAGCATGAAAAGATCTCTTACAAAACGATAACAATTTCTTTTTGCAGAATTCTAAATGAAAATATTTTAAATATGTTTCGGCATTACGATTCTTTTAGTAGTTGTGTAGCTATAAATCTCTGTCTCATCTCAATATTCCAAGAACATCTTTTGATATTAATATTTCAAATTTGGTGTTTACTTTTTATTTCAGCTTTACTACATTTATATATAGTGTAAACGTAAGTTTAGACTGTACTTAATAATATGGATGTTAATACTTTATCTTTCTGAAAGTGTTGTTACGATTTGGTCTATGTATTAAGATACCAAAATAGGCCTTCTTTCGTGTAAGTTTTAGGAGGTCTTAACGGCTTAGGGTGAGCCGAATGTTAAATACACATTTAAGTGATAGATATTATGTCCTTTGAAGGAATTATTGTGGTTATGTAGTAAAAGAAGTGACAGTTTAACCTTTACAAATGCACTTGGCGTGTGTCACCAAATTTGTTATATTTATTTCCGGTTTTTCTCATTGGCTGATTGACCTTTGTTTAAATAGTAATTTATTTATTGAAAATGTTAGCTCACGTCTCGACTGAGAAAGGTTTATTTTGGTTTCCCAACTGGTTAAACGCTGTCACCGATAATAAGTTTATTATTATTGAAATTGTTTTTCAATTTTTACCATTTATAGGTTATGAATATATGCATACGCTTGCTATCAAGAGGTCAAATGCTTAAATTTGGAACCGTAGGTCTCAAAGACACCTAAGCAAAACTAACCTATGCCTTTCCTAACCCTAACCTGATCTATAAAAAGAGCAATATTTAGAAAAGGAAGATGCTTATTGTTCAAAAACCTTAATGAATATAGCGTTATTGTTCAAGGACCTAAAGAAATAAAGCATTTTTTTTCGAAAAGGCCCGCTTTTATAATGCAATGACCTTATATTAATCTCGATCTGTAGCATAAAAATAACAATTCTTATGTCATGAAATATTTTCGAATGAGCAATAATTGAAATCATTATATTGAATATATGTATAGTTTTATAAATTGTGCTTACAGACCTAAGAAAGGTCGTGTTTAAAAAGTAAAATGTGCTCTTTATTAACACCAATCTGACAACATTAGTTGTTACCCAAGAGAGTTCATTTGGATAATTTTAACGGCATCAAATCATAGTCGTGTTAATTCGAGCTTGATGTAATAGAAAAGCCTTCAACGTGTATATACACAATAGGAAAGGTAGTGAAGTCCCACCGAACACGACAATAATGATCCCAGTAAATGGGGTGAATAGGGGTTTGAAATGGGCAAATAGTGACAAGAAATGGAGTAAATAAGGACTTGAAATCGGGTAAATAAGGACTTGAAAAGAGGTAAATAAGGGTTTTGCAATGGTGTAAATAGGGCTTGAAATGGGGTAAATATGCACTAGAAATGGGGTAAATTTAGACTTGAAATGGGGTAAATTTAGACTTGAAATGGGGCAAATAGGGACTTTGAATGGGGTAAATATAGACTTGAAATGGGCTAAATATATACTTGAAATGGGGTAAATAAGGACTTGAAGTGAGGTAAATAGGGGTTTTGCAATGGTGTAAATATCGCTTGAATTGGGGTAAATAGGGACTTTAAATGGGGTAAATATAGACTTGAAATGGGGTAAATAAGGACTTTAATTGAGGTAAATAGGGGTTTTGCAATAGTGTAAATAGGGCTAGAAATGGGGTAAATATAGACTTGAAATGGGGTAAATATAGAGTTGAAATGGGGTGAATAGGGACTTTAAATGCGGTAAATATAGAGTTGAAATGGGGTGAATATGGACTTTAAATGGGGTAAATATAGACTTGAAATGGGGTAAGTAGGGGTTTTGCAATGGTGTAAATATAGACTTGAAATGGGGTAAATATGGACTTGAAATGAAGAAAATAGGGGTTTGCAATGGTGTAAATGGGAGCTTGAAATGGGGTAAATATAGACTTGGAATGGGGTAATTAAGTACTAAAAATGGGGTAAATAGGGGTTTGCAATTGTGTAAATGGGAGCTTGAAATGGGGTAAATATAGACTTGGAATGGGGTAATTAAGTACTAAAAATGGGGTAAATAGGGGTTTGCAATGGTGTAAATGGGAGCTTGAAATGGGGTAAATATAGACTTGGAATGGGGTAATTAAGTACTAAAAATGGGGTAAATAGGGGTTTGCAATGGTGTAAATGGGAGCTTGAAATGGGGTAAATATAGACTTGGAATGGGGTAATTAAGTACTAAAAATGGGGTAAATAGGGGTTTTCAATGGTGTAAATTTTTTTAAAAATTAGCTCCATTTTCGTATTATTTTAACACCATTTAATGGTATAATCGAAGGTGTTATTTTAATCCATTTAGGTATAATTTGAGCACCTTTTATCGAATGATGTTTTTTGAACCCTTTTTTGCACCATTCAATTTCGCTAATGGTGTTAATAAAATATCGCACTATTTTCATACCATTTCACCGCCTTGTTAAGGTGTACAAATAGTGCAGAATAAATTTTACACCACTACAACACTATTCAGGTATCTTAATTTAGAGTGCATAACTCCATTTTCACATCATTTCACCATCTTTTATATGGGCCTTGCGAAGGTGTTATTTTATATCAATTGCGCACCTTTTCGAGGATGAGGTTCTTTTCAGCCCTTTTTTACACCTTCTATTTAAGCCAATGGTGTTCGAAACATAACTCTATATTCACATTATTTCTACACCTTTTATTTAAGCGAATGGTGTTTAAAAAATATCGCACTAATTCTATGCCATATGACCACCATTTAATGGGGTATTCGATGGGATTATTTTATATAATTAAGGTATCATTTGCACACCTTTTAAAGAATTATGTTTTATAAACCCATTTCTACACCATTCGTTTAAGCTAATGGTGTTTTTAAAATATCGAACTATTTTCGTACTATTTCAGCACCTTGTCAAGGTGTACTAAGAGTGCACATTGTTTTAACACCATTATGGCACTATTTAGACACCACAATTTTTTACAGTGTAGGGTTAAGAATTGTTCAAAAACTCAAGCTTAATAACACCGCTATTTCGGGAACTGCTCATACAAGGTACACCCGAAATTACTAAGCATTAGAAGACAGTGCAAATAAAATTTTCTAAAAGTGTAAACCTATGCTGGTGAAATTGCTTCAAACTGAGAAAACGAAGAGGGTTTCAAAATAAGCTAGACTGAAACCAGGTCTAAACCGCTTCCTCGTAAGTGTGAACAGTGCTTAAATTAAGCTTAGACTGGCTTGTTCCTAAACATCGCCCTCTTAGTGGCAACGATAATGGGGCATCTTAATAAATTATCAACAGCCGCCAGTAAAATAGGGTAAGGTCTACTTTAGACCGAGCGGTTAACAGTCTGGATGGGGGATGCTATAAGAGAGGAAAAGAGTGGTTGAGCCTCTTCTATTGCCCTCAATATGCCTTGGTCCTTACAAGGAAGAAATTAAGGCCTGGTGAGTCGAGACGTAAAATACAAATTAGGGTGTCGATTTCCCTTTCCTTTCAACCTCCTATCCGGGTTAGGTGAACATGTACGCGAACGGAAAGCTAAGACCCTGGAAAAGAACTTACGGAGCAGTTGGACCCCCTTTTTTACGACCTTAGATAAGGATCTATTCCGGTTCGTGTTATCGGAAAAGGGGATTTTTCGGACCAGGGTCACTGCTCTGGGGAGATCGCCGTAAACCGACCCAAAATATCTCTTATCTCTAGAAAGCCGACAGGAATCTGAGGAATCATCAGACGTTAATGGTTTCTTCCTATCAATAAGTCAACTGTCAGTGGAATTCTGGCACGCTCGCGCTCAGAAATCCAAAGCCTCTCAATTAAATAATATACAGTACATCATATATATTTCAGAAAGTGATTTGTTTCTTCGTCCCTTTTAAGTCATTTCACCAACCTTGATGGTTGATATTAGCAAAAGCATATAGATCTAAAAACAGAAAGTACACTTCGTTGAAACTTGCTCGTGTCGTGTAATTTGAGAAGCCCCTTTTATCCTAGAATAGTTCAATTCCCCCTCTGCGTATGATTAACTTCCCGACCTTGGCACATGTAACAAGCTATGATTAGGCTCATTAAGTAGTAATGGCCAGCATTATGTACTACTTTCTATAAACCTATGACGTTATGAAGCTTTTCCCTGATTGGTTAGTTCTTGTATGCGGTTGAGGAAAGGGTAGTTTGGTTAACAGTTTACATGTCGTCTACAGCCAAGGGCAGGGAATTGTTACTGAAGTGTACTTCCTGTTTTCTCACTATATACTTTTGATATTAGTAACAGTTGGGAAATGAAGATTTTATGAGTGCTTTGCCTAATCTTCTCAAGGTAGTGCCCGCGATCCCCATAGGGAACTCTGACCAATTACCAACCACTAAACAGCGTGATGAACACCATTGGTTTCGTTGGCACTAAATGATTACAGTTACCCATGGGTGTTTTATTAAAATACATGCTTTTTTTGTAAAACCATTTAGTGCTAAGAATTTTTGAAGATGAGTAACAATAAATTAAAAAATTTTATTACTCTGATAATTAAATTCATCAACTTAAATGCTTTTAATTCAGTTCTTTAACTTCTAATTGAAAAAGCGATAATTTCAAGTAAATATAATTCTTCTCGAGAATTATTGAACGATATTTATAATCCATTCCCGTAATTGTCGAAAGTTTCCGAGTACTTCAAAGAATTTTCTGAATTTCCTTTCAACGGAAAACTCATTTCCTTCACCGCCTAGACTCCTATTCAGGCGCAATTGATAAACACTCGAGCTCTTTCCTGTAATATTTAATATTAAATTCGTATAAGTCTTGCCCTTTTTACCAAGCGCACTTGAAACTACATCAGACACGATAGTAAAAGTATTAAATATAAACGTGTTGAAGTGTAAGAAAAGCTTTGCGGAAATGATAAATTCTCTTTGATTTTCTTTATTTTAGCGGCTTTGAATGAGTTACTGATCATATTTAATTTTCAAAAGAGAACGATGTTAAAGAAAAGGACCATCAGTATCAAAAAAACTTTTTATAATAAGTAGCGTTACACTAAAATAGTACTGAAAAAATAATAATTTTTTTAACATACCAAATAACCCATTCAATTTTGTGCCATTTTTCTAATAACTTATGATGTCGTATGTGTATCGCATCTGGATTGGCTAGCAATACGTCCAGTGACAGGAAAGGGGAAAACAGCTGGGTTCGATTTCTGACATCAAAGCATTGGCCAGCTCGCAGCGTCACAACAGAGCTAGCGGCTATGCCTCGGCTGTTACTGTATGCTAACGGTTTCCGCAATCTTTTGCTTGTTTTTAAAATCACAGGCAGGTGGGGATAAGAGTGCTTAAAAAACCATCTCAAATCTTACACTATGAGGCGCGAATTAATTACCTTTGTATAAAGACCAATAACAGAGCAATAGCGCCATCAAGTGACCACGAAAGGACGTTGTGGAATAAACCGCCAAATTGCCTAAATCGTCAATAGGGCCTGATATCTTCCATTTTTAATTTAGTTTTAAATTTATAGTTAACTACAGTTAATTCAGAAGCAAATTACATGATATTATTAGACCCTTATATAATGGCCTCTGATTTGAAATTAACAAGTGAAAGTGGTTGTCTTTCCCTTTAAACATTTTGTACGGAACGTTGTGTATATTTTTTTAAAGTTGTTGGTATATTTTTGAAAGTTGTTTGTTATTTTTTATAGTTGTTTATTTTTTGAAACCTGCTTTTTATTTTTTTTCTACGATTTGCCTATATTCAATAACGTTTTCCAAAATCCAAACAGTAAATAAATGTTGTAGAAGCGGTTTCGATGAGTTACTCGAGATTGGGTCCGCAGCCATTAAGCCTGTTAATAACGTCCTATTCTAGACCCATAACATGATTAACCCTAGTTAAAAATCGTTTGTTAAATTGAAAGTTTTAAAAAAGTATCAGTTTCTAAAAAAATAACATTGGGAAAATATTTTATCCGGAGCGAAAGTTTAGTGTCTACAGTTCTACACAGAATCGTTTCCCGGATTATTACCACGAGGGGCCGACATTTTCACGAAATCCTGTACGCTTCTCACGAAACCTATGAATAAATCACGAATTTACGAAATCAAGAGGAAATCACGCAATCTTTGGCGAAATCGCAAAATCACGAAAAGCCTACGCTTTTTTGGCAATGTCGGACCCCTCGCATCACCCTGTCCCCTCCGTACTGATTCTGATAAATTTTGCGAATTTGTTTACAAAGATCAAAAGTCAGTCTTTGTCCTTAAATACACAATTTTAAAATTGCATTCACTAGTCCAAGGACAACCCTATTTCCCTGGGAAATAAGGACGAAATCATCTAGGCGTGCATTAGAAAATAGAACATTTTATTTAAAAAAAATCTCTCTTCTTTCTCTTTAAGCGAGTCTAGTTTTGTACTTTTGATCTTATTTTTTTTTACCTAAACATTGATTTCTAAGTCAGAAGTCGGAAGCCAGAGAGAGAAATAGAAGTGAGGGAACTCTTCTTCTTTTCCGAAGGGAAAACGCACACTCCTAACTCAATTACTTCTTCCGGCCATATAGTTAAAAGCGGCGTCGACTAGTTCTTTTCCAAATTTACTTTTTTCCTTCCTTCTCCTTCCTCGGAGACCCGATTTAGAAAGTCCAAATAGTAAAAAAAATATATTCACCCTTCTTTTTTTGAAGGTTACACACTGAATTTGGCTGTAGTTTTCAATGGATAGTCCTGAAAAACACTGCGACCCTTTGATTTGAATGATCAGTGAAGTCTTTGTTTTTACCTCTCAGAGTGATTATGAAGTCACGGAGAGGTAGTACATTGGACGTCTCTGTGTGTGTGTCTGTTTGTATGTTCGCAGTTAGCAAATCGGAGCAAACGTGTTCGCAATATCCGGACCGCGTTCACAGTTCAGAGAAAACATATTGGTTTTTATTCCATCAAAATCGATAGGGTTAAGATGTGCATGGCGATAGGCTAGGGCTACGAGAAATGTCCAGCCTCCCAATTCTAGGGCTTCCACCAAAGGTCCACGCAATTGCGTTATTTCTTACCCTTTGTCGGGAATCGCCCAACTTATATACCCTAATTTTCGAAAAATTGTTAAAGAGGCATACGCTAGAAATCAAACGACAAAAATAGCTATGATTAAAATGATTTTAGGAATAACGTTTTTTAAAACGACTGAATTTGAATTAAGGTATCTCTGTTGATTAAAATAATTAATATCAATTATATTTATTTAACTACTGTAAAAAATGTCTTCAGTGGGAAGATAGCCTTTTTCTAGACTCGAAGAGGTTTATTTTGGTTTTCGAACTTTTTGTTTTTATTTTATTTATTTTAATTTTTAAAGACCCTCAAGATGATGGCACGAAATTTGTATTTTACGTATCATTTTCAAAATTCGTGAAAAACATACTCCCAGTTTAGTTCTAGAGTTCTATTGAAGCTTCGAAGCTAAAATTCATCTAGTTTGCCCTTTGCTACCGAAGAAAATCTAAATATTCTAGTTGAAATCTATAAATAATAAAATATTTCTCATTAATATTCTTAAAATTATCAGTTTCCACCCTTTTGCTCATCTTTGCTGTTTACATTTGTATCTAAATTTTAATAATTTTAAATATTAAAACAGGTTTGGCCTACGACGCGAGTCTTTAAAAGTTCTTTATTTTGTTTGGAAAAATGAGACTGTGCAAATATGGAAATAGCTAAGAGGCTCGAAACATTTTTAACAATTTTTGTTTAAAGAATTATATTTTATAGCCTGAAAGTTTCAGGTATCTAAGAGTAGCGCGCAAGAAGTTAATTTGTAAAATTATTTCTCAACCTTTGTACGAAACAAAAACTTAAACCTAATTCCACCAAATTCGCTACGATGTTTGTCTGTCGAATTGGAAAATACATTTCACTACAGTCAGTGACAATCTCGGATGTTAAAGGGTATGCGAATTTCCAATTTCATATCATATTTTACCACGAAAGTGGTATTTTGCTACACTTTCAAGTCTTTACTTTCAAAATATCAAGTTTTTAATATAATTGAACAAAAGTTTCTATTTTTTAAAATCCATTGAAAAATCATGAAAACTCAGTTTCGTATTTTAATAATTTTGTCTTGTCGAGCTTGTTCGCCCGTTCTATGACATCACTATGAGGTGAGGAAAAAAAGCGCGGGAATCCTATACGCGTCTCGAGCTTCTCGCCAGTCTAAACTCTGGGTCTGATAGCAGAGAGAGAGTGGCACCATCTCGCGTGAAAAATATATCTGTGACGTCGGAAAACGTTTTAGCCTTTCATAAAAGGTGGATTTCAAATAATTTCATATGAACGTTTTCAAATGAATATTGCCAAATAACCAGAAATCGGAGAATTAAAAGCTTGATATTTTCATATTTTCCAATTCACAGACATCTATTCTATCTTTTGTTATATAAATCAGAGGTTTTTCAAACGAAGCTTCTTATTCCTTTTAAATACTTCAAAATTGGTAAACCAGATTTTTATCGGATTTCAGATCCCATTTAAGATGACCTATTAAACTGAACAAATGGGCTATTTAAAGAAACAATTCCATTTTCCGTTTGAAGAATTGAATTTTACAGTCTATGAGAAAATGTAATTGCAATCGCCACAGTAGGAGTTGAAACGCTTTTCAGTCTTAAGTTTTTTGCCTTAATTGTTTTCTATCAGGAACATTTTCCGAAATTTCAAAAAGAAATAAAAAAACAGTAAAAACTAAAGGGCTTTACTTCGACTGTAAGATTAAATTGAAAATTTGCATAAAATGACTCCCTCCCTTTCGGTCTCAACCCTGGTTGTTTTGGCTCAGGTATATCCGGGATAATAAAACCGGAGCATTCCCCCTTGCGTCTCGAAATTAAACTTTTATACGGTTATGTTGTAAAAACGTTTTTATTTCAATTTCTTTCGCAAATGAAATATGGTAATCTTCAGATACATTAAAATTAAAAAGGATTTTGTTTCAGAAAATCTGAACAACCCCAAAGAGAAGATGTCGTGGGAAAACCAGGTTGTACCGTTGACTTTGTTCTGGAATAAATATGTACTATTTTTAGCTACGGTGAGGCGCTAGTGTGGATGAAAGTGTCAAGTTTTGTGAAGTGGGGCGGAGCTCCATCTTTTATCACGTATCTCAATCTCAAAGCATCGCTTCTGAAATATTAAAAAAAAATGTTAGGAGAATATTGCTTGATAGTTTCGATATGTATTTGCAAAAAGTTTGCTTATTTACATTGTCTTTAAATAATTTTTTCATAAATTAAAGTTTATTGCTGTTTCGAGCTAGTACCTTTCGTTATGTTTTCTTTTTAGCGTTGCAATAGATCAATTCGGAAAATACATACAGAGAAACCAATACACAGGGGCAAGAGCGACATTGGGATGTTGACCTTCGTACCAGGAAGCAACGCCAGACGGAGCCCGAGTTCACTACACGCGGGGAGGGGACTAATAGACTCGCACTGCCTCTAGTAGAGCTTCTTGGCGTGAGAGAGAAAAACCCTATGGCGACCTCGCCCCTGTGTGCTGCTTTCTCTGTTAGTAATTTCCGAATTGGTTTATGTATCTTAGCTTTGAGGCAGTCTATTAGTTTGGCTCCATCGCTAGCAAATTTAAATATTACAATTAACAGAAGTGAGATGAGACTAGAAATGAAGGGTCTAGCATTGGTAATCCTGGCACTAGAGAACAAATTTGAGGATTTTATGCCGCTTCCATCGCGCCTACACTAGAGAGAAAAAACATTGGTCGAGTTCCAACAAAATTTCTTACCCCCTTCCCCTCAACCTAAAGCGGCGAAACACGGACGTCGGTGCTTGAATCTAGTTCGGCCGTCTACCGCCGAGAGCGTCTCACGTTTTGGAGGGAAAATTCAGAAACCGCTACCAGAGGGCCAACCGTTGCTGTGTTATCAAGAATATTCACTTTCGCCAAGTGAAGAATTTGGTTAGCTCAGTACTTCTAGTCTCATCTCACTTCTGCAATTAATGTTGTATACAGTTTGTTTCTGAAAAGTCCATCACAAATTAAGGGGCGTGTTTATGGGACCAAACTGAGCGGAAAGTACCAAAGAACATGGGGTCTACAACATTTAGTTTCGGAGATATGGCCCCCCAAACATTTGCCCCAAAAACGAGAAAATATCCCAAAATGTGGAGTAAGGGTTATTGCCATTACCCAACTTGTTTCGAAGTCATAGACAATTTCAATAGCCTTGAATTTGAGAAACACTACTGTAACTTTAGATAGCAGAAGGGTATAAATGGGTAGAAGTACGCGTACGGCGGTAATGTAAAGCTAATGCCAAGTGTCATAGTGTTTTAAGATTTCTCAGCACCCAGTAAAATGGTGGACCTCAACCTAAGGGCAAGAAGTCCCAGAGGCCGTAGAAGACGAAGTCCTTACTATTTTCGAGGACGAACCAGAAGCAAGTACCCGCCAGGTGAGTAAGCGATTAGGCGTTGGTCACGTGCTCGTGTGGAAAATCCTCAAAAGTCACCAGTTTCATTCTTACCATTTTCAAAAGGTTCAAGGTTTGAATTCCGCGGACTACCCACGACGCATTGATAAACGCCATTGATTTCCCGCGTAGTCTGTTAGTCACAGACGAAGCTAATTTTTCGCAAGATGGTATTATTAACCTGCATAATAAGCATCAATGGTCCCAAAGAAACCCTCACGCAACGCTCGTTAAATCTCACCAAGTACAATTTAGTTTAAACGTGTGGTGCGGTATTGTAGGTGACAATTTAATTGGATCTTATTTTCTACAGCCCAGGTTAAACGGTGAGGCGTACCTACAATTCTTACAAGACGTTTTACCGGAATTACTTGACGACGTGCCCTTAGGTTTGGTGCGCAGAATGTAGTTCATGCATGACGGTGCACCACCACATTTCAGTCTCGCTGTCCGAGCTCACCTTAACGCGACGTTCTCTTTTCGGTGGATAGGTCGAGGTGGACCCGTGAAAAGGCCTGCTCGATCACCCGACCTTAACCCGTGCGATTTCTACCTTTGGGGCCACTTGAAGGACATAGTTTATCAGAGTGAAGTACCTGATGTGGAAGAGCTTCGTCGACGAATCGTTAATGCCTGTCAAACTATTCGCGATACTCCAGGCATTTTGCAACGTGTTAGGGAATCGTTTGTAAGGCGTGTTCAAGTTTGCCTTAACGCGGGTGGTGAACACTTTGAACAATTCTTGTAGTAGTTATTTGTTACAGATTAAGAATGAAGAACTAATAAAAAATACATTTACATTGGGATCGTATCATGGCGTTTTCTCTGTGACACATCAAACACTAACGTAATGAACAAACTCAACCTTCAATCGCAACCATTTTACTGGGTGCTGAGAAATGTTAAAACACTATGACACTTGGTATTAGTTTAACATTACCGCCGTACGCGTACTTCTACCCATTTATACCCTTCTGCTATCTAAAGTTACATTAGTGTTTCTCAAATTCAAGGCTATTGAAATTCTCTATGACTTCGAAACAAGTTGGGTAATGGCAATAACCCTTACTCCACATTTTGGGATATTTTTTCGTTTTTGGGGCAAATGTTTGGGGGCCATATCTCCGAAACTAAATGTTGTAGACCCCATGTTCTTTGATACGTTTCACTCAGTTTGGTCCAATAATCACGCTCCTTAATTTGTGATGGACCTTTCAAAAACACCCTGTATATGAATTATTTTAAGGTAATACAAAAAGAATAAACTGATTTTAGGAAATATTTACTGCAATTATAACGTTATGAAATAAATAGAAATATGGTATTTAACATTTAAAGGTCAATGAAATACTGTTCATGCCTTTTTCCTTCCACTAAAAATTTAAGCGGGTCAACGGGGGAAAATGTTAAGTAATTCTCCACCCGTGTTTTTTATTGCTTTGATATACCCTTTCCCTATAATGAATTTACAGTATAGTATCGAGCGACACTGCCAATAGCTTGTCCTGTACTTTGATATTAAATAAATAATGTTGCCATATAATAAATAGTTAATGGCAAAAACTCGTAGACAAGAAATATATCATGTTAAAAATGTACGGTGTTAAAGGTTACAGAAAAAGCTCGAACAAAGAATTAAATTAAAGATTATCCGGAAATGAAACTTTCAGGCTAGGAAGTTTGTATTAAGGAATAGAATTAAATATAGAAGATAAGCCTATTCTTCTTTGATAAGAAATACAGCTATTTTGGCATGAGTTCCATGTATGTACATCGAAACGAGATTAACTTGAATATTTATAAACAAGTATTGATATGAGATAGGTCATCACAGCTGCGTTCTTCGAATTTCTGGTTGCCTTAAACTATTTCCCACTCTCACTTGAACTATATATAACCAACCCTAATCTAACCTAACCTAAGACTCTTTTTGGTGCAAGTAACCAAATTTATCCGAACTTTATATTACCGGAGGTCAAATAACCTAACCTGGCCTAGTTTGGTACCATTTATCTAACTTAACCTGACTGAATAGGCCTCACCTGACCTAATACTATTTCAGTTCAAATGAAGAAACATACGACTATCGTTTTTCACATTCCTGTTATATTGGTATTTAGGGAACTGTTGAAACCGTAAGCTGCGTTCAAGGAAATGACGTAACAACTAAACTGCATTTTCGGGAAACCGCTGTTTAGGGAGCCGCGCTTTTATGGGATCTGCTCATACGGTAACCGCTAATATGAGAGCTTCCCGTTTGTAAACAGTGTTACACTTTTTGAACGTATTTCATTTAAGCTTACGTAACGTATCACTTTATCCTCTCGTTAAAAATATCGTTACAGTACAAAAGACGGTA
This sequence comes from Phalangium opilio, assembly GCA_019434445.1. Taxonomy (NCBI): domain Eukaryota; kingdom Metazoa; phylum Arthropoda; class Arachnida; order Opiliones; family Phalangiidae; genus Phalangium; species Phalangium opilio. The sequence continues at coordinate 55,568 of JAEQBA010002670.1, forward strand.
GATTTCTTTCAGCAGAGCCGTAGCAGTGAACACATAGTAATCCTCTTTTCGCATCGTTAACGTACAAAATAACGAGCTTGATAATTGACGTTTCTCATGCTTATAGAAAATGATACGCTGTTTATCCTCGTACTATAATGATTTCTTGGAGAATAACCTCGACAAGAAGCCATTAACCTGCAACGGCGCACACGAATTTATATCGTTGGGTATCAAATGTTGACAATTGGTGCGTTCACTTATACCTATGTGTAGAATAGGAAATTCCAAAATATTTAATCCTTAAAGCAAGAAAGATTAATGGAATAGAAATAAGGCCTTTTTAACGTGAAGAAGTTTGACCAATGTGCTCACGAACTTTTACGAGCACACGAAAATTGCTTTCATTTGTAGGCCATGTGCTTTCCACGAAGGTTAATATTAGTTTTTACGCAGATTTAATCGTTTTTCGAAGCTGATCAAAAAATGTACACCTCGACGTTTAACTCTTGATCTTGAGACACGAATGACCTTCAAAATTGTTTGAAAATTGACCGAAAAAGTTTAGTGAAAATTAAAATGTAGTCGGAACGGAAGTTGGCGCTCCACACCTTGTGTCACCTCCCAGTAAAACTCAGTCCTTCTCTGTTTCAAACCATACTTAACCCTGATAACAACTCAATTTGCATTGAAACCCTTCATAAAATTTAAATTTATTCTGCTATAATTCAAATAATACATATTTACTAAGTAAATATTTTCGTGTTGCGGCGTTTTTCATGAACATTACTTTCATTTCTATGGTGTTCAACCACAGGAATTCCCTTCCCTATTTTAAGAAGAGTGGCAAACCTATTTTTCAATCTAAACCTTTGTCGCCAACGAAAACAATAGTTGTTTAATAAGATAACACTTCTAATAACAGAAATTAGCATATTGAAATAATTTACCGGCGATAAATAACAACGCAACCTTCAAGCTCGGTATTCAGTAACCCGCAAAAATCGTATATGTTTACTTTACTCGTGCTCTATATCATCCGTGTTTACCACCCCGTTACACTCAATATTAAAAACAAACAGACGAGGATATAGGACGGAACGAAATCTAACATAGACGCTCGAAAAAGGTTTTGTTTCCCTCTGCATCATTAATATTTTATAGCATTTAAAGCGGGGTTATACTATTTCCTTATACTCCATTATATTCGCGTTAATAACAAAATCATTAAAGGGGTCTAGAACAGAAATGAAACGAAATGAAAAAAAAAAAAAAAAAGAATTACACACACGACGAAGCGAATCATCGCCCCCCCCCCTTCTCGCTAGAGGTTTTGCTCCAAGCTTTTAATTTAACCATTACCATCTCGGGCGTCGCGATTTCCGTGATGAATGCCGTTAACGCCGACGACGTCTCTTTCCCCACTTTCCCCCTCCCTTTAAGCCGCAACCATCATGCAATACCGCAGTGTGCTCTTGGGTAAGCCTGACCAAGGTGTGGATCATTTATGCAAAATGCCGTTGAATCTGTATGAAACATTATTTGTGTTTGGGTATGTTGTTTGTTTCTATGTTCTTTATGCATAATAGAATTATATGTCTAGGATTGAACACGCTGAAATGATTTACCAAGATAGCTACGAATTCAAAGCACAAATTCATTTGAAAGCCAGGGAAGGTTGAATTCTTGTGAAATGTTAAAATTGTCATAAAATTAATTTTAATAAACTTACGAAAAAAATAAATATAAGTTCATGATACTGGTAATTTTGTACAAAAAAAATTGTAAAAAAAATATCCTAGGAAAACAATTTTTGTAGTCATTGAAAGCCTGGTTGTTAAAGTCCTAAAACGTTCCTTTTGTATCTAATTCTGATTATCAAGGTTCGTACGATATTTTGGAACCGTTAATAACGAAAGCTCCAAAGTCAGAAAGATAATGCATTTTGATATAAATATTAGAATAAAATTAAGGACGACAAAATAAGATTTAATCTAATTGATATCGATAATGTTTGAAATAAATAATTGATCAAGCGATTTTTAACAAGTTAAGAGAAATATATTTAAATTTAAACAGTTTTAATGATGTTTAATTGAGTCAAAATATAATTGAGTGGGTAGAAATAAAATTGATATTAGATAATTATGAATAAATATTTTAATTTAAACAAATTAAGTGAAATGAAATCAAATTTAAACAAATTAATTGAAATTAAATTAAATTTAAACAAATTAAGTGAAATGAAATTAAATTTAAACAAATTAAGTGAAATGAAATTAAATTTAAACAAATTAAGTGAAATGAAATTAAATTTAAACAAATTAGGTGAAATGAAATCAAATTTAAACAAATTAATTGAAATTATATTAAATTTAAAAAAGTAATTGAAATGAAATTAAATTTAAAAAATAATTGGAATCTAATTAAATTTCAGTAGAGTGGAACCCAATTAAATTCAAGCTAAGTAGAGTCCAAATAAATTTAAGCAAAGTGAAGTCCAAATTAAATTTAAGTTAAGTAAGTGGAATCCAAATTACTTTAATTAGTTTAAATGTTAACTTGGTTAACATTTAAACTTCGGTACAATATTTTTGAACTGTTAATCAACATGTGTTTCTAAATACGACAAACTTAAAACATCATAGCCTTTGACAAATATCCGACCCCTTGTCCGTGTGTCTGCTCTGAAGCAGATTCTGGTAAGCGCGAACGAGTTAGGGGCGCCTGTAATTGCGCTTTTCGAGCGGACCGCTCTTTCCTCGGAGATTGTTTGATTGGCATTTTGACGCTCTCATTTAACCCTCGGTAGAGAAAGCGCGGGCGGTCGGCGATGGGGGGGGGAGTCAGGGGACCCCGTGTATACTCGGGAAGAGCGTGGAGACCCCGAGTTGACCCCCGCGAGGGTCGTCCCTTACAGAAAAATAAGGGGAGGCTCCCGCGCTAACAAATGAAGAGTGAATAGAAATTGAGACCCTGGGAAACGCCTAGCGTTTGTTCCGAGTAACAATATCTCATGGGGACTTGCAATGACGATAAGATAAAAGAGGAACATCACCTAAATGGAAAATGTAAAGATAGTTAATTATTTAGATAAACTTGCTTCAATGTCGACACCACAGAACATTTTCATCGCGGACAAACCCTTTGCTTTAAACTAATACGAAGTTGAAGAGATTTTTTGTTTTACTGATTAGTCCGCCAAGATTTTATGCTATGGTTATATTAACCTTTACTTACCACAGGGAAAGAGGCGGGGCGTATGAATTAAATTTCATAGCAATGTTCCTCTCCTGAATATGAGTATCGAGCTTGAAGCTGGTAGTAATTCAAGCCCAGGTGAAAGTGCATTTACGGCAAGTGAAATGGACTTAAAAAGTGAAATACCATACACATGTTGCCCTCAGTAAATAGTCGCAAATAGTTGCGCCAAGCTCTCTCCTCTGTACCAACCACGATCATTCTTCCGAGCGTTCTATCATCTCCATTTCAGATTTCTCAGAATAAAAATTAAAAATAAATACTTAAGTCCAGGGCACTCCGTTTTATTTTATTCGTGCTTATTCTACTGTTGAGTGGTATAGGCTCTGTTCTAAAGCAGATTTTTCTGTAAGCTTATAATGGTATTCACTGAAGCGTATATATTGAACCATGCTAATTTCCGTTGTAATTCTGACCTAACGGCAGAGATGAATTAAAATGAAAACGGGTTTATTATATTAATTGAATAATTCAATTTGCTGTACATGAATAATCAAAGTATACATCATTGGATACTATGAATACTTCGAATAAATCTATAATGGTATGATAATTCTGATTACAATTGCAGAATTCCATAATAAGACAAACTATATTGGGAAACGACAATCTAAGGTAGTACCATGGTCCTTCTATTTAGAAGATCTAAGCGTTAGCCTGTTTTCGTGAAAAAAAGTTCATCTAAATGATAGGGAATTTTCTATCGCAGCTTGTAAGTTAGACATTTAGCACCATCTAGTATTTCGGAACAATTAATACTAAAGTAAAACAAGTTGGGAGACCAAAATAAACCTCTCCGAGATGAGACGCAATTAAGACGTTTTAAATTAAATAATTATAATCGACATTAATTGATTTAATCATCATTAATTTACCATAATTCTAGTTAAATCGTTTTAAGAAACTTTATTCCTAAAATAATTTTAAACTTAACTATTATTGACGTTTGAATTCACGCGTATGCCTCTTTAACAATTTTTGGAAATTAAAGTGCATAACGCGATTGATTCACAATAAATAATGAGAAAACCCGCAATTGCGTGAACCTTTGATGGAAGCCGTGCCTTTGGGAGGCTTAACGTTTCTGGTAACCCTAGCCAATCGCCGCGTACATCTTAACCCTAACAATGATAAAGAATTAGAAGCCAAAAATTGCTTTCTGCGAACACGTTTGCTCCGATTTGCCAACTACGAACGCTGTGACAGACACATACACACAGACACATCCAGTGTAATACCTCTCCTGGAAGTCATCGGCACTCGGAGTGGTAAAAATCATAGAAATGTCTTACGTTAGACATTAAAAAATATGTTCAATTTCAAGTCCTGCTTTGAAGAACAGCCATAAGGCAAATCTACACATAAAAAATTAACATTATAGCTTGCTACGTATTGACACAATCATAAATTAAGCCTAACTAGATGGCGCTATAAACGAACGCATGTATATTTTTAGTTCTTACCTAAGTATACTTAAGGTTTGTTAATAATCCTTTTCAGACAAGTACATTTGAGAGGTAGGCGCGGCCTATGTCCTATAGATAAAAGGACCATGGCAATACATTCTAACAGAGCAAAACTCTATAGAGAAGCGTATTACGTCACCTCATGTGGTGGCTAATTATACTTGCAAGTTAACCCGTCATTGCCGTAGCGTAAACTCTAACCCTAGAGATTAACCATACAGCAAACGGTGGAGATATAACGCGTATAAATAATTATAGAGTCGAAACTATTTGTATTGACTCGGTGAATTTGATATTCAAATCCAGAATATAACCCTGGCGACATATAGGGATTCATGTATAGGAATTGTTTCCAACGTTTTCATACGCATTTAAAACGTGGGAGGAGAAGCTTAGAGATATGAGCATAGATTGCGTGGAAACTCTGCCGATGAAGAGACATTTCGAAGCTGCCTTAATTTAATCAGAGTCCGTTGGTTCTAAAATGAATAATATATTAATTTGGCGAGTGTAATAAGACGAGCCTTGGACGAGGTGATTATGATTTCACTTTCTCTTCCTCCACTCAGAAGCTAATAACATTTCACTGCAAAGTATGCTCATTTGACTAGAACGGGCAATACCTTTTAATTTCGACGTCCATGCGGTTTTGATAGCTTTTAAAAACTGTTAAGTGTGAAAAATTAAGGTGGAAATTCTGTGGGAGAAAAATGTGCAGTTTGACTCAGTTACATCTCGCGCTTAGAGAGAAAAATTTCTGCGGCTTCTAACTGCTGTTTTCCTCTAAGATTGTGCTTCGTGCGACACCATACCTAAAGCAACAGTTCTACGTTGCCTCTTTTTCCAGAAGATTTTGGAAAATATAATTTAAACCGCAAATTTTAAAATGTATACTTCTCAAAACATGAGACGCGTTCGCATCAAACGTTTTTTTCAATAGTCTAGTTAAAATATAAACGATAAAACCATTGTACGCACTTAATAGGTAAATACGCCTTGACGGTATTAAAAGTAACCCCGTTCTAAAACAATGTATCTTCAAATAATCAGTCAAATTAACTTGTCTCAAAGAAATTCGATTAGTTTTGCATTGATGGGGACCATTTTAGAGACAGTTGCCATTTAGATTTCCAAGACAATACCACACAAATCACGCAATTAAAGCATCGTCTAAAGTATATTAGATAAGATATTGATGAAGAGCGATGGAGTAAGGAGTAAGTAACTTACTTCTTGGGAATCTATTAGTAACTTCTGTTTCGTGTCTCTCCGTTTGCAAAATCAGATCAGCTTTCTCTCTCGCTAGAATTTCCTCGGACAAGCGAGGACATGTTCGGTCGCTTGGCGCGGAATTTGAAACTAAGCATTGGAATCAGATTCCGCGTTAGAACCCGCTGTAGGCCGTGACAATAGCAGGCCGCAAAATTTAGAGTTGCAAGGCTGCATTCGTGATAGACAAGCGTATGCTGTACGACGTGAAAATCTCGCGGAGTTTCCATCCGTCTTGCAATGCGCGCCATGTATAATTAAGGAGACATTTACGGACGCCGAGTTTTCCTGACTTGTCGAGAGAAGGCCGGTCCCCTTAATTTTTAATCACTTCTCCGGAGCTCATTTAAATGCAAAATGAGGCAAGCGCGAGCGTCAATTAGTCTCTCCCTGTGACTCTTAAATTACCCTCGAGAAATCTTTTCCTACCAGTTTTTTTTTCAACCGCGATGTTGAGGCTCCAGTAACTCGAGGACTGTTTTCTGTCAAGCGTTGTTTTCTCCCTTTCAAGCTCCTTACTTATTTAAGGGGGAATGAAATGGCCTGACAACTATTTTTCATCGTTTTAGATTAATAAAATAACATCAAAATCGTTAAAACAAGTTGACCCAAGGGCTGGGCCATAATAGTAGCCACATCGTAGGACATAAATGAAAAGAAAATAAATTCAAAGGCCCTAAATATAAAAATTCATAAGTCTACAACCTCACAAGTTAAAATTCAAAAGTTTCCGACCCCACAGATAGAGAGCTACACCCCCATCCCCGACACTTTAGAGATAAGCTAAAGGATGAAAACTAGAACTTTCCATCGAGTCTCTATGGTACCTAGCTCAGTTACCCCTCAGTTGTTTTAAGCTAAAAACAAACGATAACGAAAGCGAAAACTCCGGTAACTAATACTACTACTACAACTACTACGGCTCGGGTCAAACTAAGAGCGTCATCGTATACTACGATGTGACTAAAAACCTGATTACCAAACGCCTTTCCTTAACAAAATTAAAATTTCCAAAATTTTAGTACTTGACGTGTTAAGCCTATGGCTATTTTTTGATAAAGGTTCTCTGTTTCATTGACCAATTAGAGCACTGCTGAAAACTGACGTGGTACCGTGGCACTAATTGTGTTGTGGTATCCAATATAAATATAATGGCTATTAACCGTTAAGCTTAGCAAGTCAGTTTTTAAAACTTCAAACGAACGCAAGGAGCTTTGCCAATGCTTCTCGTCGTGTTTATTGACCTAAAACGGTTAAAAACAAGAGGTTACAAGTAAACCCTTACAATTTTGTCGCGCTTTCTAATGTATTTTAGCAATGTATAATGAACTCCATATTGATATAATAGCAAAGGATAATTATTACAAAAACTATATTTAGGCACTGTATAATTAATGCCTTACTTATATACAGTAACATTGCTAATTAATATTGAAATCGTATAAAGAATATCTCCTCAACAAAAGCCGAGATAAAACAAACCCCAAAAAATCCTTATTTCTCAGCCTGTTACGGCTACAATGACAGGGAGCCGAACATAAAGAGGTCACACAAAAGACACGTGTCCTTGGAATGACCCATATTAGTTTAAAACACGTTTCCGCACAATTTAAATGAGATCATAGTGTTTAGCAGACGGCATAATGAATTTTAACTTTTTAGGACGGTCTGAGACAAGGACTAGGCAATATCCCCGTCGGCGTTACAGCGTCACTTTCGGCGAAAATGAGCCAAATAACGATGAAACCGAATTAAAAATAACGATGAAACCGAATTAAAAAATTAAACACCGTTAAGGCCCATTTACACTAGACTAAAATCTTACGTTCGCGTCGGTCGTGTCGTTAACTTCGTTTCGGTCGCGTCGGAACGTTCCTTTGCCTGTTCAGACAAGAGAGCAGACGACAGTGACGACCAAAAAGTGAGTGAGATATACTCTGATTTTTTGAACCAATCAGGAGCTCGTTCAGTTAAGGCGGGAAATTTTGAAAGTTAAAAATACGTTTGCATTGAATTAGGCCTATTTCGAACGAGTATGAACTCCGAAGAGACTACTGCGCTAATTTTGCAAAATAATAATTTGTTAGCAAGTTATTTTTTCATTAGAAGAGCGAAAAATCAATCAAATAGGCAGGTTGTTTTTGTCCATCTTATTTAAATCCTAAAATAGCCGAATCGCATTCCAATAAAGTCCAAACTGAGTAGCAGCCATGGAAATAACACAGGTTTACAGGTCCAAAACCACTTTATTAATTACTCAGACTAGTTTTTTTATTCAAAAACCGAGGGTCACGAGTCCTAGGGACTTGTTTATTAATTCTAAACTTTGATAAATATTGAAAGGGGACCAGTTTATTAATTAAAGGTTTTCGTCAAATTTCGACTCCTTTCTCATTGCAAGGAGTCTTAATCTTATTTCGTAATAGATAGTTTTCACTCATGGAGGATTCATACCATTTACACCAGGAGGCCGGGCTATCTGGAGGACAAAAGCAGACGGGTTTTTGTCCTCCAGATAGCCCGGCTTCCTGGTGTAAATGGTATTAATCCTCCATAGGAGTTATGACGCTGTACTAGTAGGCTAAAATTCGATAATTCGGCTTCGGCGTTCGATAATTGTACGATAATTTAGAGGGAAATCTAACTAATCTGGGCACAAAAGGCTCGCTAGAGGAAGAAAAAGGTGAAATAGGATGAAATTATTCATGTTTTAAGTCCAAAGGCAAGGATGAAAGAAACGTTTGGAGACGTTATTTGTCCATCTCCTTCAGGACCCTTGTAAATATTATTAAGTTGTACCAGAAGAAAATATATTCTTCTGGTTGTACCGATTTTAGTAAAGGTCAATCAGAACACCGCTGGAGCGTACGATAATTTTGGTTGAAAATCGATAATCTTTTGGTTTTCGTACGATAATGTAGTCAAAGATGGCTAAATAAAATTATTAAAAATGATTTGGGACCATGTAATTTTATATTTATAAATAATTTTAAAGTGTGACCAGTAGTAAAATAAATCGCACAGGGGTAGCTGGTCTCAGGGACCAGTTTGAATATTGTTGAGGTCGGGGTCACTGGTCCCGAGGACTAGTTGAAAAAAAAACCTTATTTCCATGGCTGCTGAGTAGAGCCCTAGAGCGCGTCTGCCGTCTGCTAAAGAAAAGGCGCTAAAAAGAGGTGCTGTCATCTCAACGCTGACCGACGAAATTGAATTTTTTCAACCTTAAACCCGCGAATATTTTACGTAGTCGTTGACAAGTGTGAACAGTCTAATGAAGCGAACAAAGCGACTTCGCCGACGTGAACGTAAGATTTTAGTCTAGTGTAAATGGGCCTTTAGCGGAATGCAGTGAGCAACAAAAAATAACGAGTCCGCACGTTTAATTACCGAAATTCAAAGAATAACAGCGAAAACATGAGAGTGGAGGTATTTTTAGTAAGGTCTCAAACACAGTTATAGAAAAGCCCCGTCATGAGTCCCGAGGAACAAACAATACGAGCTTTTCCAAGACCTATGGCAAAACGCTGCCAGTAGGTAAAACCAAAAGACGGCGATAACACGAAAAATAGTTTAAATCACTGAAAGTTAAGTTTGATTACCGTTAACGGAAGGCTTTAGAAGTCGTTATGTGCAAAAATCAAACGAAGCCAACTCGATCACGCAAAAAAATCCTTATTTCTCAGCCTGTTACGGCTACAATGCGGCTCTGGAGCAATGAGTTAGATCTCTATGAGATAGATAGAGTTACAATTCAAATACTCGCGTATGCGTATTTTATTTAACACGTTTAAAAACTATCTTGACAGCTTGTTACACAGATTATAGCAGCAGACGTTAATAAAAAAAGTTCTTAGGGTGGCGCCACCCGTATTTGATAAAGATTCATGCTCGATAAAAGGTGTATTGCGAAACGTCGATCTCGAGATCTCACGTTGTGACTCTAGGTTTCATATATATATTCTATCTCATTGCTCTGGAGTAGTTTAAAGAGAGCGAAGGCGAGACGACGACGAAGGCGGAGCTGACGACGACGACGAAGGCGGAGCTAATCTTCCGTTTTTATGTCTTTTATGTCTCCGTAATATTTTTTCTCCATCATAGATGGCGACAAAATAATGACTGTCATAACATTTCATTCACTCTTTAAACCTAAAGTAGAAATAAATGAACGTAAACCTTACCAGTTTTGTATCCTTTTCGTGTGGAAAAAAGATGTAATTATCTGTTTTTGTGGCCCGGTATAATTTGTTCACTAGGATTTTAATTCAACATATCTTAATGCAATAAACGCCTTAGGGTTTTGGGTTCCTTTCAGAATTGAAAACAACCGCGAGCACTCGTTACTTATTTATAAGGCTGCAATTGATATTCCACGAAAGAGGGGAACAACTTTTACCTTTTATTCAACCCTTGGTTTTAATATATTAGCGTGTTTATAAATGTCATAGACTTTTTCGAACTGCATGAATAAAATAATTACGGATAAAGGACAAAAACTTTGAATTTGGCCTCTAGTGCCCTTTAAAAGAAGTACCGTGAATTTAGTGTTGTCAAATCATTTCTGTTGGAGTTTTTGCCACCATTTAATGAACTTCAAAGGCATCTTTAAATATCTCTTCTCTATTTTTACTATTGAATTGCAAAAATCCGAATTAAGGCGACACTAGTTTTTCGTAAATGAAATTCGGTGCTGTCGATAATGCTGAAAAATTATTTTAAAATTAAACTTTGGTGCTTCCTTCAAAGAAGCGGTTTTCAACAAATTAGAGTTTCTACAATTTTTAGTCCGACCATGAAGTGATATCTAGTTTATTAGGGAGAAGGTATAAATTCGTTACATTTCCAGATTTATCTCCAGTCCAAACGTAGGTCCGGAGTTTATCCCCGCATCTAAATTACAACCAGCATCTCATTGGTTCTTGAAAACGCAGGTTAGCGCGACGCGAATGACGAAAATTACGTATTCTCCGAGTGAGGAGAGTGTAGCGAAATAGCCCGGCCTCCTTTTACGTCCCCCCTCTTGTATTTTGAAAGGGGGACTGGGACTATGGCCCGCGAATACTTAGGCATCTTATACCTACTCCCTAAAAAACTAGATATCACTTCTTGGTCTGACCTAATGAAATTAGGAAAAATTAAAAAGAAATTTTCTATTTCGCAAAAAATTAAATATCTTATGAACCTCAATTCGCAAAATCGCATTCAAATATGCCTCAATTAATGTACGTCCTTTGAAAAAAGTTTGAAAGCGCCTCTAATGAAAATAAAAACAGCATTGAACGCTGAATAAGGCTTAATACAGTAACAGACTGAAAGTGTTTTAGCAAATATGTCGGGAACGTACGTACAGGTTTTATGTGTAAGTTTACTCTTACGCTAGGCTAAATATCTCCTTTATGTCGCGTTAAACTAATTTTGCGAAAAATACTGTAACATTGGCAATTATTCCGCTTGTGGACAGAGCAGCTGTATCTGTCGGTCAGCAACCCTGAGAAGTAAGGCAGAAGTGAGATGAGACTAGAAGTACTGAGCTAACCAAATTCTTCACTTGGCGAAAGTGAATATTCTTGATAACACACCAACGGTTGGCCCTCTAGTAGCGGTTTCAGAATTTCCTCTCCAAAACGTGAGACGCTGGTGGCGGTAGAAGCACCCGCTTCGTTCGTGTTCCGCGGCTTTAGGTTGAGGGGAAAGGGGTAGGAAATGTTTTTGGAACTCGACCAATTTTTTTCTCTCGATGGAAGCGGCATAAAATCCTCAAATTTGTTCAGTAGTGCCAGGATCTATTACCAATGCTAGAGCTCTTTACTTCTAGTCTCATCTTATTTCTGGTAAGGTAACGTTGCTAATATCATTCCACGAGTGCGTGGCAAGAGGTGGAGAAATCCGTTGGCACGTATTCACGTATATTCGCAAAACAGAAAGATTCAAAAGGAAACGGAGAGAGAGAGAGAGAGAGAAATTTTCCCTTTTAATCTAACTGGCTTCGGGTGCGTTATTATAAACATTGACTGTGGCGTGACAAGTTCGTGTTTACCCTGGGAAAGCCCCCCATATATATATGTATTCATACCCATACTGAAACTAGACTAGCTTTTTATTACCGCTATACGCGTGTTGACTTCCGCGCCATAGCTCCATCAGTGGTAACAAAAGCCAATTACGTAAGTAACGTCCCATAAGTTTAAAAGGTCTATTTACTTTTTATTTTAGCAATCAAATTGTGGTATAGTTACATGCAAGCGCGGTTTATATTAATATATAAAATATTTAAAGCTGAAGGCAATAAGTACAGTTTTGTATCTAGGGAGAAAGTAGTGTTCATAAAGTGCATATGTCTCTACATTTCAATTTAAATGAGACTTACTTAAACCATTCATTATGTCTAAAATATATACATTATTATCCCATTCGCATATAAAATTCAAACGAATATTTTGTATCAATATTTTAGACCCGCGAAATTAAAATAGAGTTCCATTAAGTTATGTTTCATTAAATCTTACATAAGATTATTCTTTTTAAAATATTAAAGTTTTAGGTCCCCTGGGTAATAATGGATTAAATTTACAAAATAATATTTCATCCATTCAATATTATTGGATACCAATGTTCTTTACATATCTCCATTTAAATTGAGTTGCTATTTTATCAAATCTTGAATATTGTATATAAATCGTTATCTTAATAGAATAATATTAATTGAACGTAAATACATTCGAAGCTGTCTAGAACCAGGGATAGATTTAATTTTAGAAGTAGGAACACAGAACAGAGTAATGTGGGCGCGCGTCAAAGTCCCGGACCCCCTTCCACGGGACGGGGGGGGGTATGAAAGAAGAGGCGGGTCATAGCAACAGAGGTAAAAAAGATTACGTATTTTTCGCCGTTCCCGTCAGCAACGTCATCAAAACGTAGTTTAATTGAGCCAACAAGATAATTTAAACTTTTCGTTGTAAACGTGTTGGAGGGAGGGGCTCTTTACTGGGCTATGAGTCGGACTGAAGTAAATACTGACCGTTCTCCATTCCTACTTCTAACTAATAATGAAATGTCTATAGCTCCAGATTGGCATAAATTAAGCATTGTATTGATTTTTTTCTTACCCCTATTTGGCGTTGTATTATAAGTGACTAATTCCAACTTATTAGGACCGTACAGAATAGGCTTATGGTGTTAATAAAAAAGCCTGTAAACGGAACGGGGCGTTTTGCCCCTTCTTCGGCCGGCCTCTGTCTTAGGACTCTAAACAAGCGCTAATACTCCCGGTAATGAACGACTAGAGGAACGGGAACTTAACTTTGTTTCAGGAACGGCGAATGCGCTATTTCACTCTCCCTGTATAGAAATTCGCGTTGCGAATCAATGCCCAAACACTCTTCTAACTGTAAGGAAAGCAATTAGCTTTCCCACCTTTTATTCAATGGTGCGATTGCCTCCTCTTGCATCGCAGAAATAGAACGCTTGACGTTTATGTGCCTCAGACTTTAACGCTGTGACAGAAAATGAACAAGCGTTTCTAAGTTTAGGCTAGGGAAGTTGACTGAATCTATGAATTAGTAAATTGATTCAATCAGAAGTATATAATACTTCTCTTCGAGAGCAAGGTTACTAAACCGAATCACATACACGATAAATAGTTCCCTCATCATTACTCTATTAGCGTTTAAATATTTGGCAAGACGCGCTTGTGGATTTTTGTCCCACGTCAAGACGATGTTTGTGGGATGATTGCTGGTGATTTAGTGCCAAACAACTATAGAATTCACCCCACGGTGCGATGCCCATTTGTAGTTTGATGAGCGGGAAAGCAAACTAAAAGGGTGAGCCTGGGAAGAATGACGTTACATAACTAATGCATTATGAGGATACAGAGTGTCATCCTTCTTCTATTATCCCCTTCTGATTCAATATAAAGTTACGGTTTATAAATACGCAATGTTAAATCTCACGAAGCTTGACCCTAAACACGACCAAAAAATTTTGTAAGTACCTTTGCTGTTGGTCGGAGAGAATTGGCGTTCTATTTTTTAGACAGAGGTTGACAAAAATGTAACCTATCAAAATTCGTTTGTGATGAAGCTCCTTTTGTCCTTATAATTAGGTTATATAATTTATCACCATTTTTTCTCGTGATCCAATTAACTTCTAGTTGTGAAATTTTGTGTCTGAATTCTCTGACCGAATTTCATTGCGAGTAGCGACTAGGCCGTTGCCTCTTTTGCGTGTCTTTTGTCATGCAAGTTTTCAGTCTGAATCAGGGAATCTTTCTGGCTGGATTTGATAGAAGTCCAAGGCCCAAATTCTAACACACGTTACTACCTTTGATCACCCTTTTTGGTAGGAACTCAGTATTATGCGTGAACCAAACTAAAACTTTTCTCTAGTAGAACCCTTGGTAAAAGGCAGTTTATTGACTCAGCGCCAGAGTTTTCGTGCTAGTAGAAACCTAGCTTAATGATGAAAGTAGTGTCGGTCATAAGAATAATGGATTTGTATTTTACTCAATATCTTGCAAACTACAACTAGGAGAACATGTAATAGAGGCAGGGTGCATGATAAAGGAAATCTATCCAAAAGCATTTCGTAACAGTCAACATGGAAACTTCATGTCTCCATCTTTTGACTAAATGATAGTTATAATCTATATCTATATAAATCAAAGTCCTGACTGACTGACAGACTGACTGATAATCAACGCCCAGCGCAAACCGCTTGCCCAAGAAGGCTGAAAATTTGCAGGAACGTTACTCATATACAGGGTGTTTCTGGAAAGTCTGGCACAAATTAACAGGCATGTTCCTTGGGTCAAAAGGAGTCCGAAAGGTCCTATGACGTTTTGGGGTAAAGCGCTCCGTTGAGACGTTATGGGCTCTCAAAAGTAGGCCGGAAAACAAGGAGATTTTGCAGAATTATAGCCCTAGTATTGTGGTTTTGACCCAATTGTTTTCGATTATTGAGCATAAGGCAATGATCGAAATAAGTTCAAACCTAGTGGAAGACCGTGAACGTGTTAAACGGCCAAAAGCGTTAATCCCTTTGTTTTTTAATGATTGTAATTAAAGGTAAGGAAAGTAGATCAGATATTGGTTACTTGTTTGTTCAGATGTTCTGGTAACTGACCAGTCTTTTATTCTTTATTTGAATTAGACACATTACTTTTACAATATTAATTCGAATGAACCCCATTACTTTTACAATATTAATTCGAATGAACCCCATTACTTTTACAATATTAATTCGAATGAACCCCATTACTTTTACAATATTAATTCGAATGAACCCCATTACTTTTACAATATTAATTCGAATGAACCCCTTAACCTTTACAATAATTCGAATGAACCCCTTATGTTTTACAATAAATCGAATTAACCCCTTAAATTTTACAATAAATCGAATCGAATCCATTAATTTTACAATAATTTGAAAAGAACCCATTGATTTTACAATAATTCGAATCGAACCCATTAAATTTCAATAATTCGAATGAACCCATTACATTTACAATAATTCGAATGAACCCCATTACATTTACAATAATTGGAATGAACCCCATTACATTTACAATAAATCGAATGAACCCCATTACATTTACAATAAATCGAATGAACCCCATTACATTTACAATAAATCGAATGAACCCCATTACATTTACAATAATTCTAATGAACCCCATTACATTTACAATAATTCTAATGAACCCCATTACATTTACAATAATTCTAATGAACCCCATTACATTTACAATAATTCTAATGAACCCCATTACTTTTACAATAATTCGAATCGAACCCTATTTCTTTTACAATAATTCGAATCGAACCCTATTTCTTTTACAATAATTCGAATCGAACCCTATTACTTTTACAATAATTCGAATGAAACCCAATTATCATTGTTCTACAAAAATTGTTCAAAATGGGCACCATCAACGTTTAAGCAAACTTGCGCGCGTACGCCATGAAGCACGTTAAGGTACACACTTTAAGCCGTCTGTAAAAAACCTACAACTTCTGACGTTGAAAACTACCCTAATGTTTAGACCAACACAGCAGGGGGAAATTCGAATTATTGTAAATGTAATGGGTTCAGTTCGAATTATTGTAAAATTAATGGGTTCGATTCGAATTATTGTAAAATTAATGGGTTCGATTCAAATTATTGTAAAATTAATGGGTTCGATGCGATTTATTGTGAAAATAATGGGTTCGATTCGATTTATTGTAAAATTTAAGGGGTTCATTCGAATTATTGTAAAACATAAGGGGTTCATTCGAATTATTGTAAAGGTTAAGGGGTTCATTCGAATTATTGTAAAAGTAATGTGTCTAATTCCAATAAAGAATAAAAGGCTGGTCAGTTACCAGTACATCTGAACAAACAAGTAACCGATATCTGATCTACTTTCCTTACCTTTAATTACAATCATTAATAAAAACAAAGGGATTAACGCTTTTGGCCGTTTAACACGTTCACGGTCTTCCACTAGGTTTGAACTTATTTCGATCATTGCCTTATGCTCAATAATCGAAAACAGTTGGATCAAAACCACAATACTAGTGCTATAACTCTGCAAAATCTCCTTGTTTTTCGGCCTACTTTTGAGAGCCCATAACGTCGCAACGGAGCGCTTTACCCCAAAACGTCATAGGACCTTTCGGACTCCTTTTGACCCAAGGAACATGCCTGTTAATTTGTGCCAGACTTTCCAGAAACACCCTGTATAGTAGACGCGTACTAAGAACGATTTTTATATTCCGCCAACATCTTAATAAATGGCGCCCAAAATGTAACAAATCTTCTCTGTGCAACAAAGTCCGAGTGTTTCAACCGATTTCGCAAATATTTAGTACACTGGTTTCCTTTAACCTATCTTTTTAAATGGCGGTCAAAAACCTAATAACCCTTCTTTATAGAATAATGTCCGCGTGAAAAATAATAAAAAATGTCTCGACGGGCTGACGGGCAACGCCAAGTGCCTTCGCTCCTCGGGTGCTAAAAAAATATTAGTCATCAGTAAAATATACCCATGGTAGTTCCTATTACACGCGAGCGATGCCGCGGGTAACAGCTAGTAAGCTATAAAATTTCAACTAATTTGGAGAGAATAATGCTTTCTCTCACTTCTCAACTTTAATTTTGGTAGCTAATTATTTATCTCTGATTATAATCAGCAAGTCTTCAAACTTCCTCGTGTTATACTGTGTAAAATCGTCTAATTATTTCCTTCGCTCTAATCTTATAATTTCAGTGACTTCCTTTAATTACAAAGTTAGCGTTAAAAATTATTGATATTTCCGGATAGCAGATTTATTTAAACGCCCATTTTTCTTTGCGTAGCGATTTGGGGCTGCTATTTCGGACCATATTGCGGAAAGTAACTCATTTGGGATACTTTTCGAATAAGATTATAATAGTGATCATCAATTCAATATAGTCCTATCTAAATTTAAGACATCATTGTAACTTATGTTGCGATTTGGTTTTTGGTTTTTATTAAATTCGCTCAAGCCTTATTAGTGACAGTTTCTTAACTTGCCCGAATGATATAAATAATTTGAAACCCGTTAAAATAAGTTTAAGTGAATATTTTTGTAAAATAAAAGCGCTTGACTTTTACGTTTTAAAAGGGAGGTAAAAATGGAAAATCAAGTGATTTGATCGATTCTTCTACTAATTAAAAGACCAATCTGCATAGTGAAACATCCAAGAAATAACACCGAATGATTATAAATTACAATTAGGCCTAGATTGAAATTTCGTGGATAGTTTTATATAACTAACTCCGACCCATCGCGTAACTCCCTGCATTTTTATTAACAAAATTCGAGTGTGCACGCTCCGTGTCTCGCCCCATAATTGTCACATCGCGTGCAAAATTTTTCAAATCTCGCGATAAATTTCATTCGACACTAGAATTTTGTTAATAAAATGGAAGAGAGTTACGCGATGGGTTGAGGTAGTTTTTTAAAATTATCCATGAAATTTCTATCTAATTGTATTTTATAAACTTTCGGTGTTATTTCTAGGATGACCCTTTATGCATATTGGTCCTATCAAGAAGCGATATCTAATGATATATAGATAAGAAAACGTATAAAAGACACGTGTAACTCTTTTTTTGGCGGATTGGTATTTAAAGTTGTGGGAGGAAGTTGTATCATATCCTTTTATTGATGCTAATGTAGTCCAAGCGTCATGTGTTTACAAGAGTACTCGCACAGTACTTACACAGTGGACGCTTCGAAATGATCATTACTTGTGTTGGTGTTGTATCTATTTTATTCTACTAGTTTGGTTCATACATCTGAGTCGAACTGCAAATTAAATTTTATTAGCTTAGAGATCGATTTTTATGAAGACAAATCTCACAGCTCTTAATTTAATGAAACACTAAAATTTATTAATGATCTTTGTGTACATCTAGTACGTAGTAACAACTTTATTTCAGCATATTAGATCAAAGGGTTGGATGTCCAAATATCAGTAACTGAATTCGTGTTCGAAACTCTTAACAAATTCAAATCCGTTTCTTTAGGGATCTTGGGAGTACAGCACTAAAGTTCTATGTTAATTAAAATAAACAGCATTAATAAGATTGGTTTTAAGACTCTTATAGAATTAAACAAAGTAGAGTAACGCTGGATTTATATTAATACTTAAAGAACAGTTTCGTGAGAAGCGATTAGATTTCTAAAACTCTGTCTAAATTTATATTAAGGAATGTAAGTTTCCCTTTGGGGTATAAAGTTGCTAAATTGTCTGTTTAAAATTCAGTTACATTATTCATTAGAAAGTCTAACTTATCTAAAAGTCTTACACAAGTTTAGATCTATTTTCTTTCTTAAAAATGTTTAGTACACCGTGTAAAATTTGTTGAAGTTGGTTTAAGTAACTAGCGAGGATTTTAAGAAGCGTAACCACTATAAGTATGATACTGAACAAAAAACCTTCGTGTGTTTTCAAATTAAACAAGATTTTCGTCGACCACCTTGTTTTGGTTAAACCTTTCATAAGAGGAGCCAATAAGAATAAACATAAAGAACTAACTTAGCTACCCGAGAGTAAACACTAAATAGTGTTTTTACCCACTCATATCAATTAGGTGTCCGATATTTGTTTTTAGAAACTTACGTTTTTTATAACTTTCATATTTCAAAAAAATTATGCTTAATTTGAAATATCATAAATCTAGATTATTATAGAAGAATCTTAACAAGGCTAGTTTCTTCTATGGGCCCAGCTACACTTCATCTGTTGTTACAAATATCAAACAGTAATTTGGTCAGCATCGGAAATACATAAAGAACAATCATACAATCCAACAAACAGATCACTTTCTCCAATGTTGGAAGTATTTTTGTAAAATTTTGTAATGAACTAACAAGCCACTTTCAAAAATGCATACACCGTAAGAATATTAAACTTTAGAGTTACTTTTAGATGAACTTGTCAATCGCGCAAAACCCTTATGACACTACCAACGAGATATACAAGGCCCATGCGGGCGCTATTTTTTACTTTTTCCGCACCTTTTAAATCGCCACGATTCTCCGCTAGAGGCGCGTTTAAGTCTAAAAAAATTACGTAAACCTCAGGTGACCAGCTGCCTGCTCTAAGTTTCGAACCTCGAGCGAAGGAGCGCGCGGCGGGATTTCATGTGAATTAAGCCTGTTTAGTAAGTGTATTAAAGAGACTAAGAAGCGCCATCTATCAACCACATAAGTCAAATACATATGGGTGAGGGACCCCTCTTCGAAGTGAGCGTGCATGGGCCTTGTATATCTCGTTGGTAGTGCTTATGAGAACAAACCTTCTTAAAGAAAATTAGCATCATCGCAATGAGAAGTGCCATACTAATTGTTATTATGTAACTTAGGCTTTTCTTGTTTCTGCTATAGGCCTAAGGGAAACAATGTCGCCTTATTTCCCGTTCGGCGTAAATTCCTTTCAAAGTTGTCGTATGGTTATTAACGTCAAGTTCTCTCCCTCAGTCGCGTAACAGGTTGGCTTTGTTGACCCTTAATATTCCCATTGATCGACTCAAGGGTTTAATGAGATTTTTCGGGAAACGTACGAAAATTATTCTGTTCAATGAAAGTAATATAACACTAAAATTATAGAGTACTACTTTATCCGAAAGATTTTTTTCTAGACTTGTTGTTAGTGGATCGAAGAACAATTACTATAGTACGTCAAACGATAGGAGGTGGGCCTCGTCACTGCGTGATTGAGTGTGACGAAGAGGAGTATGGTTTTACATTTTAAATAAAATAGTCTACAAATTGGGATATGCATTGTTTTGAGTTATGTGAGCACTCTTTGATCTTGGCTCTGATACCTAGGTTAGAATGAGAGATTTTTCAGTTCCTGTAGTTCAGCATACTCAGAACTCAATTTGTTTTGGTTTGATGGTCAATGAAATTGTAGCTTAAGGAAATATCACGCTTATGATGGTAGAGTGAAGACATACGGAGTAAACTTTAATGAAAACCTTGCATTATGCAGGTAATTAATACTGTCCAACTTATCCATATTTCTTTCGCTATTTAATGAGCTATTTTTTCTCTTTTCGTTTCCGGCTGTCTTTGGATGGTTGACTTGTAGCATAAACGTCATAAGATTGAAGCTTTCCTCCATAACATCCTAATTATTTGATAAACTCCGTTCGGGAGGAAGTGAAGAATAATTTTATAAATATTGATTAATATTGGATTGGTTTATCTATAGAGAGTTTCTCCGCAGTGACACAGTTTGTTTACGACTAAGAAATAGGGCCCAAAATGTTACAGTGTAATCATACACGGCTGTTGTACTTCTTACATGGTCTTTTCTGTGTAAGTCTTTTAGGACTTACACATTAATGCTATCTTGTTGGAAACTTCCTCGCAAAAGGAGTTTATTATAGAGTTCTGATCACATTTATTGATCATACTTATACTTTTCTGTTCGAATCTCAGAAAACTTTACAAAATATTATTTATCGTAATAAGTGCACCCTTATAGTCGGGTATCGCATCCGTCTATGTGTGTCCAAATGAAAATTATTAGAATAAACAGCTTTAAAAGAATGTTTAAAACAAATATTAACGAATGGTAAGGGTTATTTAAATGGATGTGCATGAAACACTCTTATTTTGTTTCGAGAGATAGACCTGCAATGATTGCGAAAAAAGCATTTCAATCTTGTTTCATTTCCGTACTTCTAAGCAATGCAATAAGCGCCCATTGTTATGTTTACCTCTTTCTGAATAAACGCAATATAAATCTATATATATATTTTAAAGCCCGGCAAAACGAGCCTACCTAAATTTACGAGTGCAGAAATTATCGCTTAAGAATAATGGCCCTAGGTTGAGAGTAAAGCGCGCAAAGGAATATTAAATGAAGTTAACGGGGCGCAGATTTTACGATAATTCCTTCGTTTTATCTAGCTTATAAGGTCAATAATTTAAACCGAAGTTTAAAATTCCTAATTTAAGTTGTAAATAACCTTTACCCTTTTATAGTCTTAAGGTTTTACAAGAATGCCCGGTTTTAAGATTTTCACCGCTTGTAACTAAAATTGTAATTTATGTACCGAAACCTAAGAACTATTATAACTTACACAACTTCTATGCGGGATTTGCTATAATATTCCCTCTTTTTATTCCTGCGGAATCCCCTTCAGTAAAATGCACTGAAGCGTAAGGTAAAAGGGATTAAATTATATTGTCAATGTTAACCATTGTATAGCGACGAACGTAATTTCTGGATGAACAAGTGAATGTGGGTAATCCGATGGTTTTGAGGGACTGGACACCCTAAAGAGTTTCCTTTCAACATACACGCTAAACACTAGATACTCTTTCCCTATCTGTAATATGTATGATGTAGATCTACTTTTGATCAACTTTTTTTAGCAAACTGAATAGTCCAATGCTTAACTAGGGGGTAATTAGGACTGTTCACGAGCCGAGCTGAGCGAGCTTTTTAAAAGCTCGGCTCGGCTCGAGTCAAAAAAACGGCGGCTCGGCTCGACTCGAGCCGAGCTGGGTCTTGGCTCGGCTCTAGCTCGGCTCGGCTCGAAAATGATCGAGCCGAGCCGAGCTGGCTCGATTAACATATACATGATTAAAAAAAATTGCTACTACTAACGTCAAACTTGAGAATGACTATAAATGCCATCCCATGTTTAGGAATGTAGTGGTTCAGTAAAACCCGCTCTTTAAAATATGCTCAAGGTTAGAGACGAGAGATTTTTCCCACGCTTTATTTCATGTAAAGATACAACGGAACGCTATTGGTGGAGAGAATAAAGACTAAAAGGAAAGCACTATATCAGTGACTAAGCTCGCGAGCCGGCTCGCGAGTCGGCTCGGCTCGATGCCTATCGGCTCGGCTCGGCTCGACCATAAAAAAGCTCGCTCGTTAATTAATCGAGCCGCAAAAGTGGCGGCTCGGCTCGGCTCGAACTCGGCTCGCTCGTCACGAGCCCGAGCTGGCTCGAGCTCGTGAACAGTCCTAGGGGTAATAGAGGTAAAATTATTCGGTTCTAGAATAGAATGGCTCGAAAATCTACACAAAATCACCTTTAAAATTCCCCTAGTGTTTCAGACATCAATGATACAGTTTGGAGATTTTCCCCACCTATGATGTAGATTTAGTTTTTATGAACGTTTTTTTAACTATCTGGATAATCCAATAAAACTATGCTTAACTAGGGGCAATCAAGCATAAAGCTAAAACTTTATGGGAATAGAATGTTCTTAACAAGGTTAATGGGTAGTGCTTCTTGGATCCAGCCTCAAAGATCTCCACAAAGTCACCTTTAAAACCTTCCCCTAGTGTTTCTGACATCAATGATGCAGTTCGGTGCATAACGTACAAACCAAACAGATATGAACACTTTCTCAACCATAAATAAGATTTTTGTTTCAAGGTACATAAATTTCAGTTGATTTTAACGAAGAAGTCGTAAAACCTCTTGCAAGGTTTTAAGTATACATTTTCTAGGTGACTTTGGCTTTGACAAAATTATCACCGAGAATTTAAATCAATGATTCCAAACTAAATGTCAAATACTTGAACCTATGACTCATACCTATTCCCGACCTATTGATAATGCCAAAAACACATTTTTCAAGGGAACACCGCTTGAACGATCACGAACTAAGGCTGCTTACATTTGGATGGTTTGAGAGTAGTAAGGGAAGAGATCGACTACTGTATTCTGGTTCTCTAGAGGATATAATGCAGCCATTTAGGCATACGTTTACCAATGATACTGTGTCATTTGAGACCCGGGGGTAGGGGAGTTGCACGAGCGTGCGTGTGTCTCATCGGACCAAGTATGTAGACTCATAATAGAATCTAGAACCATTAGTGCCAAAGAGGATATCATAATAACGATTTCACTTTCGTAAAAATTTATTATCAATATATTTTCGAAAGAAAAATCGTTAAATTGATATCATATTTATAGTTAACTATGCCTTATTTGTCCCAATTTAGTGAGGGTTCAAAAGAGTTGATGAAGTTAGACTGTCCAGCTCAAGAAAAGTTATTATTTTTGTTCCTTATTGATTCAAAATGTCGCATTTACACTTGTTCTGCGAAAATTTTCGAACCATAACAATTGTATGAACTAAGTAGTTTCATCTTAATTTCAAATTGCAATTAATTTCTAATTTCTGGTCCTTTGTGGAATTGAGGTGGAATTCATAAACGTGGGACGCAGCGCAATTTAGTACAGGAGAAGGCAGGGCGTCGTGCCCAAAAGGCAGGACGTTTGCGCACGACGCCCTGCCTTCGCCTGTACTAAATTGCCTTGCGTCCGACGTTTATGAATTCTACCAAGACTACCATTAAAAAGATTTCTTATTACACCAATAATTGTGTAAAATGGAAAACTCGTTTTTGTATGGTATCTGTCCCTTTTTAAGAAAAAACGTATACCGGAAATAAATAATTCCGTACAAAATCGTACCCTTTTTATGAATAAAAATAAACCATTTCACTAAATCGTAACTTAATAGTTGGAATGGTCGAGAAGTACGATGCACTGCACACTTTCTTGAAACGCCTGGAACTGTAAATTACCAGATAATTATAATAATTCTCCAGGTATTTAAATGTAATAATTTAAATTTAAGTTCTGCGTAAAAAAATATTATTTTTTTTCGAAAATTCACTTGACCTTAATTTGAGAACTGAAATGGTGAATTGGAGCACCATATTGGCATGGAAACTTTTATTGAAATGGTTTAAAAATAATATTTTTTTTAAAAACCTACACAAATTGGTCAACTTCACTTTACACTACGAGAATTGAGACACTATATCTTTTCAGCCTTTGTTAGTGCTATGAAGTTAGGTTTTCACAAACGTGTAACCCCTTTTCCGTAAACCTTGGGTCTAACTCGGAATAAAAAAATGATAAACTCCGTAGAGATTTTGATGAAATTTTGGATTACAATTCCAATTGTATTTTTGTATCGAAAATATTTAATTAAACTAAGTCGAGACTGTTATTCAATTTAATTTTAAACCTTTGTTTACTTAGATGTCTGTACGTTACTTCCGGGGAAAGAAAATAAATTTTCAGTAAGGTTCCTGCGAGGGGTTAGTCACTTGAAAAAGCAGGTGTACAAAATCGCAGAAATCAATTACTTGATTTCTAGAATTTTTATAAAATCATCAGTAACCACACTCAATTTTGTGGATGATCAAAGGTAATCAGAAATCTCCTATAATGACTGGAAATTACATGAAATCTTGAGAAAATCGGAAATAATCACACGATTTACAAGTAACCTATTGTAATCACCTCGGTAATTACGCATTTCGTAAAAAATAATCACACATAATCAATTGAAGAATTTGAAAATCCTAAATAAAACTCATAATCAGTTGAAATAAATATCGTCACTGCATTCAACGTAATTCACGATCGTAATCACGGCATTCACCAAAAAAAATCAGCGTAATTCATTGGAATTCAAATAGAAATCACAAGTTATCTCCAACAATAATGAGAAATCAGTGTCAAGATTATGGAAATCACCTTAAATAATCGTAATCACGAAAATCAAGGAATTCACATAAAAATTCAGAAATCAGGTGTACAAAACTTTGACGACTGACTTGCCCCTCGGTTTAGTATCACAAATCTTTTTTCGGAAATTCATCTTTTTGTATCTTTACAAACAAATTTTTCTTATAAACCACATTAATTCGACTAGCTAACCCAATCTGTTTTAGTTGGTTATTTTCCAAACTTTTCATTCAAAACAAATTTGAAAAATGTCTTCCTGGTTGAAGTGGCCGACTTTTCTTAGTAATTCTCTTTCCCGATGAATTTCACTTTAATATTAGAATACAAGCATAAAAAGGCATGGGCGGCGCTGCCGTCGTCGCTCACATTTGTTCAATTTTCCTCTCTCAGGCCTAGTTTAATCAAATTAATTCTAATGGGATTTCGATGTCATGTCCCTTCCTAGCGAAAATCCGCCTTTTCTCGACGAAAACAATCCAGTAAAAGTCTAATGAAATTTGACTTAATTTCCTTCCACCAGATGGCCCGAATTGTTATTAAAGAAGTTCATGAAAAAGTTTTTCTCATTTTCTTATTGATTTTACAGTGAATATTTGAAATGCTTATGGCACATTAAGAATGGAATGGATACATAGTTTACTTATTTATCTTAAACCAGATATTGTCCTCTTACATTGAATGTTAAGATACCGCATTTTATTTCTTATGGTTGACATTACGTTAATTTAGTTTAATTTAAGCAATTAATCAAGAGGTTTGTCATACACTATGCAATAATGATAAGAAAAATTCTACCAAGAAAATTTCACTTTGAACTACTTACTATAGATCACTGTGACTAAAAAGTGTACTTACGTAAAAGTATAACTATCTTTGCTTGATAATGGTTCCCTTAATTGATATTATAGTGAAAATTTTGAACAAATAATAACGGTAATATCAACGGTTTTCTTCACTACACTTATTAGCTGAGAACAGGGATAGATTTAATTTTAGAAGTAGGAATGGAGAACGGCTAGTTTTTTACTTCAGTTCGACTCATAGCCCCTCCCTCCATAAGTAAAGAAAATTTTAAATTATCTTATTAGCTCACTTAAACCAAAGAGAATATACAAAGAGGAGCGGAAGCTCTAGCATTTTTCGGTAGCCCTGAGTTTTAGTGTTTTAGATCCGGTGAGTCATGTGATCGCGAAATTCGCGTCGTCTATTCCGAAGTCTGCTAAAGTAGGGTTAGCTTTCTTATATCAGACAACGATGTCGTTAACACTATGGGATGGTTTAAAAAATGTTGAAGGTAAGTTAATAATACAAAAATATTACAATTTAAAAAATGTACTTTTCTCTCGAATACTAGCGCATTTGAGCGCATTAATCAACTGTTCTGTAGCTTCTGTTAACACTAAGACTCGGCTCTAAAATTGTCGATCTGCAGACGACATATTCTAACCAATGAGAGGTGTAGCAAATAAGCCAATCACGAGAAACCGGATGTAGTTCCCTAAAACTCAAAGCCACCAATTTTAAAAGCCTTGGCAAAGGCTAAAGCTTCCGCTCCTCTTGGTATATTCTCTTTGCTTAAACTACGTTTTGATGACGTTACTGACAAGGGCGGCGGAGAGCACGTAATTTTTTTTTACCTCTGTCGATATGACCCGCTTTTTCTTTCATACCCTCCCGTCCTGGGGAAGGGGGTCCGGGACTTTGACGCGTGCCCACATTACTCTGTTCTCCATTCCTACTTCTAAAATTAAATCCATCCCTGCTGAGAAATAAACATATTTTCGTCGTCTCAAATAAAAATTAAGAAAATTTGTAATGAACCGTTTCAAAGTATGGGTTATTTTAATAAAACCGTGAATTTATATTAACCGTTGAATGATTATAGCACTGCGTCGCCGGGTTTAAATTTTTTAAATCGATCGCGGATATCTAAGCAATGTTCAATAATCGTTAAGTGCACTTACGTAAACCGCCCAAGTTCCGAGATTTCGGTTCAATGCTACCTCCCAATTTTTGGTTCTATCAGAAGTGAGATGAGACTAGAAGTGAAGGGCTCTAGCATTGATAGTAGATCCTGGCACTAGTGAACAAATTTGAGGATTTTATGCCGCTTCCTACGTGCCTACACCAGTTCGGCCGTCTACCACCGCGAGCGTCTCACGTTTTGGAGGGAAAATTCAGAAACCGCTACTAGAGGGCCAACCGTTCTTGTGTTATCAAGAATATTCACTTTCGCCGAGTGAAGAATTTGGTTAGCTCAGTACTTCTGGTCTCGTCTCACTTCTGGTTCTGTCGAATGGGATTTAGATCTAGAGGTTCAGGTCTGAAGATGCTTCCAAAGTGAAAGCATTATAATTTTACATTTTGTAATTCAAAAGTGTTTTGTTTGAATTTAAGTAGTTTTAATTGTTTATCATTGTAACATAGGCTACTAGAGCCTATGTTTTAAAGTAGAAAAAAGGTAATTTCTTTGACAATATTGAGAAAACCTTTTCATTGCCCAATGTTAATTCAATTTGAAAGAAATTGATGTTGACCCAACGTCCCAATACACAAGTATAATGCTCCGTTGAAATCCCACTGCATTTAATAAATCCACCGCTAAATGGGGAGCCTAATATTACGTTTAAAAGGGAGAAATATGCGGTAAAGGAGAAATTTATAGCTCGATGGAGTAAATAACATAAAACGAGGATTTTGGTTGCTTTTACCTTTCCTTCGGGTCGGAAAAATTCTCATTTCAATTTCTAACTTAATTGAAGAGGAAGAACCAACTCTTATTAATCATGAGCGTTTCCACTATACTCATAATAATCACTAGGTTTCTTTATGAACTATCACAGAGCATTATAAATTTCTTACAACCATATACCATCATATTGTTACCACACTTATACATACTTTTCCCCATGTGATAATTGTTAATAAATTTTTAATCTCTCAAATTAGTGGGTTATGATAATTAAATTTAGAACAACTTGGACAGAGACGCATTACAAGATTCACCATAATCTTCGGAACAATGCTTTTTAGCGAGGGGCTAGTCATTCGCCAAAATTTTGTACGCCTGACTTAAGATTTTTGCATTTTTATGTGAATTCCGTTGATTACTGAATTAATTCTTTGATTTCCGTGATACGGTTTTTTTAGGTGATTTCCATAGTTTTTACTCTGATTTCTAGTTATTGCCGCATATCTCTCTTTGAATTCCAATGAATTCCGGTGATTTTTTTGGTGAATGCCGTGATTATCACTGAAGCTTTCGTGAATATCCATGAATGCAGTGATTATTTCTATTTCAATGGATTACGATTTTAATTTTTGGATTTTCGAATTACTCGATTGATTATGTGTTATTATTTCACGAAAAGTGTGATTACAGAGGTGATTACTTATTAATCATGTGGTTATTTGTGATTTTCTTAAGATTTCCTGTGATTTCCAGTGATTGTCAGGGATTTCTGATTACCTATGATTACCCACAGTTGATGATGTTCTAAGAATTATAGAGATCAAAGTAATCGATTTCTGCGGTTTTGTACACCTGATTACTCAAGTGACTAACCCCTTGCTTTTTAGACATTATTAAATCCTTATGACCGAAAAACTACGCCATTTAATTTGTGCCAAATTTCTTAGAAATATCTTATATATATTTCAGGAAGTTTTTTCTGTTTGCTTGTATGTTTTTTATGCATACGAAATTTCACGGAACTGCATATTTGATTTCAGAAACACTAGGGAAAGATTTGAAACTAGAGTTTTGGAGTTGCTTAAAGTTGAGTCCGTGAATCCCTTGCCATTTAGCCTGAAAAGGACGTCGTGTTTTAGAACTGTAACATTTTAGCTTTACGATGAATTTCAGATTAAGCATTGCTGTATTGAATTTGAAACTTAAATAAAAGGTCAATTTCTAAAAAGAATTAACCAACTCTTGCAGAAGTTTCATAGAAAGACTATGTAGTGTTTCGTGTCTACATTGACAGGAAATTCTTCCGATTTCCACGCGTTTAAAACACCCGGTTTTGTATTGAAACTTTAATCCTCGAATAATGCGAATGGAAAAGTTTTAACAAATTGAAAGCGACCGAAATGATTCAATCGGAGATAATTTCAACTACGCTTTTGTTTCCGTTTCGAGTTTATTAGGAAGGTCAGGGTCGTTTCTCATTGGCGATATATCAAAGTTGCGTAGAACAGTGAAACAGGAGGGCGTTTCAAACGCATCTGCTTACGACCGGAATGATATAAACACGCCATTACCAACAAGACCTTAAAGCTTAACTTTGCTATTTAAGCTGAGGTACATCGACCACCGATTGGCCTTGCATTCACTTGGGTGTAAAATTAAATGCAGTCGCCCAAAAAGCGGTTAAAGAGTGACTATGTTTGTATCGTTTCAAACGAGAAGTGGAATTAAATGAATGTTACTTAGTATTTATTTTTCTTGTGTATTTCCACTTGGTGAGCGAGTGAAATCTTTGGTACGTGTCGGTATAGGAAAATTTCGGGATACTGCCCATATTCTTCGAGAGCGGTAGAGAGGATGGTTTTTTGATTGGATGTAACGTTTTTAACATTTTGTACACTGTTTTGAAAAGTTATCACTGCACTAAATCCAGGACCTTAATTTGTGGTGAAAATTTCAAAGAGGTTCTTTCTATAGTTTATTAGAAAAAAAATAAATAAAGAAAGTTGCTAAGGCGTTTTTCCAATTGTATAAAATTCAGCCGTGTTTTTTGGCGAAAATTTGCAAATTTTCCATAGAAATAACTTGGAAAACTTTCCACTTAACAGTCAAATTGGTAAGGCCGTTACTAAAAAACTATTCGTTATTTACCTCTATTTATAAAAGAAGTTTGGAAACCAAAGGTTTTTCCTAAATAATTGAATAACTATAATATAAATTAATTAATATAATAGTCAGTAATTTACCTTAATTCCAGTTATAAGTCGTTTTAAGAAAAGTCATTTCTAAAATCATTTTAAGCGTATGATGATCCTGTTGTACTTAATAGATTAGGTAAACTGTACGGTTTAGAAATGTTCAAATCTCAAGCTAAAAACTTCCATTTCCCAAAACCGCAGCCGTTATTTCTAAAACAGCAGTTATGAACAACGCCGCTGTTTTTATGGAATCAAGGCTGCAATTTCGGGAACTGCTCATACAAGGCACACCCATTTTTTTAGGTCTCCAGTTTAAGATGCATATTTTATTCGTCGCCAATATCGCGAAATTCAGATGAAATGTCTTGCTTTTTAGTAGCTACGCTGTTTACTATAAAGTGGTTTCCCTGACACTGTTTTATAAAAATATCAACTCTTTACATTTCATTATGGATCTCTAAAAGGTACTATTTTCGTCGTTTCTGGCTGTAAGTTTTGGTTCGAAAAATTGTAGAAAATTTAAAAAAAAAATTCATTTCAATTAAAAGCTCGGGATCATGAAAATAAAACGTGTAGGCCTACGCCTTTGCGGTAAGGCCTTTCACTCTCTGGCGTTTGACGCTTTTATCTCTCAGAGGGGTTATTTATACCGGGAAATTCGCTTTACAAACTGGGTTTTTTTTTTCTTTTTATTTTACGAAGTCATCTCGACAAAGGTGCGTGGGTTTTATATTACGTGTTTTGAAATTCTAATATAACCTGCCGTCGGGTCGGCAAGAGCTCCTGTCGTTTCTATTTATGGCAAGTTTGTTTTTCAGTGTCGTTTATGATGGTATAAGGTTTGCGAGTTTTTCAAAAAAAAAATAGAAAGAGGGATCTAGGCTTACGTAAAACGGATATAAAAGAAAATTTATAATACCATTCGTGAGGGAAAAACGATGAAAATCGATCAAAATGAAGGGTTTATTTTTTATTTTACCCCTACATACATGTTCGTTTTTTTTTTCTTTTATCAAAAAAATAGGAGTTTTCGAGATACGGTCAAGGATAAGGAGTTTAAGTTTTCCCGTATTATGATACTCGAGCATGGGATCAATATAAGGAAACTTCCGACTTGAAAGCTTCTTTATTGTATTAATTCAAGCAGGAGAAGCAGTTGCAGTTGTATGGCTAAAATTTGAAACAGTCCCATTTAGGCTTAGAGTATTGCAAGATAAAAAATTCGATCTTTAATTTGTCGGCAGTGTTTATCAAATTCAGTTGAGTACGGCGTTGCTCAGGTGTTTTAAGCGAGGTGACAGACGCTCTGAATCTCTATGTACACCTGAGTTCAAAAGAGTTCAGCTTTGACAGTACATTGAGTTCAAAGCATATTGTACACCTGAGTTCTCAATTGCCTACCCCCTCGGTTTTAAGGGTCTGGAAATTGACAGACGCACCTGCATGATAATAAACGTGTGGTCATTTAGACGCAACCTTCAATTTCAATAATAACTCAACCAAACCACTCCCAAAGCGTTCCTTAAAAAATGAAATACATTCGAGAACTGTTTGAACATCGCCAAAAAGTTCATAACGAATGGAATTTACCAATTTACTTTTGAACATGGAAAACTTTCAGATACATACTGTAAATCGTCTAAGGTAATCTTGCCCCAATTCTTAGGTAATTCTTTAAAGTGTAAACTTTGCATACATATGTGGTTCTGAGGATAGGACATTTTTCCCTTTCGACTTAAAAAAAAGGGTAGGCAACCCTTAGAATCGGGACATAACAAAATGGTTGACATATTGCAGAGACGCACTATGAGGATCCAAAACGCTTACATTGTAGTTGCCAAAAAGGGAGATGGAGGGTGT
Organism: Phalangium opilio; assembly: GCA_019434445.1. NCBI lineage: Eukaryota > Metazoa > Arthropoda > Arachnida > Opiliones > Phalangiidae > Phalangium > Phalangium opilio. Next base: position 87,329 of record JAEQBA010002670.1, read on the forward strand.
AGTTTCACACCGGAAACCATCCCTCTTATGACCCTTTCATACATTTTGACTCATTTAGATAAGCTAACTTGAGATTAGTAAACAAGTTGAATCATGAAATTTCAAATTGCTCACTAAACAATTTTTGCTAACTCAACCTTTTGACCCATATAGTTAAATCAAAATTTGTATCGTCTGAAAAGGCCTTTAGATTTATAGAAATGTTGCATAAATTATTTTCACCTTTCCTGCACAATAATTCGGTTTACCAATGTAGGTCATAAAGCTAGGGACAGATCTTTCTCAGATTACCCGTACAGTTATTACATTTCAGTACCATCAAGGGTTGTGATTTGAAAGACTACATATACCGAAAATTCTCAGTGAGCTCCATCTCGCACAACAATAGCTTGGTTTAAAAGAGAACCAGTTGAAACTTACTACTACTGGGACGTAAATAAATTATTCCAAAATGCATAAACAAACTGGCTGAATTCCGCGTAGAAATTTATAAACCATGAGAAAGTTAGTATCTAATATTTGTCAGAGGGAAATGTAGAGTTGGTGTAACCGCAAATGCGACCCACTTTCAGTGTCAATAATGAGGAAAACAGCACGCTCCCACGAAAGTCTTATGGAATATTTAAAGATTTGTTATTACGCTTTTGGGTCGTTATTAAAAATCAATAGCAACAGTGGTCCAGCATGCAGAAGTCAATATATTTTATGCTGCGAAGTATAAGATTTTACGATTACAGTAACTGTAACCATAAGCTTATTAGTGGTTCCATAATTATAGCACTTCCTATGCTAGAGACTTACTGAGACCTAGTTCGAGAACGAAAAGCGAGATTTGACTACACGTGGTTTTGTAGTTCATCTTCCTATATTGCCTGTACTAAACCTTTGACGACGCCTCATGGTCACCTACGTCACTTCTTAACAAGCTCTCAGTAACCAGTGACAAACTAATGGAACATATGTTATGAAGTTAAGCTATCTGATAGCCAAATTTCCCTATGGTGATAGTAAAATGAGAAGAAAAGTGTTTCAAACTAATGAAAGAACTTCGGGATGATCAAGTTCTTTAGTCAAGGGGTTTTCGTTCAAAGGTTTCCCGTGTCAGAACCGGGTTCAGTTCGAAACCAACAGGTTTTGTCTCTCATATTTCTAGCATCCCAATTACACTACATTTTTAATTAGAAAATCAAGCAGGCTCTTTGAACAGCTTGTTCAGTGGTGTAAATGCCATCGCTATGGCCTCGCAGCAAGAAGGTTTCAGGCTAGATCCAGGACTCTGACATGGAGCGAAAACCTAGGAACTAAATATTCTGAGTTAAGTTTGCAAGAATTTTCCTTTTATTTAAAAGGGGATTTTTCTTCTTGGTTTCTCCATTCCATCAAAGCTTGCTGAGTGTAGGAAACAGTGTGTTTGCTGTAGCACATGGGGTTAGCCACCACATTTCTACGCATTTTAAAGGGACCAACTTGTAAATAAGCCTTTTAAAGATAAATATTAGTTTATTACCTCTCCGAGTGACGATGACGTCACGGAGATGTATTTCACCTGACGTGTCTGTTTCTGTGTGTCTGTCACCGCGTTCGCAGTTGTCAAATTGGAGCAAACGTGTTCGCAGAGAGCAACTTTTGGCTTCTCCTCCCATAGTTAAGTTTAAGTGAAGAGAAACGTCTAGTCTTCCAATGGCAGTACTTCCGCCAAATGTTCCCGCAATTAGGGTTTTCTTATCTTTTATTGTGAATCAGTTGCCTTATATACCCTTAATTTTTAAAAATTGATAAAGAGACATACGCTTGAATTCAATCGTTAAGAATAGCTATGTTTAAAATGATTTTAGGAATACAGTTTTTTAAAAACATTTAACTAAAATTATGAAAAATTAATGCCGATTAAAATAATTAATATCAATTTTATTTATTTATATTTTTAAAAAAACCTCTAAATTTCGTTTCGACTCGGAGAGGTTTATTTTTGTTCCCCAACTTGTTATTATTGTTGTTACTTATTAACTCAAAACTCGGTGATCGAAACAATCTACCAAACAAAGGTGGTTTCAAGTATATTCTTATACTTCCTTGGATAAAAGTTATTAATTTCTTGTAGCAGTAAAGGGGTACATTCGATACGACGGTTGTATATATCAAGAATGGCTGGCTTTGACGTTACACTGTTAAAATATTAAAGGCAACGCAAGGGTGCGTGTATAAAGCCCACCGCCTTTTTCACTTCGTATTCATATTGACTTTTATATCAAAGTACTCGCTAATTCATGAGGCACTAACAACTGCGAAAGCGTGTTCCAGAAATTCCAACCCAAAATAAAGGAACTGCTACAAGGTCCCGTACAAAGAACCAGCGACAACAAAGCTTTATATCGAGCAAAAGACATTCTGCACTTTAATTCGACTGAAACTTTTGCGAGCTTTACCAGTTTCGATAATGAAAATTGTAACTAAAAAGTTATGCTCTTATATCAAGAAGCTATATCTATTTTACTAGGGAGAAGGTAACGATGACGAAGTATTCGCGCGCCATAGTCCCAGTCTCCCTTTCAAAATACAAGGGGGGAATAAAATGAGGCCTGGCCATTTCGCCTCTCCTATAAAGGGCCGTCCACACTGAGCTTCGCTTTACCACGCGCCACTTCGCGTTGCTTTCGACAAGCGCGCCGCGATTCAGTGCAACGCGAACAATTTGCTTCGCTGGTCCGACTGAATGCAACCCAATACAAAGCGCGATTGTGACGTCATAGCAAACATGGCGGATGAAAACGCGCGTTGGTTGGTAAAACTGGCTAGTGTAGCATTAATTTTAGCTAGGAGACGACGTTGGAAACATAAACGAAATATTTGGGTTTGGGATGTTTTGAGGATAGATTTGTTGATGGAGATTTTCATAATTTGATCCCAAAAGTGCACTTGGCCTATGAAATCAAACATGATACTCTATTCCTGAAATATATGCACCTGTATCCAATTCGAGTTTTTTAACGTTATTGCTATTGGTTACTCCTCTTCTTGAAAAGTGCACCTCAAATTTCAGAGAGCCTTGGATTGTCTATTTCCAGAGTAATTAAATATCCTTCAAAATCGGAAGTCTCAAGACAGTTTAATATTTTAAATGCCTGAACAAGTCTACAGGTTGGCTATCCCTTCTCGTTTAATATTCCTTTCCTCTGATTGGTTGTCACTTGGTGCTTGCTAACCGCGACGCGAAAGTTTTTCGCTACTAGTCTATTCCTTCGCGCCCTGTTGCGTTCGACGTGCAATGCGAAGAAAAATGTTTTTGCTGCCAATGTGGATAGCGTTACGAACGCAAAACTGAGCAAAGCAACGCAAAGCGACGCGAAACAGCTCAGTGTGGACGGCCCTTAAGTCGAAAAATACGTAATTTTCGTCATTCGCGTCGCCGCGCTGACGTGAGTTTTCAGCAACCAATGAGATGCTGGTTGTAATTTAGAGGCAGGGATTAACTCCGGACCTACGTTTTATAGGTATACGAATTTATACCTTCTCCCTAGTAAACTAGATATCGCTTCTTACTTACATCTAAAGCAATTGACTCTTTTCTTTATATGATTCTTTCTATTTCTTAACTTAGAATTTCGCTTGGCATAATTGTTCTTTTGAAATTTCGACATGCACAATTTTACTACGGTATTTCACTCAGTGTCAATCATACTTAATGTTGATGTGATACTTTAACTTACGATAGGATTAGTAAGTGTGCAAGTTGTAACCTTAGATTTCCAAGATACTACATCTTTTACTATTAATATTTTTCCCTTGCCTTTAAGTTTTACGACGTCTTTGAGTTTACGTTTGTGATAAACACATGCAGTGTGTTTCTGATAAGTCTGCCATAAATAAATATTTAGGATTTTAGGATCAAGCTGAGTGGAGTGTGAAAGAACATGGGTTGTGCAACATTTAGTTACGTAATTATAGGCTCCCAAACATTGGCTAAAAAAACAAGGTAATATTCGCAAACGTGGAGTAATAGTCCTTAAACCAAGAATGTTTTTGAACCTTTATCTACTAAATGAGTATAAATGTGCTTAGGCTGATAAAGAAAAGCTAATTACTCATTAAGTATGGCTATTTCCTTGTTAAAAGGGCTATTGTTTGGGAACCCACATCTCCGCAAATAAAGGTTGGAGATTCCAGGTTCCTTAATGACATTTTCCACACAGTTTTATCATAAGTTCATAAGATATGTTAAATAAGTGTGTGAGAGCTAGTAGGTGAAACGTCTAATGAGGCGCTGTCAAAGGCTTACTACAGACTAAATTGGAAGATGGACTACATATTTAACCGAGTGTAGTCAATAGTCGTGTCGTTCTAGCTCTCAGTTAAGTCTCTAGCATTACAAAGTTGAAGGTAGTGTCATACTCATGGAACTTAAGGATTTATCTAAATAACAATCCTTAGCTTATGGCATTCTTATTAGAAAAACATTATATATTACATAAACCGTTGCATTTTTAACTCCCCCAAAGTGGTTTTGAAAGATAGACGTGCAAACTACGGTATTAAAACAGTTTTACATTTGCTATCGCGATGACCAGACGTTGTAATATATGACTCAAAAATGGACAAATTCCAATTTCTCACTATAATAAAATATTGTATTTCGTTTGTCGCTGGGCCTTTAAAAGTCGATACTTTTACAATATCGTGTTCCAGGCAGAAAATGCGATCAAATAGACATCTACAGTTACAGTTTCATGATATAATCCATAATCGTTACAAGCGTAATATATTCAAATGTTCAGCGTGATATTGGTTGACCCACTAAATATCCATAAAACTTAAAGTCATTGAACCACAATGCCATTGGTTTGGACCACGGGTAGAAGGTCATGGAAGTTTAAGTTAATCTATTTATAACAGGGCAAATCACAAAGGCTTTTGCATAAAAAATTGTTTTTGGCTTAGCCGGAATTATTGTTGTTATTACAATTACAGAAAGAGCTATTTTTTGTAGTTGGAAAGTATTTTAAAATCGCCTGGTTCAGAAAGAAGAAGTAATAGACAAGATTTGACAACGCCATTTATATATAAGGAAGGTTTTTATATTCGATTTAACTTTCTGCATTGGAAAAATTATACTAACTAAAAGCTGGACTCTTATAGTGTTTTTGAAAATTCAAAAAGATATTCTGTTAATTTTTTTATAAAAAAAATAAAGTTGCTAAGGGTGGTTTATTTTTTTATAAATAAAATAAAGTTGCTAAGGGTGGTTTTCATTTACTTTATGCAATGCAGACAAATTATACATTAAACTTAATACTTTCAACGGTTAATGTGCAGCTAGACTTCATAATATCCTATTTTTACCGGAAATGGAAAGTAATGATGTTTGCCCGTGCCGCTCTTCAACTTTCACAATGTTTCTCGCAAAAAACAAAACGACTTCAGTTACCGCATTATGAAAAACATATTTGAAGATAACATAGCTAGTAAAGTTGGAAAAAATACTATTTTGAAACCTAAATCATCCCATGAGGTTTTAACAGCATTTCACGTTTTTGAAGTAAATTAAAATTTACAGGATTTGGGAACGACGAGAAAATTATGTTTTCGTCGTCATAAGCCAATTTTGACGATTTTTTTATCTTTTTTCGGAATTTTTTAAATGGTTTTCTCTTTTTTTAAATAAATGAGATTAAAGTTTTTAATTAATTTTAAAGTAAATTCCATTCGAGCCGCATTATTTAAATAAGAAACTGTATTAACAGCTGTGTACTACCAGAAGTAAGATGAAACTAGAAGTACTGAGCTTTCCAAATTCTTCACTTGGCGAAAGTGAATATTCTTGATAAGACACCAACGGTTGGCCCTCTGGTAGCGGTTTCTGAATTTTCCCTCCAAAACGTGAGACGCTCGTGGTGGTAGACGGCCGAACTAGATTCAAGGAGCCGCGTCCGTGTTCCGCGGCTTTACGTTGAGGGGAAGGGGATAGGAAATTTTTTGGAACTCGACCAATTTTTTTCTCTCTAGTGTAGGCGCGATGGAAGCGGCATAAAATCCTCAAATTTGTTCAATAGTGCCAGGATCTACTACCAATGCTAGAGCTCTTTACTTCTAGTCGCATCTTACTTCTGGTACTACCAAACTATTACGTTCAATATTTGTTTTTTCTAAGATTAGGAAACAAAACAATTGACAAATGAAAAAAAGAAGAAAATAATCTTAGACACAAAATACTTGTTTGCTCTTTGTTGTTTTGAAACAGAACTACACTGGATACGGTATCACCAGGGAGTAAGGAACGTTAGAGGGAGTATTAAAGTGAATAGGCGCGTTCGTTAGATTCGTGGCTAAAATCGTCTCTCTCTGGCGCTGACTCGGGGACTCAATGCGGTGTTCGCGCGCATGCGTCAAATTTAAAAACCGTCGTGCATCTGTTTTTTAACGAGGTATTTTTCTGTTCTCGCCGTTACGGCAAGCCCGGCCGCCGGCGGCTCGAGATGCGCCGCTCGGCCTCAGCCGATGATATCTAACCAAGGCTTAGTGTAGTTTTCGTGTCTAATTTTATTCTCAGAGCTATATTTATGTTGAAATTTAAAGAAAATGTTATAATATTTAGTTGAAGACTTGGTAAATGTCTCAAAAAATTTCGAAACTCGAGCTTTAAAACGTTGAATATTTTATAACGCCTACCGAACGATACCGCAAATTCGCCTTCCGGGCTTCCCGGTTATCTCGACGGCGAGTCGAACAGAGTGATTGGGGCAACAGTCGATGGAAGCGGAAGCTGGCGCTGGCTGCAGAGAGAATTTTTAAATTCTCTCTGCTGGCGGTAGTAAACGACGTCACTCGCGCCTGCGCGTTAGCAAAAATTGAGGAACGGAGATAAAAATTCCTACCCCCCACTTTCTTTACCATTTGCCACTGTATGACGGTTTTTTTAGCATTAGATCAAAACTCCCTCTAACGTTCCTTACTCCCTGATTATATCCTCCTAGAGTTGTTGTTCTTGTGCAGAATAAGTAATTTGTTTACAACCAAATCAAACCGAATCGAACAACATCAAATTTTAAAGTAGCTCAACAAAATGGGAAAGTTGCGTGAGTACTTTGTACATTGTATCATTGTTAAGTCACAGACTTCATATGATCAATTGCAAATTCCGGTCAAATTGCCATTAAATTCAATTTATTTTATTTTATTTGGTTTTTTTCAATCCCAATCTGTCACCTGCATTTTTTCCTGCCAACCCTTTTGAAGTAGAGAAATCCGAGGCGTATTCCTTCATAAACTTCTTGAAAGCATTTAGAGCGTAGGGCGTAACAGAGAAAGGCGTATGGGTTTTCGTGATATCAGTTATTGCATTTGTGTATAACTCTTGCGCATGTCTTGCAAGTCAACAATAAAGGGAGTTAGAGTAATTCATTTGAGTATCGATTGCTTTTTCTTGTTTAGTCTGAGTACTTTAGACATTTTCACTGCTCTAATAAAGAGATTTAAGAAAGGGAGCGGAAACTTGTGGGAAAGATGTAGCTCTAAAAACCAGGTGTGTAAGAAGTAACAGGCTTCATCATGGCCGGAAATGAGAAACATCTCTTATACGGCATGTGTCCTTTGAATAGAAAATTTTTAGTACATTGCTCACTGGAATGTGGAAAAATAGTGTCGCATCTTCATATTCAAGCTATCAAAACTTCGTGGTCAAATGTCCAATGACCCTCTTAGTTTTTATAAAATATGGGAAATTTTAAAATTTTATTGGACCATGTTCAGTGGCCTATGCTTGTTTCTGGCCCTGTGCCTAATCGAGTTCTAATACGTCTGCTCTCTCCCCGGCTTGGTGGAGTTAGATTGGTCATGTGATTGGAAATTGACCTGGCCAGTTTCTTGAGATGAACCTAATCGATTGAGCTACAACTGGGTGATGTACTACAGCGTAGTGTTATTGAGTTCGTTTATATAAACATATCGTCACTTGGTTATCACAGGTAAGTACGTACGTTCATAGGTAATATTACTATTATTTAATACTTTCTGACGATATGCTTATATAAGGATACTATAGAAAACTGTATACACCGTTATATGAAACTTGACTGTACATGAGATCTCAGACGTATTGACGTTGTAGCAGTTCCAAAGCGAAGCTTTACATATTTTAAATGTTAATATTTTTTGTTGGAATCGTTCTTGCATTACCAAAGGCAGGAGCTTTCGCTTCCTTTCTTAATTCTCTCTGATGCCAGCTCGAAATTTATTTCGTTTGGTTTTGGTTTAGGCTTAGTGGTTGACTGGAGTATTTTGTTAATATTTAAGGGTTTATCACATACTCTGTAATAGGGATGTTGAGCTTGTGATGCAGGGTTTAAAAACGCCCAGCCCACCGAGTTTTATTGGGTATTTGGGTTTTTTATCTTTTGCAGTTGCGTACATGGTAGAAATTGGCATTCAAAAGTCGTAAAAGGTTTCATAAAAAATAATAAATAATATTAAATGGTACTTTTGAAGATCAAACAACTATGTTAAACTATCATTAAAATGAAATTATTCTAGCATTCAAATTCATCAAAATTGAATGAAGGGTTTTTATGGTGGGTAAAATCCAATAAAACCAGGGTTTTTTTTGGTCTGGTTTTTTTTTAAATCGAACCCTGTTGTGATGTCAGTGCAAAAATGGAAGGGAGGAGCTAAAATCTAACAAATAAATGTGTCTGGGTATATTTCCCAGATTCTAACAAACATTGTCTAAATATATTTCCAGCATTCTAATAAAAACTGTCAACCATTTGGACATTTAGGACAGACAACATCCCATGTTGAAAAGTTAAGGGAAATATACTGTCTACACAGAGAGAGACAACCGTTATGCATTAAAATTAAAGAGCAATCTCCGGCACCGCCGTTACTAGAAACAGAATGTCGTGTACCGCGAATAATCGGGAAAATAGCTCGGGTTCCAGATAAACGTGTTTACCGATTTTGCTCGCTCCAATTACAAGAGTAAGTCTACAGACCTAATTTGATAAACTTTGGAGATAGGGAAATCATTCCCTGGACGCGCCTGCCTGCCATCCAGCTCGCCCGGTTATTGTTCCTGATGTCGGGGAATTTCGATTCTCGTCGCGCTTGCAATAAACTGAAAAGTCACGTTTGTACCGTAAATGTCATTTTGGAATTTAAAAGCGTTGGTCAGGGTTAATCCAAGAGGTTAGCGATATTCCTTTGAGAATCGTAAGCGACCTTAGCTTATTGCGTGCGTTTAAGGATTTAAAGTTGAAACCAAATTTAAAGATATAGAAATTCGACTTTAATAATTCAATGTTTATTCACATTTTTATCAGTGTCGGGATAAAATTTGAAAAAGAAGTGTAACGGTTTTATTTTGGTTTATGTAATTTTGAATATCTGAAAACGTGAAAACAAAGCCTTATAAATAAGTTTTTTATGTTAAAAACAAGAATATGGCTAAAATGAAAAATTAAGTAGACCGTTTGAGGAGTTAATGACATCATAACGGTGTCGCCTTCTGTTGGAAAATATCCGAATCCCAGCGTGAGTTTATGTCTTTAGAATGTTCCACGTGACGCCAAAACAATAGCAATACATAGTCGTAACGTTGGTTTTTTCTTCAATATAGTGCTTAATATTATTTTAAGCGCAATAAATACTTCTCAAAACATGTGACCTGTTCTGAAAGCGTCCCTTTCACATTTGAAGCACATAAAAATATTTGAAAAACAAATTTGACTTAATAGAACTTGAAAAAAGAAAATTGTAGGCCTATATTCCGTGAAATATTAGTTTTAGAATAGTACACACGATAACCTTTGTAGTTGGATTACCAACGAAACTATGAATACAAAATTTCACGAACCATTCGTCGGTTAACCCTGGATGCAGAGTTGACCAAAACTCTAAGCACAAGATAATTACGGTAGCTTACGTAAGTTTACCAAAGAGATTATTATGATAGGGAAATTGAGTGAAAATTATGCAATCAAAACTTCTAACTCCAATAACGACAGTGAGGATGATGCGAACCTGGGATTACTGTATATTTTAAAAGTTAAGCTATTAAAAATACCTCACTGTTATACGCATATACCCTAAATGTACTGTGTTATCGAGTTTGAAGAATCTAGGGTAAATGTGTTGGATATCGTTAAAGAGACAGTAAAATGTCGAGAAAAGTTTTTTCCATCGATTTAGATGGAGTATTTCTGGATTTTAAGTTCAACTAATTCCACTAAAATGAGAAATGCTGAATACATTTCATATATAAAGCTAGTATTGCATACTTTAAAATATAATCATATTTTCATTAAAGATTTTGGTCGTAAAATGCAAGTCAAATATTGAAATTACTCAAAATATATTTTTTTAATCAAAACACAAATTGATGTGAATAACTGCGGCAATAATTTAAAATGGAGCCAAAGAAGTGTTGACCTTTCAAAAATAAATGAAAATGCTCGCCAATCCATTTTATTTTTCCTTTAAGCAAAAATTTCCATCAAGCTTCTACTTAAGGATTATAATTTTATCGTTTAATTGAAAGGGAGGAAAAAGATATAGATTTCCATAGTCCATTGGAAAGTCATTTTTCACCGGCGGTAGGGACGGTGTATCTAACGTCAACTTGGGCAACAATATCTCTTCTTGGCGCGCGCGGACCGGCTCTTCACGCACGTTCTTGGGTATATAGAAGATCATTTAATATCTATTTCCGAGCAGGACCTTATGACTTTTATTAGCCAATTTCGTCGTCCGCTTTTCTTCATCATTTTTAACGACCCGAGAAACGATGGAAACGCTGCGCCATTATGGTAATCCAGCCAGGCGAGGTGGCACCCTCACCGCCACCACCATCACCACCCTCTTTCCTCGCTGGACTTCCCTTTAATTCCCATCTCTAGCGGGCCTGTCGAAAAATAGTTACGACGAGACTGTAGACGCTAGGAGTAATAAGGATTAGTCCTAGGGAGTCTTCGTTAACGACGTGTGTAAAATTGCTTAATTTTTCCTTAATATAAAAAAGATCGTAATATTTTATTGAATATTCAAAAGAGAAAGGAACTCTTCTTGGCTCATTATTTCCCATAGTTTTTAAAGTGGCGAGGCAGGTTTTGCTTGATTTTAAGATATATCCCATCATTCCACGTGGATTTTAGGCCTATTTTATTTAAATAAACAGAATTTAAAAAAATCAACATTTGACTTGGCCTTATGCGAAAAAATAGTTTTATGAGAATATGATTTCGAAGGAGGTCACTTGACCCATCTCCGAGTTGTACTACAGTCAACTTTATTTACAAATATTGAAAATCTGACTGCACAGCGTTTGGGAAACACTTACCCATCTCTTCCTGTTCCAAAAAGGTTCTTTAGTCTCTTCTTCCTATGCCATGGTTCCAAAAAATAGGAAACTCCAGTTTGTACCTTTGCACATAGTATTAGCAGGTGGCTAATTAAGGAAACTAGAAAAGTTTTTCTTTGGATGGAAATGGTAGTGACCCAAATTCGGTGTTACAAGAGTAAGTCGACTAGTTTATTTTACTCGAATCTACATCCGTAATACCTTCTCTTGGCACGAAACAATTCGTGGTCGGTACTGAGTGGAAAACATTCTTTAGGCGTTGTTCCTAGTTCTTTATTAATACGAAGTAAAACCCAAGACGTATAACCCGAAGGACTCTTGGAAATGAAATGGGGTGTGGTATCTCGTCCTCTAAGACTATTCTTTTCTAATTGAATGGATGGTACGAAAGCCACGTCGTTATGGGAACTTCTCCCATTGTGAAGAAGTCCATGGAGGCAATGACATGAGATACTCTTAACCAGTAAAGGAAAGGATACAAAAATTATTCGTGCATAATCTTGCGGTTTGAGGTAACCTCAGACCACCTAACCCATGGACATAGAACTGAATAGGGAGCTAGGTTTGCTTAGAACAACGACTGACACCAGCGCTGTGGCGGCAGAAGTTGGAAGTTTTTCATCACACCCTAGTAAAAAACGCGCCATTTTGTTTTTTAAGGAGTAGAGATCTCCAGTCACCGATATGGGGAGAAAATCTGACTAAATTATAAAAGTTAGTTGAATTTCATTAGTTATTTATTTTAGCCTGTCTCTCATTAAAGATTCATAAACGATCTAATCTATTAAGTTAGTTCTTGTAAATATCAGTTTGGTAATGTTTATAAAGTCTGTTTAACATTAAGCCTTGGCTAAAAAATATCCCGAACCATTACAGACAAATTTTTCTTTACGTAAGATTTGGCTGTCGGTAGACGCGTGAGGGCACGTCCAACGCATTGCCATTTGATAACGCGGGTTGAACATGGCTTTGCCTGTCGATGTGTTAGGTGGTCTGAGAGGTAACAACAGACTCCTTTTCGAATAAATTCTACTACTCCTAGGTAAGACGCGTAGAATCTTCTCGAGAAACCGAGAGAGTGAGAGTGAGAGTGAGTGAGAGAGAGAGAAGTAGCAAAAATCGAAAACTGGAAGAAAACCGTCGGATATCTGAAGGTGTTTCCCGTTCTTTCGCAAATGACTCTAGCGCGTGTACAGGTGCAATCTAAAATTTACGACCGACGATAAGCTAGCGAGATGAGCATTAATTACGGAGAAAATATTAGGACAAAAGGGAAGAAGGAAGGGAGAGAGAGAGAAAGAGAGAGAGAGAGAGAGAGAGAGAGAGAGAGAGAGAGAGAGAGAGAGAGAGAGAGAGAGAGAGAGAGAGTGAAAAGAGAAGGAAAGGAGGAGAAGGAGCTAAGAAGAGGAGGAGAAGGAGGAGCACTGGGAAAGATGGAGAAAACTCTTTTAATTACTTTCCCGGCCTCCTCGGAAACACGTTTCGGAGCTCTCGTCCGCTTCGATGCCCCATTCTGTGGCAATCATTATCCGGAGCTTCTCTTCCTTTACGTAACGTATAAGCGAGCGAGCGAGCGAGTGTCGTTGGAAGGGTTGCGAGGGAAGGGTAGAAACTCAAAAGGATAAGAAAGAGAGGGTTAGGGGGTGATTTATGTTACGGGAATGGAGTGGGGATGGTCCGTCCTTTTTGAAAGAATAAGCCCTATTAAATATTTTGTTTGCGGTCTCGCTATTCGACTTGAAAGATATACTGGCTCGAAATGAATGTTTATAAGGCCGGGGGGGGGGGGTTAGAAAGAAGCGTACCGTACCGACACAATGAAAGAAGCCCTTAAAATATCCTCATTGTATAACTGTCGGCTTTAGAGATAAGGTCTTTTTTAAGGAACAAAAATTGTTCAGTGGCTACCGTATCCTAAAGTGAAAAGGATTCTCGCGGGGCGACGTGGTGGTCTCCCTAAAGGCGGCTTTGCCTCTTTTCCTCCTCGTTTCACTTCTCTAATGGTTTGGATAATTTTTTAAGCAAGACGAGAATGAGAATATTAAAGAAACCTTTACTGGAACGACGCCATTATTAATCACAGCTCATATTTTTTTAAAGAAAAGCTTTTCTCGTTTTGTTAGAATTCCATTTTGGTTTTTTTCGGAATGCTTATTATATTGAGAATGAGAATTAAACAAGGGCTGACCACGTCTTTTAATTAAAAGAAGATTTAAGAGGCGCATATTTGAAACTCCCGTTTTTATACAAATGGAATTATTACGTTACTTTTTAAATTTTGGAGAAAATAAGGGTCTCTCCCACTCTCTTTAGAGTCTCTATGGGGCAACAAAATCTTTTACATATCAAATACGGATTAATGTATCAAGAACGTCAGATCATAGCTTTAGCCTCTAGTACCAGGGCTAGAAATAAGCACAGGATATTGGACATTGTCCTATAAAATTTTAAAATGTTCCATAAGTTTTTTAAAAAATAAGGGGGTACGAGTAATAAATTTTTCCAAGTTTTTATAGCTTGACTTTGAAGATAGGACACTTTTTTAGCACAATCCAGTGGACAATGTCCTATAAATTCTCCAGACCAACTGGACACATGTTCTATGAAAAATTTTACTTATTTCCGGCCCTGTCTGGAACTATCCTCGCATACGTCACTGAGAAACTTCGTCTGCTTATATTTTAGCTCCACCCATAAACCTTGTATATAGCGACTTCTAGTGGTCAAAAATGTCATTATTATATCTATTTTTCTGGTTAAATAATTCGTTCGGAAATTTCGCCAGGGTTAAAAAACGAAATCGGACAATGCGATATAACTTCCGATTTAGTGGAATTAAGGTTTAAATAGTAGTTGCTTTGTACTAAAATTATTATATTAGAGCAATTATTAATAATTATTATTATTATTTACTTGAATTATATAATATCAATCTTTAAAGCAAAAATATGAGAGAAAAAAATCCGATGGATGGCGGGCGTGAATTTTGAAATTATAAGCCACTCCCATCAAAATATTCAACGTAGTCGAGGACGGTTAGAGAATTTGTTGGTTCGACGTTCTTCTTACATTAATCCGTTTTTGATGAAATTGAGAGGTAATAGTACCGTCTGTCTTCTAACTCAGAATCTCTTGGAAATCAAAAATGTTGATAAAACACAGATAATGAACAATTTCGAATTTTATGCATCAGACATTTTCGAAAATAATTTTACCAAAGTCATAATTGACTAAAATAATATATCCATTTTACCACCATTTCTTCTAATTAACTAACTCTACTCTCACTCATAGAATTATAATTTATTCTTATTATGTAAAAATTGTATCTAAAATTAGACTAAATAAACTGAAACATCAAACAAAATTATGTAGTTTTGTCACAAAATTTATACAATGTATATGAAAGAATACATTCACTGCCCCAAATAACTGGCATTAAATTTTCTTCGAAAGAAAAATAAGATGCGAAATAGTGTATTAGTAAAACCTTTGATATTTCATTCGATGTAGGGAATCTTTTCGATGTAGGGAATCTTTTCAACCAACAACCTCAAGCTGCACAAAATAAAAAAATAAAACTTACGTATTCAGTGAGAATAAGGCGAAATTTTCGCTAGCATTTCTAAAAATAGATTGGGCAGTTACGAGAACACGCGCTGGACAAAGAGTAAGGTTGAGGGTGGAGAGTTAGATAGCGAAAGGAGAAACCAACTATTCCAAGAGAAAGCGAATTGGAACTGCAGGGAGGAAAGGGTTACGTTGTTCGAAACAGGGTGCAAGGGTCTTAGCCAAGGCCCGACCGCTTTCCTAGATGAAGGGCGTTACGGTCGCCGCGTTGAAATATTTATAAACCCAACGTGCGCCCGACTATCGCGCGTAGATCAGCTAAATTCAATGTGGTAATTCGAATCTTTCGAGGAACCACGAATTGTCGCCGAGGCTTTCTGTTTGGCATGCGGGGTGTGGCTGGGGTAAACAAGGTGAAATGCTAATAACCAAAGTCCCTTCGCTTCGTTTCTCGTGTTTCTAGCCCTATTTATAAAACAAGGGGTAGATCACTCGTAAAAGAGATTTTCCAAATAGGCATAATTTCTTGTACATTTTTGAGATAGAGAAATTACTATTATCATTATGTGACTTATTTACGGAATAGAATCGCTTTCAAGTGACTCAAAACCTCTTACCATTTGTAAATACTATTTCTATCAGAAGTTGTAAAAATCGATGCATAATTTCATATTTTTAGATTTTAAAATTATTGCTTCATTTAGTTCGTACATCAACCACAGAAATGGATTCAATTTATTTTACTTTAAATTTGGATGGAGACTTAAACATTAAAAATCGAAAAGTATATTTTTCCCCTATTTCTTTGAAATTTTACAATATATTCATGTACAAAAACACTTGATTGTATATTGAAGTGCCCTGACCTTCCCTGTAAAATCAAACAAAAACTGCAAAGAATAAGCACCATGTTCGAGCGTATAACATGACCATTTGCTATGAAATCACACATGAGATTCCATTTAGCTGAAATGCAATTAGAAATTGGAAAATATAAATATAAAATTGGAAAAAGTAGCTAGCTTTCATCGTTGGCCTTTAAAACATACGCTTAATTTTACATGGGCCGTAACTTCGAATGTGAAAAGTGCTTCTAAGCAATTTGAAAATATTTTTAAATAATTAGATATTGAATGCATTAACTCAAGAGCAATGACGCTTCTGAAGTCTCTAAACATCTCCTCAATCAATGTCCTTCATATCAAGTCTTTGAGCTGATATACAAAATATGTCTAGGCAACATACCCCTCGACTGTGATCCTTACGTCGTCGACCTTGCAAAACTTCAACCTTTATTATCGTAAATGTCTTCAAATCCCTCCTGTCTAAATAAAGCTGGTGCTTTGAAGAAGCCTCGAGTAATTACAATCTATAAATATCAATTACGTTCGGGGAGAATTGCGAAGGATTAAAAAAGTTTTTTTTTTCTTTTGAAACCTGAGCCTAATCAAGAAATAAAAATAAAAAATAACAGGGGGTATTTATAGGAAAACGGGCCGAGATATAAGCGACGTGTTTCGGGTCCGTCAAATTTAATTACGCGATGGACGAACGATCTTTAGCTCTTTACAATAGGGCAAAAAGAGGGTTGTTCCGAAAATCGAGGGCTTCGTGGCTACCAAACAATGGATTATTATTCAAAAGCGTCGAAACCTCAGCCTATTGTAATAATATCACCTTCAAATTACAGCAGTAACAAAGCTGGATAGCCCATAACGCTCTTGAACAAAACCTATCGAGTATAAGCTAGGCTTCTCTTGTACTAGCTGACATATCGAAGTTCTATGCGTAATACCTTATGTTTGACTTTTATTTCGAAATAATAGAAATAGACCACAAAAGAACAAAAAAAAAGAAATTCTACTCTATGCTCGTTCGCCTAATCGAGGTTTTCATTGATTTTCTTTTCTCTTTTTGGTTATGTAACTTGACCAAGCAATTTATAATGCATTTGCATAGATATTTCGTTCAGTAAAAATTCCTAATGCAATCTTTGTTTTATATCAGACAGTACTGGTTTTGAATTATATATGAAAGTGATTTGAAATCTTAGAGTACACGACACAAACTGACGTAATTTAAAAATGGGTCAATCGAATTTTATCGAAAATTGTGTAACACACCCGGAGTTGCCTAAAATTCTCTCATGATAAATAGGTTAGATTTATAAAAAGTACTTTGTCAATTATTAGTGTGCCAATTCCTTCGTAGACAAAACGTACATTATTGTTTATTATTATTATTATCAACCTTAGGGTAAATCTTTAAAATAAGGACCTTTTGCTCGTCAAATTTACACAAATACATTGCCACTTACGTTTCTGTAGCCTGAGAGAAAAGCCAAGGTGTAAAATCAAATGTTGACATACATAGAGCTAAAAATAACACACTTGACTGGAAATAATTAGGAAGTAATGTACCTACTGTTCACATTGAAGACAATCTCTGAACTGCAAATATTGGCGTAAACCAGTTTTACCCGGATAATAGAACAGTTTTTCCCCAAAGGCTTTTTTCGACACATTACCTTGACATGATATTTGAAAACTGATTCAGATATTGCAGACATACTTTAAAATTTCGAATTATAAAGCCGTAAATAGGGTTCATAGTCATACTTCCTAAAATATATAGTCAATAAAAATGTATGGCACAAGTCATTAATGGCGCAAAATATTTGCACAAAATCATATTTTCACCAAACATATGTTTGTATAGGACAAATGGAAATTTTGAAATTCTTCAAAAAATAAAAATATTTCTGAAATTGAAAAAAAAAGAGACACTTGTAAAGATATGTCATATTTTCATAATTGGGTAAAAGATGTGTTACAATTGTTGGGAAATATTGGTATAGAAAATTTTATATTCTAAGGGAGCGGTAGCTCCCTTAGATAAGGCCTGATGACGGCTTTAATGTATAAGGAAGGTTTTTGGATTGGTTTTAGCTTTTTTCGTATTAAGTTTATTGTTTCGAAATTTTTCTACTGAACTAAAATCCGGGCCCTTAATATGTGGTAAAAATTTCAAGATGATCCACCTAAAAGTTTATTTTATAAAGCATAAAGTTGCTAAGGGTAGTTTTCATTTCCATAAAATTAATCACAGATTTTGGCGAAAAACTAGAGAATCTCCATAGAAATAACATGGGAAATTTTCCAAACTTACCCATTTTGTAACTACCCTTACAAAAATAACTATACGTTTGATAGATTTGAAAACGGTCTTAAATGAAAGCCCCATTTTTATAGTGGGCGCCAATTTTTGTTTCATTAAGAAAAACAAAGTTTAAGTATTGTTTTTAATAGTTTTAAGTACCTGCTCCGAATTACGTGGTTTACCTTTAAACTGTGGAACTTAAGACTTTTTTGCTTGGGATAAGTAATAAAGAAAGTCATTCTAGGACTTACGTCGTTTTACTGCGGATAATCAAATTGGTAGGGCAATTAGCTAGCTTAATTGTCATTATAACTATTGCGCGTCCAACTAATTTAGTTGCGAAGTACAGATTAAACTTAATTAAACAAAATAAGATATTAAAGATAATTACCAATTATAGGTAATTAAATTTTTACACGAGTCTAAACTATAACATATGTTTGTGTACAAGTCTACGGAATCTGTTTAAGCGCAGACCTAAAGAATATTTTTGTGCAAAGGAGTATAAAATCTCTATATGCAGAGGCCTATGCAATCATTTCGTGCAGAGGCCTATGTAATATTGTTTTACACAGGCCTCTGGAATAATGTTTTACCCAGGCCTATGGAATATTGTTTTACACAGGCCTATGGAATATTGTTTTACACAGGTCTACGGAATGTTTTTGTGCAAATCTGCATGGAATCCTTTTGAGTATAGGAGTATGGAATCTTCTGTGCACAGGTCTATGGAATTTTTTGTTCATGGGTCTATGGTATATTTATGTGCACAAGTTTGAAGAATCTTTATGTGCACACAAGTCTGAAGAATCTTTATGTGCACACAAGTCTGAAGAATCATTATGTGCACACAAGTCTAAAGAATCTTTATGTGCAAACAAGTCTGAAGAATCTTTATGTGCACACAAGTCTGAAGAATCTTTATGTGCACACAAGTCTGAAGAATGATTATGTGCACACAAGTCTGAATAATCTTTATGTGCACACAAGTCTGAAGAATCATTATGTGCACACACAAGTCTGAAGAATCATTATGTGCACACACAAGTCTGAAGAATCTTTGTGTCCAAGTGAAAAATCTTTATTTGCACAGGTCTACGACTTCTGTTTGTGCACAGGTCTACGACTTCTGTTTGTTCACAGGTCTACGACCTCTGTTTGTGCACAGGTCTACGACTTCTGTTTGTTCACAGGTCTACGACCTCTGTTTGTGCACAGGTCTATGGAACCTGATTTGCTCATTTCTATGACATCTCTTTTTGCGCAAGTCAATAACATTTGTTTATGCTCAAGTCTAAAACATCTGTTTGTACACAAGCCTAAAACTTCTGTTTGTACACAAGCCTGAAACATCTGTTTGTGCACAAGTCTAAAACATCTGTTTGTACACAAGACTAAAACATCTGTTTGTGCACAAGTCTATTCCATCTGTTTGTGCACAAGTCTAAAGCATATGTTTGTGCACAAGTCTAAATCATCTGTTTGTGAACAAGTCTATAACACCTGTTTGTGATCAATTCTATAACACCTGTGTGTGAACAAGTCTATAACATCTCTTTGTGCACAAGTCTATAACATCTTTTTATTCACAAGTCTATGACATCTGTTTGTGCACACGCGAGTGACTTCTGTCTGAGCAAGGGTCTACGGAATATTTTTGAGCACGGGTCTACGTATTATTTTTGTGCAAATGGGTATGGAATCTTTTTGAGCATAAGGGTTTGAAATCTGTTTGAGCATAGGGGCAATGAAAATGTTTGTGCATAACTCTATGGAATCTGATGTGCACATGTCTATGACATCTCTTTTTGCGCGAGTCTGCGACATTTCTTTGTGCACAAGCCTGTGATTCTATTTGTGCACAAGCCTGTGATTCTATTTGTGCACAAGTGTACGAAATATTTTTATGCATTGGTGTACGGAATATTTTTATGCACAACTATACGGAATATTTTTATGCACAGATGTACGAACTGTTTTTGTTCACAGGTGTACGGAATATTTTTGTGCATAGGTGTATGGAATATTATGGTGAAAATGGATTTGGAATATTTTTGTGCACAGGTGTACGGAATATTTTTGTGAAAATGGATACCGAATATTTTTGTGCACAGGTGTACATGATATTTTTGTGCACAGGTGAACGTGATATTTTTGTGCAAATGGGTAAGGAACATTTTTGAGCATAGGGATATGGAATGTTTTTGTGCAGAGGTCCATGGATTATTTTTGTGTACAGGTATATGGAATGTTTTTGTGCAGAAGTCCGTGGAATATTTTTGTGTACAGGTATATGACTCATGTTTGTGCACAAATCTATAGAATGTTTTGTACACCGGTCTAGGACATATGATTGTGCACAAGTCTATGGCATCAGTTTGTGCAAAAGTCTAAGGTATGTGTTTTTGCACAAATATTTCACATCTATTTTTGCACAAGTCTATGGTATCTGTGTGTACAGGTCTACAAAATATGTTTGTGCACAAGTGTGAAAAATCTTTACGTGCACAAGTCTACATAATCTCTTGAGCAAATGTCGATGACCTCTTTTTTTGAGGAAGTCTATGAAATCAGTTTTTTTACAAGCATATGACATCTGTTTGTGCACAAGTCTATAACATCGGATTGTGCAAAACCGTGTGACTTCTGTTTGTGTACAAGTCTGTGGAATCTATTTGTGCACGAGTCTACGTAATATATTTGTGCGCAAATCTATGGAATCTGTTTATGCGCTAGTCTACGGCATCTGTTTGTGCACGGGTCTACGGAAAAGTTTGTGCAAATGGGTGTGGAATATTTTTGAGCATATAGGGGTATGGAATGTTTCTGAACAGGTCCAAGGCATGTTTTTGTGCACAGGTCCATGGAATATTTTTGTACACAGGTCTATGTCACTTGTTTACACAAAAGCTAATAGAATATTTTGTGCATAGGTCAATGGAATCTTTTTGTGCACAGCACAATTTTATGAAATATTTTGTGCGCAGGTCTAGGGAATATTTCTGTGCAAATGGTTATGGAATAGTTTTGTGCTATGGGTATGAAATCTTTATGTACACAGGTCTATGGAATCTTTAGCGCGCAGGTCTAAGGAATCTTTATGTGCACAAGCATATATAATGTTTTGTGCACAGTTCCATGAAATATTTTGTGCACATCTCTATGAAATCTTTTGTGCACAGGTCTATGGAAACTTGATGTGCACAAGTCTATAGAATGTTTTTTTGTGCACATGTCTATGACTTCTGTTTGTGCACAAAACTATGGAATCTGGTTTGAACATGTCTATGACATCTGTTGTGCACAAGCCTGTGACTTCCACTTGTGTACAAGTCTACGCAATTTGTTTGTGCACATGGCTACGGAATCTGTGCACAGATCTCCGGAATCTGTTTGTACACAGGCCTACGGCATCTGTTTGTGCACAGGTTTACGGAATCTGTTTCTTTACAGGTCTACGGCATCTGTTTGTGCACAGGCCTACGGCATTTTTTTTTGAGCACAGGTCTAGGGAATCTTTTGTGCACAGTTTTATGGAATCTCTTTGGGCACAGTTTTATGGAATCTCTTTGGGCACAGGTCTATGGAATATTTTTGTGCACAGGTCTATGGAATCGTTTTGTGCAAATGGGTATGGAATCGTTTCGTGCAAATGGGTATGAAATTGTTTTGTGCAAATGGGTATGGAATCTTTATGGAAACAAGTCTAAGACTTCTGTTTGTGCACTAGTCCGTGGAATCTGATGTGCACATATCCTTGACATCTCTTATTGCGCAAGTCTATGATGTATTTTTTGTGCAAGTCTATGACATCTGTTTGTGCACAACCCTGTGACTTCCGTTTGTGTCCAAGTATCCGGAATCTGTTTGTGCACATGTCTACGGTATCTGTTTGTGCACAGGTCTACGGAATATTTTTGTGCACAGGTCTACGGAATATTTTTGTGCACAAGCCTACTGAATCGGTTTGTGCAGAGGTCTAAGGAATCTGTCTTTGCAAAGGCCACTGCATTTGTTTGTGCACAGGTCTAAAGAACATTTTTCTGCAAATGGATACGGGATATTTTTGTGCAAATGGATACGGGATATTTTTGTGCAAATAGATATGCAGTATTTTTGTGCACTGGTGTACGAGATATTCTTGAGCATATTTTCGAGCATAGGGGTATGGAATGTTTTTGTGCAGAGGTCCATGGAATCTTTTTCTGTACAGGTATATAACATCTCTTTTTGCACAAGTTTATGACATCTGTTTGTGCGCAAGTCTATGACATCAGTTTGTGCTCAATTCTAAGGGATCTGTTTGTGCACAATTCTAAGGGATTTGTTTGTGCACAATTCTAAGGGATCTGTTTGTGCACAAGTCTACGGTATCTGTTTGTACACAATTCTAAGGGATTTGTTTGTGCACAATTCTAAGGGATCTGTTTGTGCACAAGTCTACGGGATCTGTTTGTACACAATTATATGACATGTGTTTTCACAAGCCTAAGTTATCTACGAAATATGTTTGTGCACTCAGGGTGACCACAAATAACCTTGTAATAGTTATAGGAAAATAGGAAATTTACAATTGATTTACAGGAAATTATAGGAGACTAGCTGTTACCCGCGGCATCGCTTGAGTGTAGTAAGGACTTCCATCAAGTATGGGTACATTTTACTGAATTTTACAAAATATAGGTTGCAAATGCTTTGAAAGTAATAAGACAAGATTTACAAAGGAGCTTTGGTTTAATTATAACCATAAGTTCGTAAGATATGTTACATAAATTTGTCACTGGAAACTGAGAGCTTGTCTCGAAGTGATGTAAATGAAACGTCTTAGATTCTCGTAAAGCGACGCCTGATGAGGCCCTGTCAAAGGCTTAGTACAGACTAAATAGGAAGATGGAGTAGAAAATCGCGTGTAGTCAATTCTCGCGTCGTTCTCGAACTAGCTCTCATTAAGTCTCTAGCATTTCGAAACATAGGAAGTGTCATACTTATGGAACGTAATCTTAGAAACATATGCTATAACTTTAAAACATCACTGACTTCCCTGACAAATATTTTTAGAGGCTTCCATAGCTTTGGTGATATTTAACAAAACCAAAAGTGAGAGCGCACAAAATATCTACAATTTCAAAAAATAGGAAAATATAGGAAAATTATCGAAATTATAGGAACTAATAGGAAGACATCCGAAAATAGGAAAAATTATAAAATTTAGGAAATGTGGTCACCCAGCTCAGGTCTCTGGAATATGTTTGTGCACAGGTGTAAAGATTGTTTTTGTACACAGGTCTACGTAATGATTTTTAGCCTAAGTCTTCGGAATCTATTTGTATTATTGCATCCACTGTGCTTTGCACGTGAAAACGACGGGAAGGCAATTTGAGTTGGACTGGGCGTTGAAGCAATCAAGATTAATACTTCTATAATAGATGGTTAGGGCCTTGTTAGTTCAAACGTGGTAACTAATATACGCGCAACACCACAAGACTTTAATGGAGCGCCTGCTTTTCAGTATACGTTTTAAAATACTAGTTTCTAAAGAGTTTTAATTCATATTAAGACTGAAGTGACAGATATTAATCAAAACTGTCTTTGTACACAAAGACGCGAAAAAGTAAGAGATAAGTGTAGAAAATTAATTGTTTGAAGTAACAGATATTCAAATTTTCATTTTTGAAGACGTGATTATAAAACATCAATTATTTGAAAAAATTTCTTATCTTAGTTTTTTTCACAAAAATTTCAGAGAAACTACCTTGATACTATGTTTATTTTCGAGAAACATTTGCTTCGAGGAAGTTCAAATACTCGGATATCTGAAAAATAGAGCTAGAAGTATTTATTTTTATATTTCAAAATTGAAAATATTGCGAACCGAAAATTACATTCGCCCTTTGACTGTGATGTAGTTTAATTAGAGTCAAAAGGATCTGTAGCTTTGAGAGATATACAACACGTCAATTTTTGAAACCTCGAAAACGTTAAAATAAACGAACACGTTTTGTTAAGTTTTCATGCTTGTTTTATTTTGTCTGCTATCAACAATTTTCTGCCCATTTTATTCTCCTTATAGGCCCGAATACTCAAACTAACTCTAAATTTTAAAAATAAAATAAAATGCATACGTTTTCTATTTTTAAAATGATGCACATGTTTAAGGATAAAATATTTTACTTAAGGAATTTTGGTGAAAAAAACTAAGATAAGAAATTTTTTCAAATAATTGATGTTTTATAATCACGTCTTCAAAAATGAAAATTTGAATATCTGTTACTTCAAACAATTAATTTTCTACACTTATCTCTTACTTTTTCGCATCTTTGTGTACAAAGACAGTTTTGATTAATTCAATATAGGTTCGCGTGGTAACTCCCAGCTTTCCAAATGCCTGTTTTTGTTCTGAAAATATTGACTAAGAATAAATCAAAATGAGTCAATCAACATTTTTCCCGGATAATTGCGAAATTGAGTTTGTAGTAAATAAAGTATTTTGATTGCAAAAGTGGAGGAAATGTTTGAAAGCAGTTGAAGAGATGGTAGTATAATCGTGTCGGTGTAGCGGTTGGGAGTCTATACTCCGCACGATCATTCTTCACTAGAGAACGAAACCTTCTATCGGGCACGTCACCGACGTCACCGACGAATAAGAAACTGGAAAAAAAGGCTGGCTACAATGAGTGAGAGAGCGCTATGGAAAAGAAGAACGGGTGGCGAGTCTCGGGTCCGATGAAAAATTGCAATCTAAATAAATGGGAACCGGACACTTTTCTCGGGTCTCGGCGTAATGTCTATATTGATCTTAGGGATCTCTCTTTTCCGCGTAGCGTTTGCCTCGTTCTCTTCCGAGGCCCGAGCTGCTGGAGCATTAGCCTAGGATCCAAGCGCGGCTCGCGCTCTACTTGACGACGCGGAAGGGAAAAGGAAAATAACCCTTATTTGATAGGCATACGTAGGAAGGATCATTGTTACTTGACGTATATAGTTTGGCAATCACCTCTTAGCAATGTCGTGAAAGTTAAAACGTTCGCTAGTTCCGGTTTGGGCACCTTTAATGGCATGAATTGAATAAGCTATGAAACTGTTAGGGATTGATAAAATATTCCCTATTAAGGCTTGTAAGGAAGCTTTTGAATTAAACCAAGGGTTAAAAGAAACAATATTTCAATAAATGAAGGAAATAACTTTCTAAAACCCATGCCTTAGCCTTGTATGTAACGCAGGCAGGGAAAAATACGATGTATTCTGATCAATTTCATAGCCTAATGTCATCTGCGTCATGCTAGACCCTAGGAGGATATAGGGGTGAAGGAGTCTTCGACTGCCCGTTTTCCCATTGAAACGCGCTTACAGATTATCGTCCGTTCTGGGAGATTCTTAGCCACGCACCTTGTTCCGAGCTCATCGTCATCGGGCGGCGTCTGTTCGTTTGTTTTAATTTTTGTTAAAGGCGCTGCATTTTTTAGTGCTTTAACGGAACATTTATCATTATTTTATTTTTTATTAATAGTAAATTATGGTTCCTAGATAAAACTGAAGTAAAGGTTTACGGTTTTTTACTCTTTCCCAACACCAAAAACTCTACTAAATAAGTGTTTAAGGTGGATTAAAGCCTGTGGGAGGGTTGAATTAACGCCCGATAATATTAAAAAATATCTCTACATGTGCAGTGAACACGCAATATAGGCGGCGTTGCTTCAAAGACCTAAGCTAGCATGAAAAACCCGCTATTTTTTTGAATTGGATTTGCGTGGTCACGTGATGCGCGTAACCAATGTAACTAGGTGCGCCTGCACGAATCTCCCATCGGAGAGGCCGAAGCCTGAGCTCTAAGAACGGGCAGTCGAAGACTCCTTCACCCCTATATCCTCCTAGGCTAGACCTAACATGAAGTCTGAATAGCAAGTCAATTTAAATGCATATAAATTCTTTATTATTGCAGGTAGGCACAGTCATTTGTTATATGATTTTTATTATAAAAAAGAAACAGTTCTGAACTAGAATGGTTTATCTTTTATTCAAAAAATAAAATATGAGTTTTTTCCAAATGAAACCACAGATTAAAGAAGATAAGAGAAATTAGGATTTCTTAACGGCCTCTTTGTGTGGAGAGCATAAGACAGGGGTGTACCTCTATTTGTCGAATCCGTCCAGGAGTATTAGTCAACCAATAGGGGTATTCCCCGGTCTTAGCAGACGAAATTAACGCAAAGAATCAAGTTAGAAAACTTTACTTTAAAGACGTGTGATTACAATCTGTAATATTAATTATTTTTTATGCTCTTTCGAATGGGAATGGAAAATTTGCAAAACCCGAGGTTTCCCTGTAGTGGGGCATGCTTAACCATTTCTTCGAATAGTTCTGAGAAGGAAGAGACAGGGCGCGAAAGGGAGAAAAGTGGAAAGAAGGAAGATACCTTATTATCACAGTTCCTCTCTTTCCCACGAGGTTAAGGGAGAAGAGGAGACAATAGGAGAAAAGGGGCCGTTGGGATAGAATGAAGGAGAGAACCGGAGGACCCAGGAGGAGAAGAGCAAGCGCGACATTACATATATCTTATTTCAGAGCCGCCCCCGCTTCTCCTCCCGCAAGTATAACTCAATTCCGACTCGTTCCTCAAAGACAGTTTTCAAAGCTTCTTACAGAAGAAAGTACAAACGAAAAATCATCGAATGATAGAAAGAAAAACACCAGCGCTATCTTATATTACTCCATTTTAGGTCATATAGAAGGAAGATTTTCAATTTAGGGCGTGTGCTATTTCACTTTTGCTGCTTTGTCGAAATTGTACCTGAAGAGTTCCTCTCTGAATCAGTTCAGTACAATAAAAATTTGAAAAGTTCAAAGAACAATTGTAGTGGCTGCATGCAATATATTAAGGGGATTGGATTTCGTCTTATTACTCTTAAATTAAAGGGTCGGCGTAGTTTTTTTTTTTAATCAAAAGATCTAGTAAAATAATGAATATTTCAAAATGAATTTCTTTGTCTTTCTACAATATTGTATGCACCGTATGAGCACTTAAATAAACGTGCGCAATATGCCTATCGAATGGAGATGTCGATGGAATATAATTTTTAATTGGAGGTATACGACCTACTTCTCCGCTCTGTTTCGTGGATGGGTCTAACGGGTAGACTTAATTGCCCACATCTTTAAAATTTTAGTGAAAAAATATGATTTAATAATAATAATAAAAAAAGGTCTAGCATGACCACTTTTCTTTTACAAATCGGAGACCCTTAGCGATTTTTAACATCAAAACTGAACAAAGAATCTTGAATTTCAGGTATCATAGCGCATTAAATAATGAGAAAACAACTATTTGTACCTCAAAGATGTATTTTAATACTGTACATCTTTGAGGTTCGTAGCTGATAAAATTAACGAATATTTATGATATAACCGGGGTCTAGCATCTCTTTGAGAATCCTAAATGGACAATCACAAACTCATTAAACTACTATTTAAATGCATTTTTTATAAATGGTAGCCCAGACCAATTTTGTATATCAGCTCAAAAGACTTGATATTAAGGACATTGATTGAGGAGATGTTTAGAGGCTTCGGAAGCGTCATTGCTCTTGAGTTAATGAATTCAATAGTTAATTATTTAAAAATATTTTCAAAAGTACAATACATTATAAGAGCAAGGATTCTAATTCGGTTTTAAAAATAGTCACTCTCCAAGAAAAAAACCGCAACAAACATATAATCCACCGTTACCGGCCAACTGACATCCAAAATCACACTCACTGTATAATTCGACATCTTCAATTTTCAAAAAATTGGTTTCCTAACTTCCAATCGTAGAGATACAACATTCCTGTTGGAAATTGGTTATCAGTATTTTCCTTTTTATAAAAGATTTCTTTCCTTTGCAAAAAAGTGATTTCATTCTAACACAATCCCTAGCTTTTACACGGATCTTTTAAATCTCTACGGGATGAATTTTATTTCTAACAATGAAATTGTGAATTTTGTCCGACTCAATTTTCAGGAAATCCCGTTCAGCCCAAAATAGAAAAGCCCTTCTCGCGAATGTTTTACTTTTACTTTCTCGTTTTACTTTCGATATTAGGTTTAAATTTACACAAATCCTGGAATAAGATTTGAGTCGCTAATTTCTTATTACATTCAACCAAACTTAAACAACAGTTATAACTGACTTTGAAAGAAGGAAAAAGTTGGGCTTTTTTGGACCTGCAGTATGTTGTATTAGCAGTCGCATAAGAATATGGTTATAAGTCTTCAATTAAATCATAAATTTTGTTTAGGCCTATGTTGTTATGAAAAGTACTAAAACATGGAACGACCATAGATCAGTCGGCGTGAAAAAGCATGCTGGCGAGAAAATAGGAATGAAATTCAATATTCAATAAACGACCTTCATTCTGGAAAATATGAGGGGGCTTGCAACCCTTATATAGCGTTTGGGCCTTTACAGTTTATACGTTATATAATATCTGCCAGTTGGGAGCTATGGCACTAGCAATATATGAAGTAAACATCGTGAATAAAAAGCAATCTACAAAATAGACTGTATTGGTCCAATGTGTTGAAACCAGACCAGGCTGTCGCAGCCCCTAACTTAACATCTGTTACAAAATCCTTAATATAACAGAAAATTTTGAAGATAAACTTTCCATGCTACACTGACAAGTTTAACTGCTTTAAAGTTCTAGGATATTCTGGGTGCTTTAAACGCTCCCCCATGTTGCCATGTAAATACACAACCTACCAAATTCAAGCTATGAGACTTACGGAATTATTAGCTTATGACAGTTGAAATGTCTGGGACATACGAAAAATTCCATGCCAAATAAAGATTCTAGGGTAGAACGGCGTACGGCTAAAAAAGATTGAAAATGTTAGGAGCAAAGAAGCGGGACGGAGAAAGGGTTTTGAAACTTTGCTTTGAAAGCCTTCATAATGAATGAAGGTCCGGCTGCGAGATAAAAGGGGGCCGACATATCTCCTCAAATCCAATTACGAGACGGAGCCATGGTGTTACCGCCTATTTACAGAAAAAAAACAGGAGAAGAGAAACTTTCAATTTAAACAGCTTTGAAACGAGACTGGGCCGGCGCGAACGAGCAAAACAAAATGCTCCTTCGAATTGTTCTTAGATCTCTTTTCCTCTTTCAGAGAGAAAAAAAGTCAGCGTGTCTTTGCAGATTGCCCCAGGAAAAAAAGGTACTGAAAGGAATAATGCAGTTTTCCATGTTAACCATGAATTTCGTGCCGTAATGTTCATGAATTGTTAAAGACTGCCC
This sequence comes from Phalangium opilio, assembly GCA_019434445.1. Taxonomy (NCBI): domain Eukaryota; kingdom Metazoa; phylum Arthropoda; class Arachnida; order Opiliones; family Phalangiidae; genus Phalangium; species Phalangium opilio. The sequence goes on from JAEQBA010002670.1 coordinate 116,676, forward strand.
AGTTAAGTTTCTAATCTTAGACAACCGAACCCATGGACAGGCAAAGCCATGATAAACCCGCGTTAATAAATAGCAATGCGTAGCACGCGCCTTCACGCGTCTACCGACCGCAATTTATCACCAATTGTTTCATAAAAAAATTCGTCTATAATGGTTCGGGATATTTTTTTAGAAAAGGCTTAATGTTAAACAGACTTTATAAACAATAACATAGTGATATTTACAAAAATTAACTTGATAGATCGTTTAGGAATCCTTAGTGAGAGAGACAGGGTAAAATAAATTAATAATGAAATTTAAGTCATTTTTGTAATTTAGTCAGATTTTTCCACATATCCAAAAAAATGGTCCGAATTTCACTAGGGTTTGGTAAAAAAGTTGCAACATTCCGAGCCACAGCGCTAGTGTCAGGCGTTGCTCTAAGCAAACCTAGCTCCCTATTCAGTTGCTGGTCCATGGGTAAGGTGGTCTGAGTTATGAGCAAGCATAGCAGAGTTGGATTGAAACCTCTAATAGTATCAACCTTATCAGCATTACAAGAGTGTGTTTTAAATTCATTTTTTAAAGAATTCTATTCTAAGAACTACTATTTGCAAATTTTGTAAATGAAATGAACACAAATGTCACTTTTTAAGAATTACGTAATATATGTGGTATTTTTGAGCCTTGCTCAAGGTTACCACATCTTGAATTAATTAAATCTTTTTTATAACAATATGATTAGGAGCTCGTAGGAACGCTGTTTTGACATTTAACTTTGAAAGAAGCGTAAGAAGCCTTTTTTTAAAAAAAATTACGGCGTTTCTTTACTTCTTATTTCTTTGCAATACAATGCATTTTACAACAAGCCATATGTGTAAGAGACATAATCCCTTATATATATTTAATTCTCCATTTAAACCCCTATAGTTTACATCGAAAGTTAACCGCATGCAAATAATAAAACGGTATATTCATGTTCATCAGGAAGAAATTCATAAAAGAAACGGAAAACTCAAAATTCTCTCATGGCCCTCTAGCGGAAAGTTAACTTTATACGTATTACTAAATTAATATTGATCTTTATCCGATAATAACTTACTCTTCACGCCATTTTACGCTTTACGAGTGAGAAAGAGATTAAATATGAAAGATAAAAAGCCAAGGAAAAAAATGGCTAACTAAAAACCCGAGGCGAAATTTTGGCAAAAGAAAAATGTACGGTTATTTTTCTTTAAATATAAAATGACGTTTAGTAATTTAATTTATATATAAAATAAAGAGATCGGCATAAGATATGAATAATATATGTCTATAAGTGAACGTTAAAACGTGGCTTTCTTCTCAGAGAATAAATGCAAGTTGACGTTAAATAATAATAATAATATTTCGATGGTGAGTAACTTATTTGTACGATAGAGTGTAAGATAGGAAAAAGCAAGCGTTATATAATAAATAATCTATAATATGAATTGTCTTTTTGAACAAAGACTTGAAAAAGTAAAATATGAAAGACAAAATTGATTTAATGAAGTCCAGACATATAATATTTTTCTGATTTTTTAAATTTAAATAAAATGAGTCTGATACTTCATGGAGATTTTAAAATTATTTATTAATTTAAATATAAGCAGGAGCTTATATTATATAATAAAGCACCAATTATTTGTAAACTCGGCGTCATTTTTCAATAAGGTTGCGGGTTTGGAAGCCTTTTTAATGAGAATCCAGTATTAAGAACAAGTTCACTACAAAATATAGCATTGTAAGTTGAAGGATTTTTGAGTTGTAGTGATAAATAAGTCAGTGCGAAAGTGCCTTTCATAGTTAGTGATAAAAAAGGAAGAAGATAAGTTAGAGGGCACGTAAGGAGAGTAGCGTTACCAGATAAAATATTCCATATTCGCGAGTTGAACTCCAAACTCGTCCAAGAAATCTTAATGATGCCAGTGTCTATAAACAGGATTAGTGTTTCTTATTTTCAGTCTATTACGTAAAGCATTAAAGGTGCACGAGAGCACTCTAATAACTAACCTTTTGATTATACTGTCAAAAAGAATTTAGGTCATAAAAATTCCTTAACTCTGAAAGCAAAGTCTCTGTTTCACCGTAGCATTTACTGGATGCTTCCTTAGTGCAATCAAAAGCAACCTTCCGGCAGATATTATTATTAAAGAGTCGCCAGGGGGGCCAGTTCTCGTATATGTAAGAGTTATTTTCGGAGATGATCCCAAAGGCCAAATCCCCCGCGGTTTTTGGCCCGGGTTCATATAGAAAACCACCAGAATGGTATGTCCACTTCATTTATCGGGAAAGACACTAGGGGAAAAGATGGCCGAAAAAAAGAGGGAAAGAGAATCAATGACCCATTTCTTCCCTCGATTGAGACGCCATGCTTCGTTCTCTCTCCCCTCAAAATCGCCAGGTCTTACCCTCGCTGCGACTCGGGGATACTTCTTTTTAGCCATATCGTAGTATACGATAGGCTCTTAGTTTGACCCGAGCCGTCGTAGTAGTAGTAGTAGTAGTAGTGGCCGGGGTTGTCGCTTCGTTATCGTCAGATTTTAGCTTAAAAGGAACTTTATATTACCACAACCCACCCATAGGGGTTACTGGGCTCGGTTAGAGATTTAATTATAATTAAAATTTTTTCAGGTCAGACCCGGGAATCGAACCCGGGTCGCTGACGTGGTAGACAAACGTTCTAACCACTAAACCATACATACTTGATAGAAACTCCGAGTTTTTTTATTATTTATTCTCATCTCTAATATGTCGGGGTGATATGGGGTGGGGTACCTCTTAATCTGTGGGGTCGGAAACTTTTGTATGTTTGGGGTTTTTATATTTATTTTCTTTTTATGTATGTGCTAATTAAATAGATAACGATTTTTCTACCGCGCTCCTCATGTGTTTCGTCCTCGTTCGGTAGCTATCGTCATCTATGTTATGTTTGACTGGAACGTTTTGGCGGTTAATTCAAATGTGGGTTTAGATAGAGCTAACATAGTGTTAAATGAGCGTTATGCGTTTGATCATTTTAGCATTGCTAAAAGTAATTCGAGGGGATAATCACTAAAATGCGTAATCACTATAACTAAACTTTCTCTTTCAAAAGTTTCTGGGCATAAGTCCTTGTTAGAAATTTATAAGATGCGATAAGTGTGCATCGGCATAAGTCTATGTTGTAAACTCATCGAGGGGATTATCACTAAAACACTAAATCTGTTCTTCGATTCGCCGGAATATTAGAATTACAGCATAAGTAAATTTATACGGTTATAATTTAATCACTGTTTAGAGTGGGGAATCGAGGGGCTATTCACTCTGATTTTATGCACGGTAAATCATTTAAGCATTGTAAAAGATAGCGCTATTCACTCATTAGGGTAAGGTATAGAGGGGTTATCCACTCATTAGGGTAGGGTATAGAGGGGCTATTCACTCGTACGATATGGCTACTATTACGAGCCCTTGGGCCGTCTTGTTTATCCTCATCTAGCCGAGGGGTTGGTCATTCAAAACACACTAAGTTTTCACCGAAGTTTAAGCCATTATTTTTAATGTTACAGCGGATTTAGATTTTTTTCTCCATAAACCCCATACATTTTGTTTAACTATGGTTACATTTATAAACAAAACATTTTGATTTTCTATTTTTTTCTGAAAATCTGAAAATAAATAATATAATCTCTAGATTTAAAGATTAAGAATATTTATGATAGATCGCGTAATCGAAGAGAAATTTCGATTGAAGAAATTTTATTTTGTAATTTTTAAATAATTTTTCGCTTTTTTTTAATAATTAGAATAGACCCAACCAACAAATCGTTTGAATTTTTATAACGGCTCAGATCTTGTTCTCGGGTTTTAAGCCGAGAAAGGGATAACCTGATTGGCTTGGTTTTGCCCTGCGCAGAACCTGTTTTACCCCATCAGTCAGATTCTAATTCAATCAGAAAAGATTTCTTTTCCTCCTTCAACGACAGATGGTACTACAGTCAACTTTGCTAGTCATGTGATCCTATCCCTTAGATGGAGACAAGACCAAACCAACTTGTTTATTTGTTGATTGGGTCTATTATTATTCGATTGAAAGTTATCCCTATAGGTGCAAAATGAAACTTTTGTATAACTTGAAGGATTGTTTTGGAATTTGGTCGCTGGTGTTCGGTAGTGATCGACCCCTCGCACCTATTCTGGTTTGCACCCCGGTCCCTCCAACATCGTTCAGAATAGCCTAACCACGCGATTCCGGTTCCTCCTCCTCCAACACAGAGGTGCACTCCTCCTGCTCCTCCCTTGGCGGCATACATTTTCCTTCTTTTCCTGACGATTTCCCCCTTTTATGATTCAGAGGCGACGGCTGCCTGAGCTGGCCTTGATAGTGCGCCTACTTCTGATCCATTCCTTCTCCTCCACCGGATGAAACCAAGCGACACGCTGAGTTTCTATCTGAAAGAGGGAGAAATAAAGAAGAGCTGGACGTGATAGTAGACCAAAAACTAAGCGTCTGACTGTGGCACTTTCCGTAGCTTTACTTAGTTCTGATCGCATCTACGACCTCTTTTTCCTAGAGAAAATATACGTTTTTAAAAACGGATTTTTAGAAATTCGTTCCCACTCCGGTAAAGTTATAGTGTAAGGTAAGAGAAACTACTATAGCTCTGACTTTTTGGGCCAAATACTACAAAAAGTCCAAAAATGTAAAAACTACAACTAAAGATCGTGAATATTGCAAGTAATATAATTAAATTAATAAATGAAATTAATAAGCTATTAAAATAGAAAAACTAACTATAATTAATTAACTAAAACTAATAAAATAATTGATCTTTTGAAAATAAAGTATCTAAATCTATTAATAAATATTTATAAAATAAAATTTATAAATCCGAGAAAATAATTCTGAACATATTCTTCTTTGAACCTTTTAGGGAAAGCTAACCAGAAGGGTTTTCAGAAATAATGTATTTTCTATTGAGCGCCTGTAGAAATGTTTCACACGCAAAATACCAGAGCTCAGGGCAAAGCTGCCACAAGGGGGCTATAGATTATTTAACAATTGTTAAATATCTAGGTAAATTTTTCCAACTAGGCTGAAAAGAATTTCTGTTAGTTATGAACTAAATAAAATAATTATGATAAATAATCTAAAAACTAACTATGACTAATTAACTAAAATTAATAATGTTATTGATCATGAAAAATAAAGTATCTAAATGTGATAAAAAATAAAACACCTATGTGCAATAATTAATAAAGTACCTATATGTATTAATAAATAAAGTTACGATATGTAATTATAAATTAAATTAAAATTAAAATTAAAATTAAGAAATCCGAGAAAATAGTTCTGAATATTCCTTTTATAAAAGCAGTAAGGGAAAGATAACCAGAAGGGTTTTCAGAAATAATGTAATTACTATTAAGCGCCTGTAGAAATGTTTCACACGCAGAAGATCAGTGCTCAGGGCAAAGCTGCCACATAGGGGCTATAGATATTTAACAATTGATAAAAGATTTATCACCTTTGTTTTAACAGTTAAATGTACATCGAATAAGCCGTTTAAAAATAAGATACCCAGAGTTATTTATAACAAGACTAACAGCTTCATTTTTTATTGTTAACTTTCATATAAAACTATTTATATCTACTTTATCCTTGTTACGCAGTAAAAATAGTATAAACCTTTTGTTAATAACATACTCAATTGCAAAACCCACGCTTGCTACTTCAAAAAAAAAAAAAATAAAAAAAAATATTCTAAAGAAACTTTATGTAACACACGTTGCACGTTAGGAGTAGAAAGCATATAAGTAAAAATCGTCATCCATGCGTATGAAATAGTAAAAGCAAAGTCGTGGAAAGAGGAATGGGAAAGATAGAGGGTCACTCGCGTGTTTAGCTACATTTGATAGATATCTTCAGGGACCCGAAAAAGCGCGTGAGCGTTCTTTGTTTGATGGAGGGACGTGCGGGGGATGGAAATTCCCAACCCCCACTCGCCCCTTAGCGTTACGTCTCTTACCCTATAGAAATCACGGTAGGCCTTGTATATAGCGACTACCGCTCGCTATTTTACCCCCCCCCCTCGTTTTAGGAAAAGAACAATCGGGAGTGCTTTTTTCTCCCCGAACCATCCTTCTCCTGTATATAGTGTTCCGCTATCTAAATGCGTAGTGGGAGTCTGGGTCCCTCGTTTAAAAAGAGAAGTAGCGGAAGAAGGAACGAGTTAAGAATGTGCCTTTTATTTCCCCGTAAATATAGGCAAGAAACGAGAACGCGAGGGGCTACGCACTTTACAAGAATTCATTGAAGTTAAGTTAAGACGTTTTTATAAGTTACTAAACTATACGGTGTTCACAAAATCGACGCGTTAAGGAGATGTTTTTATCCATATACAGGGTGATTCTGATAAGTCTATCAGAAATTAAGGGTGATGTTCTTTGACCCATCCGTAAATTACTCCATTTCTATCTTGAAAACAGTGGCTTGGAATGCAAAATGTTACACATCATTTTCGACTAAAAATGGCCCAATAAACACACTCCTTCATTATTGATGGACACCCTGTATGTGAGAGTAAAAGTACGGATTGATTTCAGAAGGGGATAATAGAAGAAGGATGACACTGTATCCTCTTGATACTTTAGTTATGTAACATGATTCTTCCCAGGCTCTCCCTTTTTCTTTGCTTTCCCGCTTATCAAACTTCAGATGGGTGTCGCACCGTGGGGTGAATTCTATAACTGTTCGGTACTAAATCTTCAGCAATCAACATATAAACCTCGTCTTGACGTGGGAGAAAGATCTTCAAGCGCGCCTTTACCACACTTTGTGGTACACTTCTCACAAAGAGCAATATTATACACTTCTGAAAATAATCCATGCCTAGCTCAAATCTCCTTACCTCAGCTATAGTTTTTCTATACCCTGGCCAAAATTGTAAAAATCTTTTTTCGAAGAAAACGTCCGTATACTTCAATCGATTACATTACTTTATAATATAGTGGTTTGCTATATAGAATATCCGAAAGTAAAACACTTGAAAAATGTCCATAATTTGAAATTCAACATAGACCGATTTATCTGATATCCAGTTATTTATGTATGCAAATATGGAGATTCTTTGTAATTACCAGTTTTTCATATAATTTATGGCATAAAAAGTAATAGCATATAAATCGATCATTAAATTTTCGATCAAAAAACTTTTTGATAACATTATAGAAATCAAAGCCTTCCATATATTAATAGCCCTACATTTTGAGAAATACCCACAATTCATTTTGCGTTTTGAATAAATTTATTGGATATCTTTAAGAAAATGACACCGTTATGACATAGCCAGCCAATCAAACTTTGAACCGCATACTTATTTATTTTCTGTTTGTGAAATATTTTAGATTTTAGAGTAACACTGTTAAAATAGTCGACATACTTTTCAAATATTTAATATCTCAACAGGGATAGATTTAATTTTAGAAGTAGGAATGGAGAGCAGAGTAATGTAGGCACGCGTCAAAGTCCCGGACCCCCTTCCTCAGGACAGGGGGGGTATGAAAGAAGAGGCGGGTCATAGCGACAGAGGTAAAAAGGAATTACGTATTTTTCGACGTCCTCGTCAGCAACGTCATCAAAACGTACTTTAAGTTAGCCAATATGATTATATTACGTGTTGGAGGGAGGGGCTCTATACAGGGCTATGAGTCGGACTGAAGTAAATACTAACCGTTCTCCATTCCTACTCCTAAAATTAAATCTATCCCTGATCTCAATCATTATTTATCGAAATTAAATGTTACTATCCCTTTGAGCATAAAATATCTAAAATATATCCTAAATTGGACTAATAGGAATATCTTAAGATTACTCGATATCTTTCGAGCATTCTAAATATGTTGCGCACCCTCGCGAGTAGCCTCTCGAAGAGGTATGGCATGGTACGTTTCGTGTGGATGAACGCGGGGCATAGACGGCATAGACCCAATAAAGAGAAAAAAGCTTTCTTTTCGCAAATGGTCATTTGCGTTCGATCGATTTCTTCTTATTTTCCCCCGTTTTCCAACATCTTTGGGTTCGCGTCATTAGCCGCGTTACTGTTTTAAAAGCAGCGTCCTCTCTGTCAGGCCGGTGCTGGCAGTCTAGCTCTCTCAACGGTCTCCACGAAGAAATGACACAACTTCTCGTAATTACGTCTTCAGAACATTAACTCCATTGGTTGCGGGAGAGCGGGACACAAGAGATCGCCAAAAAAATAAAAACCGAAGAAAAACCTTGACTTTTAAATTCTTTTCTTTTTTACTTACGATGCTACAAAAAAGGAGAAAATGCATTGTCAATTTCTTAGAGGCTTACCCATATTATATTAATTTCAACTCAAAAAAAGTGATAAATTGAATTTCATTTTTGAAGAAATGTATTAGAGTTTCCGAATGATTTTAGCAATTTTGTTGAAACATTCTTTTTACTTCGAGATTTTCAGGGATGATTAGCAAGGAAACGTTGTTAAAAAGTTGCCACACATCTTTTTCAAGATTGTATACAATATACATATGCTACCTATGCAACAAATTTCCTTGTGAATATACTTATGGGTTGGAGAGATATTTATTTTGATATAAATATACCAAAATGTAAATGGTGGCTAGGTGTAGGAGCTGAAAGCCGAGTTCCTCGTTTAGGGTGTCCTATTGTCAATCTACCTACTGTGGTCGTTTTCGTCACTTCTGACATGCCAAGCTGAGATACCATAAGAGCGGCACCCATTCGTCTATTATCATTTTTACGAATCTCCTGAAATTATGACTTCGCAAATAGATGTAAAGAAGATTCCTAAATATGTGTTTATGTTAGAGTGACTCATAACGCTGCATTATCGCCTATAATGAAATCATTTCTTATTTTACCTTCAGCACGAAATTATTCTGAAAAAGGTCACTAAATTAGACTCCTAGAGGCCGTTGTTGGTTATTATTTCAATCCAAAATTAACTTAAAACAGTCAGCCACGTGACCTACACGTTTACGTAGCAATGAATTATGTAAATTTTATATATGAATGTAATTTATGACTTTTTGACACAAAATTCCATGTCATAGTAATGTGTGGCGATGCAGAGTTTGGGAAACCTTAAGTATCATGTCTTAAAGTATCCTTTTTGATTTAACTTAAATTTTAAAATTTTATATCAATTCCTTTATATAACGTACGAGGGTAAAAATCGAAAAGATCGTAAAAAAATAAATAAATAAATAAGAAACAAGACCCATGGACGTAATAAATGTGCATGAAGGGCTCAAGCCTAGTTTCATTTTTATCGCCTGGGGATTACGAGAAAAAAAACGCTAGAAAAATCATCCCTACACTGAGTGGTCTATTTTTATTTCACATATATAAGAAAATGTTTTTTTCTAGTGGGGCTCTTATTTAAAGAATAGGAGCTTAGATGCTAAGCCTTGAGAAAAACAAGAGTCAAAATATGCATTTTTGTGTTAAAGGGAGGCTGACATACGATAGGGAATCTCGGAAATTTTCTACTATCCAAAGGACTTGAATTGTTGTAGACTTTCAGAGGATAGGCAATAGTTAAAACCGAGAAACGATAGAGTACATGAATTTGTTGTCTGCGTAATATGTCTATTGAATTAACTAGAGGTTATTCCAAAAAAGGTTTTTTACACTTCTGGTCGCCATTTTTAAAGATGGCGGCAAATCAAACCCCCAAAAATATTAGCCCGTCAATAGGAGATAGGGAACCAGTGTACTAAATAGGACGGAAATCGGTTCAAAAGCGCTATTGCTTTTCACTAAAAAAAGGTTTTGTTACATTTTTGGTTGCCATTTTTAAGATGGCGGCGGTTTGGAAAAAAATCTTTCTTAGTGCGTGCATTCTACTTAAGAGTAATGTCATTGCAAAACTTCAGCGTTCTAGGTACTGTTGGTTGGGCTAAGCGTTGATTATCAGTTAATCAATGGGTCAGAGTCATTCACGACTTTCTACCTGTAGATATAGATTAGTTAAATAGAAACACATGTTAAATATGATAATAAGATGGAAATATCTGAGTAGGACTTAAGACTAGACAGAGCTGGTTTACAATTTAGATCACTGGTAGAAAATCTCGTTACAGCTAATACAATGGTCTGTAGGACACAAAATTAAAAAATTCCTTAAGCCTGGAATTAAATTTAAAATTCAATCGCTTTTGAGGTATTATACGTGACGTCATGCGCTTTGTAAAACACTCGTAATCCTTAAGCCTTGGTGACATATTGAACTCCTTTCACTTCAACAATTGTGTCTAGACCCGCTCGAATGCTTATTATCTCGTAGGCAATTGCAAAGATGAACAGGTTTTTATCATGTAGATCCTGACAGATTCTATTAAGGCTACACCTGTGAAGTGACACGAGGACACCATTTATTTTGTGTTTAAAGCCCACTCGTTTACTTCTAGTGATGGTTTTGTAGTCTCCTGTTTTCTGGTACAGTCATTTAGAATAAAAGTCGATGTAGTGTTGGGATCAGTGTCATCTTAAAAAATTAAACCATATTGTTGCATTGAATTTTCTTAATATTTTTATTTCATCTTTCCTTTATCCGGTGAAAAATAAAGAGTTAGATACCGTTCTCTTTTCAACTTGTAAAACTATAATTTAAAGACCAATATTTCTTTAGTATAGTTGTAGGGTAAGCTATATGGTAAATAAAATGGAGACTTCGGCTAAAGTGGTTAGACATTCCCTTACATTTAAAACAATCCATAGGGAGTTACTCGAGTAAGTAAGCGTGCCTTAGTGGCATTAAAACGAAGCCTAAGGTTATAACTAAAGTTAAAATTTTGAGGTCAAGAGCGTATAACTTTTAAAGGAATTTTTCTTAAAAATAAAACCCAGGAAGACTTAAGGTATGGAAGCGGAATTCGGCCCCGTTAAGCGCGCCGAAGCGTATGAGCCAGTAAAATGAGAAAGAAGACAAAAGGCATTTTCAAGGGGTAAATTACTAGACGTGTGTGTGTGTGTGGTGAACAAAATAATAGCATTAAGTCAAAGTGAAACGGAGGTGAAACTACAGGAATCTCTTTTAGAAAGGGAAGGGATAATCATGTTCAAGAACATTCTATGAACATAAACCTTGTCTATGCCTGAGCTTAAATTTGGCCTATGTTATAAATCGAAATCAGTGAAAAAATATTACTTTGAAATTACAAAAAGCAAGAAGGATGAATGATATGGAGTAGCAGTAAGGGTTACGTTATTAATCGACGTGCTGGCGTATTTACACGGATCCAGTACTTGAAATAATTTTAATAAAATTAAGAAATAGACCTCTACTGGGGATGCTTGAATTTTTTAGAATTGTCAGTGAATTTGGATTGGCATCGGCTTTTCCCCCGAATCAATCCGCCGAGTATTTTGACGCTAACAGTCACGTGATATTTTCCTATCACTTCTCCAATAAATCGTAACACTACCTACTACTTCAAAATATATTTATTTGAACGCCCCTACACTAGATTCAAAATTTGATGAGTTTAACATAAAAAGAGGTTAAAGTAATAATTTTAGGAACATTATATCACAGTGTGCTGAGATTGTTAGATCTCATGAAATAATGTGAATAGGAACTTGGAAATGGTACGTCACGATACCTTTCTTTCGTGAAGATAACAAGAGGGGGTGACGTAGTTTCTTTCCTGAAGAAAATTAACGCCAAAATGGCATCAGGGGATGGAGCTGAGCGTCGTGAAATTATGGTTTAAGAGTCGAAAGTAAATCAAGGTCACGGATTAGGCCAGAGAAAGTATGAACAATTATTTATTGATCCAAAAGGCATTACTTTTGCAATGAGTCATCATACGCATGCCAATAAGATGACGATACATAGCAAACCATGAATTATTGTAAAAAAACATAAAATGACTCTACTACAGCCCAGTTCCATCTTTGAATACAATAGGGAATTTATTGGTATTTTGTTACACATGAGAATGAAAGCATCTAAACCACCAAACACTGCATTAATTCCAAAAAATCAAATGAAATTTAAAACAATATTCATCAGTGTAGTTCCCCTCGAGAATTTTAAAGTAAAAATTGGGAAAGGAAAAGTAAGGTAGGCGGAAAAATGAGAGCTCTACTTCAAGAAACTTCGTTAATGAAAGCTTTTCAAGGCTCGCTTCTGGAACTAATTCTTGTGGGCGGAAAACACGACCTTTTTGAAGCTAGAAAGAGAAAAGAATGAAAATTTTTAAAATAGTCCGGTTTGGAGAAAATTCCTAGCATTTGCCTAACAAAGGATCTTTAAGGAAAATATTTAAATATCACATTCACGATTTACAGGATACGGGAATTCAAGTTTTCATTTCAGGGTTCGTAGTTCTGGACAAAAATGAAAACCTGAAAATGAGGCTTCAATTAAAATGTAACTTTTTTTATTTGGAACACCATGGAAATGCGTATTCCACCAACAATGAATTAATCTATAAGTAACTACCAGTTTCAATCGTGAGTTTTCGTACGGATACAAGTGCTACGCGTCCTCGCGTGTCCTAGTATTGAACTATAATTCCCACGTCATGTCTAGAGATTCTTTATAATGGACTGATTCTTTTGCTTCTTGGTCTTTGGGCTAAGATCAGAATATTTAATCTCTAAATATAATTTTTACAAGATTTTTAGAGCACCAACTTTGAAAAATCTTTTTTAGCGAAACTTTAAGGGTGGGAAATAAGAATTGATTTTAAACTGGACATGAGGCCAGCGACCCCCTGGCCTAGAATAAATAAACTGGTCCATGACCACTGACCAGGGCACGTCGTCTGCTAAGCTAAAGTAGTGAATATTTTAGTTAATATCTGAACTCTGGTTACCCTTGAATTTTCTTAGTGGTCCCGTGGACCACTGACCCCCTCCGATTTAATTTTTAAACTGGACCAGAAAATTATAAACTGGTCGTTTGCAATGTGCCAGTGCCTTATTTCCCACGCTGATCGTCTAAGCTGCAGCTTGGACTGAATGTTGAATATCAGTCAGTTAGTTAGTCTTCCATGACTTCACTTAAATTGCTTTAGACCTCACTCTCTCACAACTACAGCCCCTAATAATAGAATTTCAATACTTTATACAGAGTAATTTCTTTAAAAATTTGTTTGGAAATCTGGAAATATTTGGAAATTGGATTTAAAAAGCTTTTACGAACCATGTTTGCAGTGTACAATAATATAACGGAATTTCCGCCATCTATTGCAAAACCAATTATAAAACTGCGTAACTTCCATTTCCCTAGGTGCACGCGCGAACTGAGATCTCTAGTTTCAGTTCCCCGCTGCTGGTGATTGTTTCAGTGATAATTTTATATGACTCATTCCTATTACTCTGGCAAGTTACTATATTTCTCAATTATTAAACGCCGTCCAGAGAGACTCTCGCCCCTGGTGGCTCAACTTTATAACGAGTTTTAATCGCTGGAGTATAAAAGGATTTGGAAATGAAGTTTCCGAACGAAAAAAATAAAATAAAAATGAGTTTTAATGTCCCAAACTTTAAAGGTGAAAAGAGTCACCATGTGGATTAAATAGGGGTTTACTGCTGGTGTCTCCCTAATGTCTAGACTATCAATTTATAAAAGTTTTGCGAATGATATGTTCCATAAGTATGATACTACCAATACTTTGCAATACTAAGCCCTTGACAGCACCTCACCAGACAACGCTTTACGAGAATGTATGACGTTTCACCAACGTCACTTGATGACAAGCTCTCAGTAACACTAACCAGTGACAAACTTATGGAACATATCTTAAGAACTTATGCTTGTAGGCATTGAAGAAAATTAAGGTAGTTAAAAGGAGAAGAAAGCGATGGCCTAACTGTATTTGATTATACAAATTATAGCTTATATATCATGAAATATTAATTTGTATCGCAATGATGACGCCTCGGGAGTGAAAGAGGTCCTTCAAGCGATCATTAAATTTTGGATCAAAAGAATTTTTGAGTAGAATGATTTATGAAATATCTTTCTAACAAATGAAGAAGTCTCGTATCTAAAGTTACGACATTTTACCCCGCATACTGTAGTATTGGCGAGTTGTACATATTTTCCAACAGATAGTGACACGGTAGTATGTCACCAATCAAACTATTTTTGAAATGTTTTCGAAACTCAAAATATGCAAAATAACCAAGAAAACCATGTGTATTAAACACCACTATCCTTTAAGGTTAAGGAAATTCAATTCTAAAGCTTAAAGTTCAGTGCATTGTAAGATAGCTCACGAATCACGATCAGAAATTAGAGAGCCGGAGAAATAAATACTTGATGTGATCTATTTCTTAAAAATGAAGGTTAACCCTTGGTTGGTTTACATTTCTTTGTGACAAATTGCTGGTACTTTGATTTCAGCACTGCTTCCTTAGTGCTGTTAGAGTCTCGAAGAAAATTTACGTCTACTTACATAATGTAGATAAAGCAACATTTTCCAAATACGACATATTTTATTATTAAAGACCTTTAGGCCTACTTTTTGGTACGTACGAATGTAAATTTCAGCGGATACAAGAACGATTTTGGCCGTCAAACCTAAGTTGCCCTTCCGAAAAAAAGAAAAGAAAAACCTTGATCTAGACCAGATACAATATAGTTTGTAGCCGATTAACGGAGAAGCTATTTTTTAAGATGAAAAACGAGACCAAGAAAGTGAAGTGAAGCGCTTATATTTTATCTAGAAACGTCGATTTTCGAATATTTCAATAAATCGTGAGCCAACTGCACGCGGCTAGCTCGAGGCTGTAAAAACGAAAATATATAAAAAGAAGGAACCAGAAAACGTTTCGGGCCTGAAAAATAGGGGACTCGGTAAATCCGATCTAGAGTGTATTTGGCACGTCGATCGCCAACACGCGTCCTCCTCAAATCGTATTTGACTGAAACTTTTAGGGTTTTGACGAAAAAAAAATTCGTGGATAGAACGTACATTTCCCAAAATGGTTGGGTGATCCAAGTAGGGTGTAAAAAAAGCTTTTTGCCGCTTTCGGCCATAAGTCTTAAGTGGGTCGGGGAAAGGAGGATATACCAAGAAAAATTCTACTTCACCTAAAATATAAAAAAAAAGGTTTCCGCTAAACTTGGCGACTCAAATTCAGAAATAAACTTTTAACAGATTTAACATTTTCTTGGCCTTGAAACTTTACAGATGTTTTAATGGCAGGAAATATCTAAAGGTTAAAGGAATTTGATATTTTAATATCACTATTGAACCTTTATTTTACAAATGATCTTTGACCTATATCTAGTGTCCTTTATAGGATGCGAAGTAGTATCTGACTTGACCACCGTTCTTAATTATCCGAAATCGACCCTAATTTAACTCGCATGCTTTGCATTCGTATATCGGTTACCAGTTTATGAAATACCAGTCAGAGAGGTTAAATTGAACCATAAGTTTATAAGATATTTTCCATAAGTATGACACTACCTATACTTCATAATGCTAGACACTAAGAATTAGCTCGAGAACGACAAGCGAAAATTGACTACACTCGGTTTTGCAGTACATCTTCCTCTTTAGTCTGCAGTAAGCCTTTGACAGTATCTCACTAGGCGTCGCTTTACGGTTCGCCTACGTTACTTTAAGACAAGCACTCAGTAACCAGTGACAAACTTATGGAACAAGCTTATGAACTTATGATTGAACATAGGTTACGATTAATTTTTTTTGGTAACCATTTTAAAAGATGGCGACCAATTCAAAGCAAAAATCAAAGTAGCCAGTCTATAGGATATGATGAACAAGTATATAATTTCAGTTTCATTATTTCAAACGGAAGGTTAGATTAAAACACTCCAAACAAAAATGAAGGCAAAGTTCTAACTAAGCTTTTGCGTGGCTTTCTGGTCACCACTTTTCAAGATGGCCACGGATAGGAAAAATATACTCCAACTGTTTAAGAGAATTGTTTAAATAAAACTAATTTCAGCGCCCTAGGCCTAATTAAAGCAGTTTGGGCTGAGCATTAATTATCCCTCAGTCCACCAGAATGAACTGTTCACAGATTAGCGGACACCGTTAATAATTTACCTTGAAAACCGTGACAAATCCAATCGTTAAACCGACATTTTAAGGTACTTGCGCAATTACCAGTGAATGTTAGATAAACCATTACATTTTTCATTTAAAAATAAATAGCTCTCTATTGTAAAATAGAACAAAGTATATATTTATATATACATTCGTCTTTCGAGTGTGTGTAGAAAGAAAATATTTTTAATGATTTATCGAGTGGGGACTCTGAAAGGGAACGTGTTTTGAAAGTTAACTAACAAAATCAATAGCGAATATTTCCACAAAAGCATAGACAGCGGTGTATGCTATACGAAATACGTATTTATATATATATACTGTATATATATATATATAAAAAGAAAACAGTTGATTTATTTTTCGAGTTTCTTTCAATGTTCAGTGGTCTGGCTCTTACCGACCTCGAGAATCATTGATTTTTATCAGCTGCAGTTATATCATGAGAGTACCGAGTAAACATTGACCCTTTCGCTTGTAGAAATTCCTTCGTAATTCGCTTAAAGTGGACTCAGCATATTGTAGATCTTCAAGTTAAATAATAGACATAAGTACGACTATTTAGTAATATATTTATCTTGGAATATTTACGTGTTGTTACTAAATGCTACCTCACACTTTCTAAAAAAGAAATTTATGTATAGTACCATTGAGGAAAGCCCATTCTGTCATAGAATGGCGTGGCACAATTTCAATGGCGCTATAAGATTGAAATAAACACACAATTTTGGATGCGTGATAATCTAAGCACTCATTATTGGCTGAACCATTGAAAGAAAAGAGATGGGGAAAGACTATGAATACGGTATAGAATTTAGTAGTATCAGAAGTTATATGAGACTAGAAGTACTGAGCTAACCAAATTCTTCACTTGGCGAAAGTGAATATTCTTGATAACACACCAACTGTTGGCCCTCTGGTAGCGGTTTCTGAATTTTCCCTCCAAAACGTGAGACGCTCGTGGTGGTAGACGGTCGAACTAGATTCAAGCACCCGCTTCGTCCGTGTTCCGCGGCTTTAGGTTGAGGGAAAGGGGGTAAGATATTTTTTGGAACTCGACCAATTTTTTTCTCTCTAGTGTAGGCGCGATGGAAGCGGCATAAAATCCTCAAATTTGTTCACTAGTTCCAGGATCTACTACCAATGCTAGAGCTCTTTACTTCTAGTCTCATCTTTCTTCTGGTAGTAATTACAACTAGTAATTTAAGGTCAGCTAGCGTATCAACTAAATTTTTAGTTGGGTGTATTAACTGCGTCTGACGTACAACGTAAATGAACAATTTAATTGCAAACTTATTAATTTAACCTTAGTAATTTATATATTAAACATCTAGTTTCAAATAAATTTCTATTTGAAATAATTTCTGGAAAAAGTAGATATCAAAACAAAAAAAAAATATTTCACCCTTTAATAATTTTGGAAATTTATACTTATATAAACTTTGTTAATATTAAGGAGGTTCTATTTTTTTTTTTTTGAAAAAATAATTATGTTCCATTTTCAACTCAATAAAAATTTGTTTCGATTTCAGATTTTCAAATCCTTTTCATTTAAATTTTGGGTGTTTCAATACCTAAGGTTCAAACTACCCGATGATTAAATTTAAGATATCAGTTGAAGAGGCTGAAGTTTATTATTTTACCATCATACTTACTGTTATAATGGTAGCTATGGTAGATACTCCAAATTATTGGCAATCGAATCACTTTAAAAATCAGAAATATATTTGAATACAAAATACATTTCATATTCGAAAGCCCTTCAAGGTTGCCTTCGATCTGTTATTGTCATTGCTATTTTGTTTCAATATTATCATGAACTTTGGCGTTGTAATATTGAAAAACACGGACCCATAATAATATCTGATAAAAATAAATTAGAGGTTTTGTTAAAGAAACTTTTTAAAGCTTTGTTCATACTTGCCCTCTTCATTGCCAGTTTGTAGCGATTTTAACTGCTTCTGTTTAAATTTTAA
This sequence comes from Phalangium opilio, assembly GCA_019434445.1. Lineage (NCBI taxonomy): Eukaryota > Metazoa > Arthropoda > Arachnida > Opiliones > Phalangiidae > Phalangium > Phalangium opilio. The sequence goes on from JAEQBA010002670.1 coordinate 134,720, forward strand.
GAATAATCCGTTATCACTGTCTATTAAGGCTGTTGTTATTCTCAGCCCATTGAGAAATTCATTCATAATACAGTCAAATTCATCCTTAAGACTAGAAACTAACCTCCCAACCAAATTGGTTCGCGAAGTAGCTTCGAAAACCCATGATTACAATTATTTTCTCAATTATCCGTTTGGTTCAGCCTGTTCAATTGCTATCAACATTTCTCTTTTAAGTGTGACCATGGTTTTAAAAGTGTTGGTTATATCTAACACTAAGTCTTCCGGGTCCTCAAAACCAAAGCAAAAAATGATAGTCTACATGGTCAGTAATTGAATATTTCGAACTTACCCTCAACTCTGAACTGTATTATTTAACAGACGGCACGACATTCTATAAGAGTCAATATTAAAATGAAAGTATAAAGAGGCTTACACGGATGATGAATGCGTTTTTAGAAAATTTGATAATAATGACACTACCTATACGTCGAAATGCTAGAGAACGACAAGCGAGAATTGACTACACGTGGTTTTTCAGTCCATCTTTCTAGTTAGGCTGTACTAAGCCTTTGAAAATGCCTCATCAGGTGTCACTTTACGACCATTTATCACGTTTCACCTACGTCACTTCATGACAAGCTCTCAGTAACAAGTGACAAACTTATGGAGCATATCTTATGGTATCACGTGGTTGACTTTGAGACTAAAATGTTTTTGCAAAGCGAAATTCAAAATTAAGACAACATCATGCCATGAAACGTGACGAGTTCTAACAATACTTCAAATTTCATTGGAATCAGTCGTATATTTACTAAGAAATCCCTTCGTCTCGAGAAGCGATCCCGGTCAAAACAACATTTTGTAAACAAAATTAGGAGTTTAGCCTTTAGGAGTTTAATATTTAAGCAACTTAGTATGTAATTCCTCCCTTAGGAAGCTTCAAGTATGTCAACACAATAAATTATTAACTTAAAATTCGGCTTATTTTTCTAATTCTTAAAACATGAACTGTCTACCCAAGAGTGATTTTATTCTATCTATAACTCCGAGTAGCTTCCGCTTCGTTAGAATTCACGATTTGTTTATAAAATAGTAGGAACCCAAATATGACCTGAGACCGTTTGAATTAATATACCTTTTGCTTTGCTAGTACGAAGGATGTGAGTAAAACAGGAACAACTGGAGAAAATCAGAAACCCTAGAACTACAGCACATTTATATTTGAGCGTTCTCAGATCTTCTATTGGTTCTAAACGATAGAAAACAACGTAATGGATAGCCAATTCCCTTTTTTCTGAACATCTATGGCCTACAATTTTGAAAACATGTTTATCCGTGAGGGCTTATCAGAATTACGAACACAAATCTCGTATTTAACGAATGGAGAATTAGGCCAAAAATATTTACCAAAAATGAAACGTGACAAAGCGATTTATCGTATTTGATCCTCTTTAAAGACAGGCTTAGACAAACGCTACAGAATAATTTGAGAGACGTACTGATTCGAAATTGTTATATTCTTAATTTATCAATGATATTGTCAGTACACGTTTTAACATCAATAAGAAATGCTAAAAATTAGTATTGCAAGGAATGAATATCGTCCCTAAAAACCTATTTATTGGTCTTAGGTTCATGATAGCTTCGCTAAAAAAGTGGAGGGGAGCAGTTTCGAATTAGTAGTATATTAAAAAGTATTGCAGCTCTAAATATACATGTACTTACTTCTAAAATTAAAAGTATAGTTTCAAAATTCAGATGTCAAAAGCAAAATATACTAATCTGAAACACAAGCATGAGTATATAAGAGTATAATTAAGATTTTTACTTAACCTTTAAATATATTGGGTTTTTCGTTGAAGGAGTACTAATTAATAGTTTATAAAAATATCTTGGTTAATTTTCGATTTAAATTCTGTCTGCGAGCTGAATACCACACTTAATTTATGGATAATTATGGTATTAATTAGTTGCTGCAAATTAGTTTTTCCATCCGATTAAGATTTGGGATCCTAAGGTATTTCGCTAAAAAGCAAAACACAAATAATCCTAATTTACATAATTAGTCACAGTCCCACCAATTAAGGGTCAACATGAAATGAATTCCAGAAATTATATAATAGAAATAAGTAGCGCAAAGCATTGTAGAACAAGAAATAAAACTTGGTCCTTCAGTCCTTCATTTTTTTGTAAACGTGACACTGAAGGAGAATTTAAAAAACATACACTTGCAAAGATTTATTTTTTAAATGATGCCTCTATAATTTGTCTCCTTATCATTAGAAACTCGAATTACCTTGGCGATTTTCGTAGTTATACTACTAATTTTGCGACTAAAACTACAGAAATGTTGGGAAGATAATTCGTAAACTTCTATGGACTATACACTAGTTTAAGTTGGGAGCATAGATATATATACGGGTCTAGATACCCTACTGAATCGGGGAAAATACGGAGATGAGAGCTAGCAGTCGACGCGATTTTCCCGGGGGAAGATACCTAGTGCGCCATCTATCGCTGAACTTTGAAAGCTAAAGAATTGGATAAATAACTTTTGCCAATCAAACAGCTGATATTTAAAGAGATTTAAGCGAATGTTTGTTCAAAGTAAAACTATTTCCTAATCTGAAGGGGAGGTCCTCTTATTCTGTTCGTAAGTAAATCATTTTGTAAATAAAAACCTGTTGCTTCAAACCAAAATAGTTGATTTTTTTGTCGAAGGCTTAAGATCATTGTTCTAGTGAATCAAGTCTTCTTCATCTTAGTTTGTTATATTTATTTAATTAATTAGACTAGTTAACAAGGTTATGTAGTTTTTATTGCCCTTGAAATAAAACCAGTTTTGAAAGTTTGTGTCTAATAGCCTGTCCTTTCAACTGAAGATTCTTATCTTTCGCCAGTTTGAACATTCTGACTTTGGTGTACAGACGTATGACTTGCGATGGTTCTGAATGCCCAAAAACTATTTATTTCACTTAAGAACATAATTACACGTATAAAGGAGATCAAAAATACGTAAAGCTATTTGAAAAGTTAAGCCTAATTTGAATTTCCCGCTCTTTTCATATTCGAATTTTTCGTTTTTTTGTTTCTTGAAACTCTCAATAGATGGCGTTTGGATCTAATTCCCCCGCCGTAAAGCGTCGACTGCTAGTTCTCACCTCCACATTTTTTAAAGGGCCTAACAGAGGGGAAGTGTATCTAGACCCGTATATATATCTATGGTTGGGAGTTGAGTTTTTATACCTATGGCGCCATCTCAAGTAGAAAATTCAAACTATCGGCATTATTCTTTGTATCAGAATTCTTCATGTGGTTTGAAAAAATAACTGCTTTTTTTTTTTTCTGACCCTAGTTTTCCCTAACATATCTATCAAGTTTCTAATTTGGAAAATATTTAAATTGCAATTCTCACCAGCGATTTATGCTCTAAAAACGATTGTTCATTTATATTAAAAGCTCTTAATTGTTATATTCATCTTGTAACGGCTTAAATTAGGATCTCAGATGTTCCAGACCAATCCTAGCCATTGACGTCGTTCTTGAGACGAATTTTCGACACACAATGGAAATTCGCTTCAAAATTATTTCTCTACAATGGCTTGGTCTGGGAAACTCTGTATCCTTACCTTGGGTGTTTGAACTTTCAACTTTGACTTGCTAATTGATGTATTCTCGGTGGAGATGCGCGAAATAATTTACGAAATACCTTTGTAAATGACCTATATATTGCATAAGGTCCTCAACTCTACCGTGGAAAATGCCCAATAGTTATTGGATTTCTATATTGTTTATAATCCCTATATTTTCTCAAAATATTTAAAGAATGATTTACTACTACTTTACCGATTAATTTACATTTTTTAAAGTAATTCTAAGTTTATTTTAATTATTTTTTAATTCTAAAGTCCGATTTCTATCCTTCTATTAAATCAAAGCGCTGAGAAAATAAATCATGCTCAAGAATAGCAGAAAATAATCAGAAAATTGAAATATAAACAAGTCGGGAAACCAAAATAAACCTCTCCGAGTCGAGACGCAATTAAGAGGTTTTTCTTAAATAACTAAATATATATAAATGATATTAACTGTGTTAATCGTCATTAATTTTTCTTAATTCTAGTTAGATTGTTTTAAGAAACTTTATTCCTAATATCATTTTAAACAGCTATAGTATTTTTGACGTTTTAACCATTCGAAATTTAGGGTTTATAAGGCGATTGATTCACAATTGATGATGAGAAAACCCGCAGTTGCGTGAACCTTTGGTTGAAACCCAGCTATTAGAATTCTAGATTATTCTCGTTACTCTAGTTACTATGGGAGTAGAAGCCAAAAATTACTTTCTACGAACGCGTTTGCATCGAGTTGCCAAATGCGAACATGGCGACAGACACACAGACACGTCCAGTGTAATACCTCTCCGTGACGACATCGTCACTCGGAGAGGTAAAAACTCATTGACGGAAGCGTTTATTTTACTACGTTTCCCCTTACATGGTCTTTTCAGATTTAAAAATAAACAAACTGAGAGTTACTTACTAGTACTATACTACTTTTGTTAAATATACTGTATAGACCTAACTATAATCTAGTTATAAGATAGACCGAGCGGGGGCCAAAGGCTTGGTATTTACAGAGCAATCTCCGTTTGATGATATAGTCTAGACAGCCCACGCGTGATGGAATAATTTTGGGAGCTTATTATAAGATATTTTGGGCACCCCGCGTTTCGTTTGCTGGTGATAATTTAGAGAAAATTTAACCCAGTTGGGTACTAAAGTATGGTAAAGCTTTTGGGGCTCCATTCCGCGGCCCGGGCACGTTTTACTATTTCTCGAAACAACTTCGCAATCATTAGTATATTTCAATTTATCCCGCTTCTCCTAGCGCTATTAATTAAAAAGCTTTTAAGGGAATTATAATTTTAAAATAAAAATGCTTCCGCCACTGCACCGGAAATATTAACGCTGCAGTAATTCAGCGAAGGAAGAAATAATTTATCGTACTTTGAAAATAAAACAATTTAGTCCAAAGAAAAAATATTAAGGCCGTGCCACACATGGGCTTTTTTATCGACTACTGAATCTTCTGCAAACAGAGTATTTCAAGAGGAACTGAAGATTAAGCCATGCTAAGGCTTTTACAAAATGTCTCTCTTGTTTCTGGTGATTCGTGTACTGACTACACCTCTCATTGGTTAGAAGATGTCGTCTGCTTAAAGAGCCGAGTCTTAGAGGATTACCGAAACAAATAGAATTTTAATAAATCAATAGACCCAAACAACAAATCATTTGAATTTTTATAACGGCTCAGATCTCGTTCTCGGGTTTTGAGGCGAGAAAAGGATAACCTGATTGGCTTGATTTTGCCATGCGCAGAACCTGTTTTACGCCAAGAATAAGACTCTAATCCAATCAGAAAAATAAGAGATATGTTTTCGTCGCTCGACGACAGATGGTACTGCAGTGAACTTTGTTAGTCACGTGATTCTATCCCTTAGATGGAGACGAGACCAAGCCAACTTGTATAATTGTTCGTTGGGTCTATTAATTGATTTTCTACAATAATTTGAAACTGTACCAAATGATAATAATATGAGCTAGCGAGTAAATGATTTAAAAAAAACATGCTTGAGGTAAACCTGATACTTGACAGACGTCGCGAATTACGGAAAACTCGAAACCCAGAACTGCTCGAGATTGAAGAATGACGGATGTCTGATTCCAGCTTAACAAAGTCATTAGAGTTACCGTTGCAGTTTAATTTTCTCTTTCTTTTTAATAACGTTCTTCTTTTTCTCCGACTGTTTTTTTAGCTGCTGACCTCTAATCGTTTTTACGCTTGCTAAAATAAATTTAGTACTTTTATTTCTGTTCGCGAATTGATTAATGATTCCAAACTCTCAACACGCGATCCACTCTCGTAATTAATAATGGAATTGAATTGTTAAATTTGAAGGGAACTTAGTTTTAAACAGAGCGGAAGTTATACTGTTTACCAAGTGTTAATTAATAAGGAGTGTTACGGAATAGACTGTACAAGATATTATGTGACAGACAACATTTAATCGATTTATTTTTTATATACCTCACATAAACTTCGATGTAAACATTAAATGACTGAAATGTTTATCTCTTAAGTTCGACCACGTTTCATCAATACCATAAACGAATGATCTTTCATAAGTATACAGCATTAGGTCCTTTTTGGAACGTCTCCACCACCCTTCCTTTTTGTCAGCGGCTAACAGATTTCCAGTGCCAAAAACACAAGAGAGAATTTCATTTACTTAGTGGTGCCAAACGAGAAATAGATATGGGGTGGATTAACTCTCTTTTGTGGAATTCTCTGTTTTTATCGCTAGGAACCTGTATTTTTAACCGAAACACCATTTATGCTGCTGATGTTTTTCCGTTTCGAAAGAAAAACAGGGCAAAACAAGAGCAAGCTTTTTAGCAATTATCTTGTGAACACGAGTTTGGGGGGAGCAAATTACAGAAACAAAAAGGGAGATTTTTTTAATTACCTCTAGCGTGTCATACTAAGATTACACTAAATATAAGGCTCTTATGGTGGCAATGTCTCGTATATTTTAGTGCCAGGAAAGGATGAGACGGATTTTAGCCTGCAGGGGACAGACTAGAACCAATTGAAACATAGAAACTTAATAATAGATTATGAATTTATGTCAATACTAGTTCTCAAACGTTAAATGTATAAGTCTGTGTTTCGAAACATTACTTTGTCGCGAGATATTCAAGATATACGTTGAAGTTTCTTGATAAAATATGACTTTAAATCTTTCTAATAAAACTTTGAAATTGTAATAATTGTTGAAAACGTTCAAAAGGTTTTATTGCATTTCAGTTTGTCACAGTTGAGAAATATTTGATTAATTAAAAAATGATTATTCCGAGTTTTAGAATGAATTCTGTTTTGAATGAGGTGACCTATTTCGTACAAAATATGTCCAAAACGTTTTGACGAACAACGGAATCCAAAGCTTCCATCCGCAGGGAATTCGATGGTTTATATTGCTTGGCGTCTAAAGGGATTATAACATGTCTGTAGGCCAATCTCAACTCAACCGTAAATAATTTCCTTAAGCAATGGCCCAAGGTTTTTAGAAACGCAGGGTGGACAATCATGAGCAAATTTATCAAAAATTGCAAGTTTATTAACATATTATGTGAAGAATACGTGTAATTTCTAACTTTCTATTTGTCTTTGTATTCTTAATCGGCAAGAAATTATACAAAAGGTTTCTTTTTTCAAAGAATCATTCACTACAGCATTATGCATGCCAAAAATATTGAAATCTTTCCAACTCTATAAGTTCTAAGATTGGGGTCCCAGGTTCGATACTGGACTGTGGCACAGGTTTAAAAACGGGTGTGACTAAAATACTGAACCCTCTGAACCGCTGAATTACTGAACTTGGTACTAAAATCTCTACATGGATGAAAAACTACCATCCACTCTCATAGAGAATTCAAATAGGAGTAATAAACAAAGGCTTGAATCTCGATGGACTGAATTCAAGTGACTATTTTACTGAACTCTGAACCACTGAACCCAATTTAATATTTACATAGCTTAGAATGGTCTGAACTCGAGTGACTATTTTACTGAACTCTGAACCGCTGAACCCAATATAATATTTACCTAGCTTAGCATGGTCTGAACTCGAGTGACTATTTTACTGAACTCTGAACCGATGAACCCAATTTATTATTTACATAGCTTAGCATGGTCTGAACTCGACTGACTATTTTACTGAACTCTGAACCGCTGAACCCAATTTATTATTTACATAGCTTAGCATGGTCTGAACTCGACTGACTATTTTACTGAACTCTGAACCGCTGAACCCAATTTATTATTTACATAGCTTAGCATGGTCTGAACTCGACTGACTATTTTACTGAACTCTGAACCGCTGAACCCAATATAATATTTACCTAGCTTAGCATGGTCTGAACTCGAGTGACTATTTTACTGAACTCTGAACCGCTGAACCCAATATAATATTTACATAGCTTAAATTGGTCTGAACTCGAGTGACTATTTTACTGAACTCTGAACCGCTGAACCCAATTTAATATTTTTATAGCTTAACATGGTCTGAACTCGAGTGACTATTTTACTGAACTCTGAACCGCTGAACCCAATTTATTATTTTTATACCTTAGCATGGTCTGAACTCGACTGACTATTTTACTGAACTCTGAACCGCTGAACCCAATTTATTATTTACATAGCTTAGCATGGTCTGAACTCGAGTGACTATTTTACTGAACTCTGAACCGCTGAACCCAATATAATATTTACATAGCTTAAATTGGTCTGAACTCGAGTGACTATTTTACTGAACTCTGAACCGCTGAACCCAATTTAATATTTACAGAGCTTAGCATGGTCTGAACTCGAGTGACTATTTTACTGAACTCTGAACCGCTGAACCTAATTTAATATTTTTATAGCTTAGCATGGTCTGAACTCGACTGACTATTTTACTGAACTCTGAACCGCTGAACCATACTTAACAGTTATGTAGCTTAACATGGTCTGAACTTGAGTGACTATTTTACTGAACTCTGAACCGCTGAACCCAATTTATAATTTACATAGCTTAGCATGGTCTGAACTCGAGTGACTATTTTACTGAACTCTGAACCGCTGAACCCAATTTATTATTTACATAGCTTAGCATGGTCTGAACTCGAGTGACTATTTTACTGAACTCTGAACCGCTGAACCCAATATAATATTTACCTAGCTTAGCATGGTCTGAACTCGAGTGACTATTTTACTGAACTCTGAACCGCTGAACCCAATATAATATTTACATAGCTTAAATTGGTCTGAACTCGAGTGACTATTTTACTGAACTCTGAACCGCTGAACCATACTTAATATTTACATAGCTTAGCATGGTCTGAACTCGAGTGACTATTTTACTGAACTCTGAACCGCTGAACCCAATTTAATATTTTTATAGCTTAACATGGTCTGAACTCGAGTGACTATTTTACTGAACTCTGAACCGCTGAACCCAATTTATTATTTTTATACCTTAGCATGGTCTGAACTCGACTGACTATTTTACTGAACTCTGAACCGCTGAACCCAATTTATTATTTACATAGCTTAGCATGGTCTGAACTCGAGTGACTATTTTACTGAACTCTGAACCGCTGAACCCAATATAATATTTACATAGCTTAAATTGGTCTGAACTCGAGTGACTATTTTACTGAACTCTGAACCGCTGAACCCAATTTAATATTTTTATAGCTTAGCATGGTCTGAACTAGACTGACTATTTTACTGAACTCTGAACCGCTGAACCATACTTAACAGTTATGTAGCTTAACATGGTCTGAACTTGAGTGACTATTTTACTGAACTCTGAACCGCTGAACCCAATTTATTATTTACATAGCTTAGCATGGTCTGAACTCGAGTGACTATTTTACTGAACTCTGAACCGCTGAACCCAATTTATTATTTACATAGCTTAAATTGGTCTGAACTCGAGTGACTATTTTACTGAACTCTGAACCGCTGAACCCAATATAATATTTACCTAGCTTAGCATGGTCTGAACTCGAGTGACTATTTTACTGAACTCTGAACCGCTGAACCCAATTTATTATTTACATAGCTTAGCATGGTCTGAACTCGAGTGACTATTTTACTGAACTCTGAACCGCTGAACCCAATATAATATTTACATAGCTTAAATTGGTCTGAACTCGAGTGACTATTTTACTGAACTCTGAACCGCTGAACCCAATTTAATATTTACATAGCTTAGCATGGTCTGAACTCGAGTGACTATTTTACTGAACTCTGAACCGCTGAACCCAATTTAATATTTTTATAGCTTAGCATGGTCTGAACTCGACTGACTATTTTACTGAACTCTGAACCGCTGAACCCAATTTATTATTTACATAGCTTGGGTTCAGCGGTTCAGAGTTCAGTAAAATAGTCACTCGAGTTCAGACCATGTTAAGCTATAAAAATATTAAATTGGGTTCAGCGGTTCAGAGTTCAGTAAAATAGTCACTCGAGTTCAGACCATGCTAAGCTAGGTAAATATTAAATTGGGTTCAGCGGTTCAGAGTTCAGTAAAATAGTCACTCGAGTTCAGACCATGTTAAGCTATAAAAATATTAAATTGGGTTCAGCGGTTCAGAGTTCAGTAAAATAGTCACTCGAGTTCAGACCATGCTAAGCTATGTAAATAATAAATTGGGTTCAGCGGTTCAGAGTTCAGTAAAATAGTCACTCGAGTTCAGACCATGCTAAGCTAGGTAAATATTAAATTGGGTTCAGCGGTTCAGAGTTCAGTAAAATAGTCACTCGAGTTCAGACCATGTTAAGCTATAAAAATATTAAATTGGGTTCAGCGGTTCAGAGTTCAGTAAAATAGTCACTCGAGTTCAGACTATGCTAAGCTATGTAAATATTAAGTATGGTTCAGCGGTTCAGAGTTCAGTAAAATAGTCACTCGAGTTCAGACCATGCTAAGCTATGTAAATATTAAGTATGGTTCAGCGGTTCAGAGTTCAGTAAAATAGTCACTCGAGTTCAGACCATGCTAAGCTATAAAAATAATAAATTGGGTTCAGCGGTTAAGAGTTCAGTAAAATAGTCACTCGAGTTCAGACCATGTTAAGCTATAAAAATATTAAATTGGGTTCAGCGGTTCAGAGTTCAGTAAAATAGTCACTCGAGTTCAGACCAATTTAAGCTATGTAAATATTATATTGGGTTCAGCGGTTCAGAGTTCAGTAAAATAGTCACTCGAGTTCAGACCATGCTAAGCTAGGTAAATATTATATTGGGTTCAGCGGTTCAGAGTTCAGTAAAATAGTCACTCGAGTTCAGACCATGCTAAGCTATGTAAATAATAAATTGGGTTCAGCGGTTCAGAGTTCAGTAAAATAGTCACTCGAGTTCAGACCATGCTAAGCTATGTAAATAATAAATTGGGTTCAGCGGTTCAGAGTTCAGTAAAATAGTCACCCGAGTTCAGACCATGTTAAGCTCTAAAAATATTAAATTGGGTTCAGCGGTTCAGAGTTCAGTAAAATAGTCACTCGAGTTCAGACCATGCTAAGCTATGTAAATAATAAATTGGGTTCAGCGGTTCAGAGTTCAGTAAAATAGTCACCCGAGTTCAGACCATGTTAAGCTCTAAAAATATTAAATTGGGTTCAGCGGTTCAGAGTTCAGTAAAATAGTCAGTCGAGTTCAGACCATGCTAAGCTATGTAAATAATAAATTGGGTTCAGCGGTTCAGAGTTCAGTAAAATAGTCACTCGAGTTCAGACCATGCTAAGCTAGGTAAATATTAAATTGGGTTCAGCGGTTCAGAGTTCAGTAAAATAGTCACTCGAGTTCAGACCATGCTAAGCTATGTAAATAATAAATTGGGTTCAGCGGTTCAGAGTTCAGTAAAATAGTCACTCGAGTTCAGACCATGCTAAGCTATGTAAATAATAAATTGGGTTCAGCGGTTCAGAGTTCAGTAAAATAGTCACCCGAGTTCAGACCATGTTAAGCTCTAAAAATATTAAATTGGGTTCAGCGGTTCAGAGTTCAGTAAAATAGTCACTCGAGTTCAGACCATGCTAAGCTATGTAAATAATAAATTGGGTTCAGCGGTTCAGAGTTCAGTAAAATAGTCACCCGAGTTCAGACCATGTTAAGCTCTAAAAATATTAAATTGGGTTCAGCGGTTCAGAGTTCAGTAAAATAGTCAGTCGAGTTCAGACCATGCTAAGCTATGTAAATAATAAATTGGGTTCAGCGGTTCAGAGTTCAGTAAAATAGTCACTCGAGTTCAGACCATGCTAAGCTAGGTAAATATTATATTGGGTTCAGCGGTTCAGAGTTCAGTAAAATAGTCACTCGAGTTCAGACCATTCTAAGCTATGTAAATATTAAATTGGGTTCAGTGGTTCAGAGTTCAGTAAAATAGTCACTTGAATTCAGTCCATCGAGATTCAAGCCTTTGTTTATTACTCCTATTTGAATTCTCTATGAGAGTGGATGGTAGTGTTTCACCCATGTAGAGATTTTAGTACCAAGTTCAGTAATTCAGCGGTTCAGAGGGTTCAGTATTTTAGTCACACCCTTTAAAAACCTGGGGAAAAGCCCTTCTTTGCAGAATTTGCAAGTTTTCTCTCCACTTGTTAAAGGAGTTTTCTCCGCAGTGTCATCCTATGCTAACGATAGTAATTAGCATAGGGCGCTGTCGGTTAACTGTGTTGTATAGGCTAGCCACTACACCCCTATGCAAAAACGTCACAGCCTTATTGTGGACATTACTTATACACAACTTAGTTTATAATTTCTATGCACAACACATAATAAAGTTCAATATCGAGTAACGGTCCGGTACTATTAAAAACTTCACGGTTTTTCGTTCAAAAATTTAGATAGATGTTAGATTTTTCAAAAATGTTGCAAAATTACAGAATTATTGCCAAATCAAAATTGGATAATTTAGGTTTAATTTTATTTTTAAAAGGGTCGCAAACCTGCTATTCTAAAAACCATAGGAACGTTTGTACTCGGAGAAATGATTACTAGACATTTTCGATCTCTTCGATGAGAAGGGCTTTCTGGTAGTTTCGGGACAGACTTTATGACGCGATTCGCTTGTCCTTGGCGGGTATGAAATATTTCTCGTCTTCCCCTTTGAATGTAATCAACCTCGCGCTCTACTAAATCCCAGATTTATCGAATATTCAAATAACTGATTAAAATTGAAATACTAGAGTATATCGGATCGCAGACCGTTATATTTCGTAGTCTCTGGGCAATTTGTGCCCTATTCAATCATCTCTGTGACTAAGAAATATCGTTGGGTCTCTTAAATGCGCGGAATTCCAATGACCTGAATATTTCAAGAGATTCGTAAATTGCAGAAAATATTGACTAGGAATCGTATAGTTTCTCGCAAATACTAATTACTATTCTAGAGTAATATCACACAATGTTATCTTATCATAAGGCATAATTCATTAAGGGCAAGGTTATGACACCAAATTTGGTATAGATACTAATAAAATAGACGGGTCAAAGTAAGTTTCATTTGATCGAATTATTTTGATACATAATGATTGTAACTGTTTTTGATTTTGGTCTTAATTGAGCTGAAGAAGCTCAATTATAATAAAATTAAACAAACTCATTTCAACACAATATTTTCAAAAATGTTATACGCATAAATTCGAGCCGTTTTTTATATTTGACCAGGGATAGATTTAATTTTAGAAGTAGGAATGGAGAACGGTTAGTATTTACTTCAGTCCGACTCATAGCCCAGTAAAGAGCGCATCCCTCCAGCACGTAACGAAAAGTGTAAATTATCTTATTGGCTCACTTAAACTACGTTTTGATGACGTTGCTGACGGGGACGGCGAAAAATGCGTAATTCCTTTTTACCTCTGTCGTTATGACCCGCCTCTTCTATCATACCCCTCCGTTTCGAGGAAGGGGGTCCGAGACTTTGACGCGCGCACGGATTACTCTGTTCTCCATTCCTACTTCTAATATTAAATCTATCAATGGTTTGACACATTTTAAGCCAGATCTGTTGTTTGCAATGTGTTTAAGGTGGGCTTTTTTTAGGAAGTTTGAACAAATGGGAACATTTTAAGCAATAGAACTAAATTGATTAATTTCCTACGGTTTGCAAACCACAAAATTGTCCAAAATATACTCAACAATTCACGATTAGACGGAAAATATGGGTCTTTTTCTAACATCGAAACGTTTTCGCACAATTTAAGCGTATCTAAAAATAAATATTTAAGGGTAAAAACAGAGCTCTAGAAATATAATTTCTCTTGCAGAAAAAGAGTACGTGTAGGTATGACTTGTCTATTTCCGGTTAATTGTCGAGTGCTTTTTAAAACCAGGAGAAATCGGAAGCGATGGTTTCGAATTAATCCGCTTAGATTGTCGGGCTAAGATAAGGAGAAAACCAACCGTCGTAAAAGAGCCGTACTCTTCGTGTTTCTCCGAAGTTTGAAAATAAGCGTAGAGGATCAGATTATTCCGGAGAAATGTTAATTACTACTCTTGAGAAGGAGACTTTCACGCGTGCTTGGCATTAACAATTTGATTGCTCTTTTATTTTTAGCTCGCTCGCGATCACCCCTGGGAAAATCAATGGCCTTCATTTTACTTCTGTACTGATACTCCTAAAGAAAGGGTCCGGTTAATCCTTTTCTTCTTTAAGTGATTCCTTGGCGACAATCAAAGATTACTAAAAATTATAATTTCGGCTTAATGAATTTTATACGATGAATTCACTGAAAAATTTTTATATTTAAGTTGTTTTCATGAGTTTTATTTTAATCCTTTTTTCCAATTGGCTAATAATTTAATCATAACAAGAGTATGAGAAATCGTAGAAAATTAATTTATTTTCATTTTCCTCGCGAGGTAAAATTAAAAAGTTGAAAAACCAAAATAAACCTCTCCGAGTCAAGAAGAGTTATCTACCCACTTAAGATGTTTTTCTTAAATAGTTAAATAAATATAATTGATTATAATTATTTTAATCGTCTATAATTTACCTTAATTCTAGGTAAGTCGTTTTAAGAAACGTTATTCCAAAAATCATTTAACAAATCAATTCTACCATATGCCTCTTTAACAATATTTGGAAATTTATGGTAAATATGTGGGCCGATGCGCGTTTGGTGGAAGCCCTGGTATTGAGAAGCTAGAAGTTGCTCTTAACCTTAGCGGATCACCGCGACATTTTAACCCGAACCCCTAACGGTGATAATAACTGCGAAAGCGGCCCTCAAATTTCGAACAAGTTTTTCTCCGATTTCCCAACTGCGAACGCGGTGACAGACACACAGACAGACACGGCTAGAGTAATACCTTTCTGGGACGTCATCGTCACTTGAGAGGAAATATGGTCTGTTTCGCAATGCTGTTTAAATGTTTCATTTCTAAATTCTAAACCGGAATAGGATATAAGTATATCATACTCTGATGTTTTGAATGGTTAAGTTGGGTTATACTGGTAGAGTTGGTGATAACGGAATGTGATGATTTGTGTTACCGGTACCTTCACGAGAAATATGCCATCAGGAGACGCTCTTCTACGCTATTACAATAGCACGTGTTCGTAGTGAATATAATATCTACCTACGCTTGGTCTTCTCATATATTCAACTTAAATATGAATAAAGTGTAAATATTTAAAAACCATATTGCCTATTTCGAAGTTATGTGATCGGTACTCTGAAATAGAGAAAGACGTTCGAATGCTCTATCTTTAAATCATAATTAATGAAGTATAGTGTTAATCAAGGGTGCTTGATTGTGGGGATAGAGAGTTTTCTATGAGCTTAGGTTTATGATAGTACTGTAGACTAGAACCAAATCCTGTCTTTTAGGTTCTTAGCTCATATATAGATCCTTGTATTCGTAGACATGTTTTAGCGAGAAGGTATTGCGAATTGAATTGAAAAAAGCAGGAAAATGTAATTACTCGTATATTTAATTGTGTTATTCCTAGGGCGAAAATATATGAATAATAAAGCTTGTTTTTTGGTAGATTGAAGCCCAAAGAGTTCCGGGAAGTAATGGTTAAATCTTCAATCAATTCCATAACTCATTTACATAAGTTCGCGTTCAAGGTTTCAGACTTTTCCTTGATTTTGTTCAGCCACGGTCACGGTCACGCAGCGATAAATTGATAATGCCCAAATCACTACCTGTTTTAATATATTATAAACTATTTGCTTTCCGCGCCTCGGGTTCGAGAAAAATACTTAGTCACTGGTTTGTTCGGTCATTTCAGTAAGGTTTTTAAATTTAATTCGAGTTTTCAACCTTCTTTAATACCACCCGTTGGGCAATAGATGATTAGTTATAAAAACTGCTAGAAATCTACTCTTATTTGCTAGCAGACAAACGTTAGTGCTGATTGGGTAGTTTTGGTCATAAAGGCAATATAATGTAGTAGCTTCTAGCTGGTAAAACAGTGAAAGTAAAAGTATTAAAGAAATGCGTTTAATGAGGAGTTGAATTTTTTTTAAGTTCAGCTTAATAATTTTTGTTTGGAACTGTGTCCACTAAGTATAACAATGGCTAGCAATTACTTGGGTGAGGAATTAGTTCAACTAGATTGGCTGGTCCAATAGTGGAAAATTAAAAATATGGTTTAACAAATATTCGAAACAAACTTTCCAATTACTAGATATCCAATTCGAGTGCTCGAAAAGTGACATTTTCAGAATTTCAGACTCGACTCGAAATTAAAAATTCAAGGCTCGCACAGCCTCTCAAATTTAAACGTGGTAAACCCGCTAACTCGCGTTCGTCTAATCCCGGCTATTATAGTAATATATTTCGCGTTAGTCCATTCATAAAATTATACCTAAACATGATATAACATTAGATTACATAAGTTCGGGGTACTTTACAAACTATTATTAAAAATACACTTTTATGAACGATGTTCTAAATTTTTTCGTAATATATTTGTCATTATAGTGACGACAGAAGGAATATCACCAGAAAAAATGCGTTCATTTCATCGGACGCGGCATTTGAGAGCCGTCGAGGGTGCAGGAACACTAAAGTACCCGTACTTCGACAATACGACGGCCAAAAATATAACCACATCCTCCGGGAAAACTACCTATCTACCTTGCAGAGTTCGCTATCTAGGAGACAGAGCGGTAAGTTCCTTGAATGCTTTTATATTTAATGTAGAGTCCCAAAGGTTCAAGCTGCTTCTTGTTACCGCTATTCGTAACCTTTACCGCTTCACTTTTATATTTTCTCTCTACATTCTAGAACGGTCTTAAGCCACGTTCACACTTAAGCAAGTAGTCCACTTAGCCTTGCGAAACCGTATAGTTATCGTTTTAAGTTCGTAAATCATCCGAAAGAGGGCGCCCATTACCTAACAGGGTTGGCAAAAATTGAGTTTTTTTTAAAAAAAACAAAAGTTGTGTTTTTTATTGTTTAAAACACGATTTGTTGTTTTAAACTGTTTTTTAAACAAGTAGAAAAAAACAGTAAAAAACACCAAAAAAACCTAGTTTTAAACATGTTTAAAATCACTCTTGCAGATCTAATAGTCTATATATTATACATCGCGGCTCTCCATTTAAGCCACTACTCCCGCTAGCGCAAGGCGCTTATTTTCACAGCCTGCTTGATTAAACAAAATGGTCTTGGTTTGGACCAAGACAGAAAAAACAAACGATGAGAGTGACGTTTGTCAATTGACTGAAGATCCGACATTGCGATTTTTCTTTATTTATATTAATTTATTCCTTAATCACAATTTAATTCAATCAACTTATTTAATTGTTAATCGATTTATTCCCTCCAAATTAATTGAAAAATAACATATTTGAGCTTTTTCAAGAACAAATTAGATTTTCCGAAATTATTTTATGATATTAATTATTTTGAAGGGAGTGCGTGTTAAGCGACCAATACAGAATATGTGAAATATTCTACTGACTGTTTAAAAAGAGCAAGAGCTCCTTAAATTTAGAATTTCAAGGTGTAAGAAATTGTCCGTGTGGAATTAGAACCAGGGACCACTTGAACCCAAAGCGAGTATCATACAGCTTGACCAACAGACCACGAAAACGTATTGAGAAAAAAAACACGAAAAGACGAAATCAAGAGCTCCTAAAATTTAGAATTTGAAGGTGTAAGAAAGGGTCCTTGCCAGGGTTGGCAAAAATGTGGTAAAAAAAGTTGTGTTTTTAATGTTTAAAACACGATTTAAAATTAGATTTTCCGAAAACATTTTATCATGAAATTAATTTATTAAAAGGGGTACGTGTTGAGGGATCTATTTTGAATATTTGAAATGTTCTACTGACTGTTTAAAAAGAGCAAGAGATCTTTTCAAAACGAAAATGTAATTTTTAATAGCGCATACAAAATGAGGGTGATGGGTAAAATTGTTCATTTAACCCCAAATGTCCAAATGCTTGATTTCTTTTCTGGCCACTATTAAGGAATTTTCGCTTCCATACTGCAGAGTTTCTTGGTCAGAACTCATACATTTGAAACTTCACCACCCCTTTCTACTTTGTAGGTGCTTCATGTTTTCCGTTTACGGATTAAGCGTATTAATTTTAGAACTGACAAGGGCCTGGCTTTAAATATTACGCGTACTCACTTTAGAACAGTAAAATGTACCAACAGCGTAGAAAAACGTTGTTCCTTTACCTTAGGTAGACGACAAAATAAGTTATTCCAAATCAAATTATTGAATATCAGTCTTCAATACAGATTGGTAACGGATAAATACACTGGAAGGGTTTCCAAACAATTAAACACTCATATGAAACAGTTAAATTATTGCAAGGTTTTGACTGAAGCTTATTATTTCTATTATTTAATATTTTCGCTCATTTTCAAATAAAACGAGTTAAAAATATTCGAAATTCCTCTCCATAAAAAACATGTTTTAAACTGTTTGTTTAAAACGTTTTAAACAAATTAATGTTTTTTTTTCATGGCTGTTTAAAACAAGTTTTAAACCAAAGTTTAAAACAATTTGTTTAAAACTTGCCAACCCTGTTACCTAAGTCCGAAAGCATCGTTTAAGAAACGTTATCAGATGGCGTTCTGTTCGTATTTGGATACGTGACGTTACGTTAACGATACGGTTTCACAAGGCTTAGTGGACTACTTGCTTTACATGGAAAACCGGTTCGAAGCGATTCAAAACGGTTCCAAAGTTAAGTGTGAACAAAACTGTTACTCGAGAAGCGGTTTCTTGAAGTTCCTTCGCGAACAAACTTAAAGCGGCTTTGGAAGCTAGTTTCTAGTTTTTTGGGGTATTTCATATGGGATGAGACTAGTATGAAAGGTATTTTCACCGGCCTTAGCAGACAACACCAACGAAAAGATAAGCAGACAGCACTAACAGGAGCGTCTTAAGGTGTGAATCGAGGCTGTTGAAATCGCTTCGAACTAGCAATAAAGACTGTTTTCAAAACTAGTTGGGCAAACGAGTTGTCAGCCGACTCTTGTGCAAGTGTGAACATAGCTTAAGAAGAATATGCTGACACGTAGATAGTCAAGACAAAATCTCAAACTCCTTTTCGTATCCGTGAAGTGTAGAATGCCTTTTCAACAAAATATTCCACAGTTCCCTACAGTTTATTTTTAACTTTCTATTTCTTTTCTAACCGAAATCAGTAGAGTCTAAAAGCATTTTTCTTAGAAAGAGCCTGAAGTACTAAAATGAGTAAGCCTGATTTGATTACGTACTAAGACAAACATCGAGTCACTAATGAAACTTTTTAGTTGACGGGAACGTCCTAGTTTAATAATTTTTAAAGGTTTTCAGTTTTCGCAAAGGTATAATATTCAAATTTTTGGTTGCAACGACTTGCCCGTGAAGAAAACACGGTTCACTATCAAATAGTTCTCCGGTTTATTATTCTACGTTAGATAGTGATATTAAAGTAACTACAGCCCAAGTTTACCCTAAGAATATTAAACACGGATGGACTGGAATGGAGATAGGGCGTATGGTTCTATTAGGGCAGCGCCTCTCTAGCGCCACGCCGTGACCAATATTGAAATGTTTTCGACTCAAACCATAGCCATAACATGATCTAAGGGTCGAAACGTTTCGGGACTCTGCCACTAGGGGCGATAACAGGCGATTCCATTGGAAGAACAGTCCATCTGTGTTTAATGGTCTTAGGTATACAGCGCTCACATCCTTCGTTGGCTAAAACAGAGTAATAACAATGAATTTTATGGTGAATCAAAAAATTGCGAAATTTTTACACAAGTGGCGCTAGTTAAGTTAAGAAGCAAACCTGGTTAGGTTGGCCATGTTTTTTTAATTGTATACAATTCCCTTTAAATAAGAAGACCGCCCCGGCAGGCCATGTTATAGCTACTGAGTTCGTGTTGCAGTATTCCTTAGTTCAGTCAGAAGCGTATGTATTCCAAGCCTTGCCCAATTCAAATCCCAACCTAGACTCAAAACATATTTTCTATAAATTTTAATCGACTACTCAAGTTATAAGCCAACCAGGCAGCAGCAATCGGGCTAATAGTTTCATCGCATCCTTCCTATACAATTTGGCAGCCTAAAACGCTACAATAAAAGATATATGGATGGTAGAGAAAGAAATCCCGTCATTTAAATCAGATGTCGCCAAAAAAAGAAATACCGTTTGAACTTTCGAAAGAAAACGTCAGTGGTTTCTGCTTTCATTCGTGATGCGCCGCGGAATTCCAAAGAATATATTTCTACGGTTTGCTTAGTGGTAAAGAAGAAATTCAGATAAGAAGAAAAAAAAGTGAGATTTTTATAACGCGCGCGTGTGACTGGCTCGGTTTGCGGATAGCCTGAATTTTTTTTGTCACAGTCCAGGAATGAAAAATGCATGTCATTTAGAAATGTCGCGAAACGCAATCTGCTTATCTCGTAGTGAGTTTGTCGCTTCGAAAGATTTTGTAAAAACGTGAAAAACGGAACGCGATTTCTTATTTTTTTACAATTTTAAAGTCAGTTCCTGTAAAAGAAGGTTTTTTTCCGTGGCTATTTGCGCGGGAGCCGAGAGTTGTACGCGGCGGGTACGGACGGCTTTGCGAAATCGCCAGCTATTAATCACGCGCGAAATAAGGTCAGCTCGTATTAAGGCGAGCCCCCTTATACCATACGGGAGTCACTGAGGTATAGGCTAAAGGGGACTTTTGCGGCCACCTATAAATCGCCACACGATGGGGGTAGAGGAGTAAACTGGTCGGGGGTTGGCAACGTACTCTCGCCCCTGAACAGAAGACAAGCACGTGCTATACAAATGAGTCGTTGGTGCTAAACAGGGCTCTTACCTGTTTATCGGGACTGGAAACTGGAGACAAAATAATATTGGTTTTACACTTTAAAGTAAATCAATATTTGATGCCGTTAATTGATTCCTAGCTGAAAAATATCATATTTTGCCATCGACCGAATTACCTATCATATATCAAAACAAGACGACCCAAGAGCTGGGCTCGTAATAGAAGCCACATCGTACCTCGATGCGCTACTGTTTTAAATTTTTTTTTACTTCTGTTATAATTATAATAATGTGACACGAACGAAAAACGTGAGTACCCCCACAATGCGCAACCTTTAAAAGTGGTAAAACGAAATACCCGTAAATATCCATTACAAAAAAACAGAAAATCACAGTGAATAGCCCCTCGATGCTACAACAAAAAACCCCCTAATCCTCACTTCAATAATTTACTTACGTTATAATTGTAATATCCGGGGCCACAAGCTAGAACTTTCCTTTAAAATTCTTCTCGATATGTGGAGAAATTAAGACATGTAACTTCTAACAATAAGCGCCGCCTTAAGACCATTCGAAATATAACGTCGGTAAATACTTGCTTTTTAAAATTCCCCTCAATTTCTTTGAGTTTTTAAATAGCGGAGCAGGATTGAAAGCTTGAAACACTCATTGTCGACGGGTGACCGGAACTTTAAAGGGAGTATTAAGCCTTCCATTTAAGTTAAGGCAATACCATAACCCTCTCTCGCTTTAAATATATCGAGCAAACGTAAACCACAATTAACAAAGCTTTAATTAAACTTACTAGTACAATTAAATGCAAGATTCCTTAAATTTACTATTATAATCCCCATCCTTTTATAATACACCAACGAAAAGTATCACCTCACCACAATTCTCTCACATTCACTCTCCCTTCAATGACGAATGAAAATTTTTATACTGCCAAAGGGAATTACTGTGGCACACTAGAATGACGCCAACAGGGCGATGTGACTAAAAAAGAAAGCCTTTTTCACCATCTTAATCAAGTAACGTTTGTTATACACATCCTCCAGACACAGTTATTTAGGCGGGAGGCATTCTAAGTTTAAACCAAGGCTAATAGACAATTCACAAAGCACGCGAAATTACGTATAAAAACTCTAGACCAAACATTTCAGAAAGTTTGAAAGCCGCATATAGCATTGCGTGGAATACACCATGGACGAATCTTTTGCTAACTCAGATACGTCATACATTAGAAGGCCTATTCTAGTCCACTTCTTCTAGAGTCCTTGTTAGGAGCATGTCCGCCTATTTGTAAAGGTGAGACGAGAAGGTGAAATTTTTAGATACCCATGGGCCTCGCTCTGGATTAGGTTACTCGAAGGTGTGGGCGGCTATCTATATTCGAGTCGAAACGTGCTAATCTCCACTTTGAAATACAGCCTGACGACTACTACTACTATATTTGAATAAATCCAATTTATGAGCCTTGTAATAATTTCCAACACTCCCTTCATCTAAAACTTAAAGGTAAAGCCTCCATAGTGTTATCTATTTAACTACCAAGCAATAGGAATCGACTAAAGCTTTACTGTTGCTAGAAAAATTAAGCGAAAAGTAAACCAAGGAGTGCATTATTGCAAGAAGACGCCAGTGTTGGTTTATATTTCACAAGTTTAATGCTATTCAGTTAATCCGTTATTGGAGAAACATTACAGAGATGCTAGAAGCATGGATTTGTAACAATACAACGTATAATTTATTTTCAACCCGTATTTTGAACATGGCATCACGCTTGAGAGAAAAATATTACTTTTGACCCCTTGGGACTCTCGTGAGTGAGACGTAAATACGTAATTTTTCTCTTGGCGCATGGGCGACATTTCGAACTCAGCACTAAGGATTCCCTAGAGAGCGTTACTTCCTTTACCTCACGTGACCTAACCGACTCACTTGGTATGTTGGGTGACCAGCTTTTGGACCAAGATGCAAATCCATGTGTAGTATAAGTATATACAGAGCCATGCTAGAAAGTTTTCTTAAATGAGAAAACGTCCTATATGTAAACAAATAGTTAATAGGTCAACAAATAAACTATTTTTTTTACTGAAATGACACCAAGTTTACTTTTGAACATAAATAACAATTTATGCAAAGATAACTTTACTTAAGGCACTTAGAAACCGTTATGAATGTTTTCGCGTGGCTATACTATTTTTAAATAGTAATTGCAGATACCTATGATTTAAATAAAAAGTTACATTTCTATGTTTCCGAAACGGTTGCAATGTTTCTAAAGTTGTTATTTTAAACCAAAGTTCATTTTTTTTATTAAATTATCAAAATATTTGGTTCCAAAATGAAACTTCGTTCTCATTGGTGAATTTTATGTGAATGGACGATCTTTGCGAATTGATATTTTTTTGACGTAAACAGTGTAAAGCTAGGACTTTATTTTGAAAATCTGAGTTTATCAAAACTACTTTTATGTGGTTTCCAAGATGGGGGGCATTTTGCTCACTAGGGGCGCTCAAGTCCGAAACATTTTCTTAAATCTAAGTTCAGTTAGCTGAATTCCTCATAGAAGTAAATCCATGGTAGGTGACACATACTTTGAAAATTATATTTGATGCTATTGGACTAATTTTAAAGCTTGAGACTTATCCTTTAAAATGTATCCAAGCATCCGGTGCATAACTCAGAAAGGGCTGGCGATTCCGGATCGTAAAACTTTACGCATTAGGTAATACTGAAGATTGATTTTAACGAACTTAGAGAGTCATTTTATAACCACGCACGCCTGAAGTTGAACAAATTGCGCTTATGCAAAAACGGTACAAACTGCTCGGGGTTTTCAGAAATTCATTTTTCATTAATAATATATTATCTTTTTTTTTATATTTTGGAAAATTAAGCTAAATTTAGTTTTCAGCGTAGGAGCATCGTACGCACTTGGATTTGGAGGTTAAAATTATTGCCGTCACATTTAAGTGCACATTAGTTTGCCTGAATATTATTTTAGGTTTAAATTTTTCTTAGTGATATGCCACTTGTGAATTTCCATTTTACTTCGCTCCGGAGATCGGTTTTAAAACGATTTGTTTTGCGCTAAGAAAAAGTGGTATCATTTTTCACGTGATAAAGCGAAATATAACCAAAAGTATATAGATATAAAAACAAAAAGTGAACTTCGTTGAAACGTTTTCTTACCGTGTAATATGAGAAGCCCTCTTTTCTCCCAGAATAGTGTCGCCCCTCCTCTGCGGATAATTCCCTTCCCGACCGTGGCACAGGGAACAAGCCGTGAATAGACCACTAAAAATGAACGTTTGAATCGACAACATCATGTACCTCTTTCTATAAGCGTATGACGTCAATAACGTCTTCCCTCGTTGGTTAGTTTCTGTGGGCGGTTCGAGTGGAGCGTAGTTTGCTTCTCCGTTTATACAGTATGTCGTCTACAGCTTAAGGCGGGGAATTGTTAAGGAAGTGTTCTTTTGTTTTTATGTCTATACACTTTTGATATAACCTTGAGATACAATGCAATATCAAACATCTGGTGTTCTTACATATTGAATTATTATATTTTTAATTCGGGGTGCGCCTGTATTTGGGAAATTGGAGATAATTTAGCATATTTCAAATCGACGGACGAGTCAAATTATAAATCTTTGAAAGAATTATACTTGTTTTCTGATGACAAATTCTTAAATAATCGAAAATAATTTAATCTGGAAATATATATAATTGGAGAAATGATTCTGAATCTTTACGAATTTAATTCTAATTGTTTCCTTTAATTAAAAATCACAATTTCTTTTCATTTCTTTACAATTTCATCACAAAATTAATTTTTAAACTATGTATTAACAGAATTTTTTTCTATTGAGTTCGTTTTAGGGTTTAGACAGAAAATCATGAAAATCTGGAATACTTCAACACACTTAATGAAAAAATTATTTTTTTAATCAGTTTGTTTTAGGGTTTAGAGTTTTTAGTCATACAAATACATTTAAATCTTTATAGCTTTGTTTATTTACAATTTTACAATAAGTTTCTTGAGTTCACAATTTTCGACTAGAATCCAGGCCTACCCTGTCTCGAAATAAACCCGTACGATCTTTTACGATCATCCTCATAATACAGAAAACCAAAGGAGACAAAAAAAATAAAACCAATACGATTCCAACCGATAAAGTTTATAAAAGCTTTCTCTTTTGGATTTTCCTCTAAAACCGAAAACCCGAAAAGCGGGCGAATCCAGTAATAAAACTTAAGAGTTAAAATGAAAGAAAAGGCTGCTGCGATCTTCGATAAGATCATTTCAACCAAGCGCGAAATATTTTTATGACCAACCCGCTTGTCCTTCGCACTTTGAAGCGGAACAGTTAAAGTCACTTTTCTTCATTTCTCCCAAAACTTAAAGCAGCAAAACAGTGGGTGAAATAAAGTGTCCGAAACTGTGTTGACATCTGTTGTTTTCAATTCCCTTACCCATCGTAATTTTAGAGAGAGAAGACAAGTTAGCTTATATATATATTTTCATTTTGGGGGAAAAAAACAACAAAAAACCAGGGTGACCGGTTGGTTTATTTGAACTTACAGCCCCCTGAGAAAAAGCATTAGATTACGTTCAAAAACTCTGTAGAGTCCTCGTGGTGAGGGTTTAAGAGTAATCATCGTTTCACCGACGTTTAAAGGTAGTGAAGATCGTCAATATAAACTTATATAGTCTGTAAATATTCCATTTTTTAAAAGCGTATACTAATTTTATTTTAATTTAAAAAATCTTAATATAAAACATTATCCGAAAATTTTTCAGAGAAGTTGAAGTTATTGAAAATAAGGATTAAAATTTAAATTTTAGGAAAACCTTTCATTTAAATTCTACCTCAAATTACGTAATTCCAAATTTAGAGTAAAATTGCAGTAATATTAAAAATCTAAATCACAATCGCAAAATAAATATCATAAATGGATATTTTTCATGCCTGGAGACGTATTCTGAAATAACCTATTTATGATTGAAACCAAAGTTAGTATTAATCAGAGGTGATTATACTGGTGGTGCTCTTTACATAGTTTGCCCCCAGAATGACGTCAACCACGACCTTGAAAAAATTACATTTGTATACAAAGATAGGTTTTACTTAAAACGACTCAATCAAACTTATAAAATTTCACACGCCTTATTTGAGGAACGATTTTCACGTTAGAGGTCAAATTTTCAACCTATTTTTGCGTAAAGTAGAAGATTTTGAGACTTGCCCTTTATAAACCGTTCACTCGCACAACCAAGCTATCTTGAATAAATAAGAACCAAGGATAAAGAGATAACCCTAATCGAATTTATTAGAAAATCGCCTTCTATAGCCTTTACATCAATTCGTCGGTTCCACGTGGTAAATTTGGAGGATTTATGGGCAACGTTGAAATTATAGGAAAGGGCGGTTTCCGAAGGAAGTAAGAAAAGAACGAGAGAAAAAAGTCTAAATTTGTATAATAAAAACGAGTTAACGCCAAAAAAGGCCATTGCTTATTGATAGGCGGGTAATAAGAGCTTGGCGTATTCAGGGAGCGACTTAATGACGCTACTTTTCTCTGCCGATCGTTTTCTCAGGGACGCTTGGAAGCTGAGGAGCAAAAAAAAGGAATAAAAAGTGGTAAGGAGAGACGGTTGCGGATAAACACTATCGCTAGCCCATGTAAAATGTCGAGCGGTTACACAGAAAGCAAAGACTATGGAAAACATACGCTTTATAGACGAACTAACCCGCTTTCAAAGGGATTTTTCATTGAATGTAGGCTTAATGCAATTGCAGTTAGGTGATATTTCATATTTGATTTGAGGTGGACCACAAGTTTATAATATATTTTCCTTAAGTATGACACTTCTTATACTTCGTAATGCTAGAGAGCTAGTTCGAGAACACTCGGTTTTACAGGAGTTCCATCTTCCTATTTAATCCGTACTAAGCCTTTGAAAGTGCCTTAGCAGGCGTCACTTTACTTGAATCTATGACGTTTTGCCTACGTCACTTCATGAGAATCTCTTAGTAATCAGTGAAAAACTAATGGAACACCCCGTATGAACTTATGGTGGACTTATTGACACATTGAAGCATAATAGAATGTGAGTTCATGAGATCATACTGTATACTTCTGCTGTAGCGTTTGCATTCCCAGATTTCAGTCTCAAAATCGTCCAGCAGTTGTGTTAATAATAAAAGTAACTATTCTCTCTTTTTCAACGAAAGGTGAAAAGCTTCGTTTGCGAATGTACACGAGCACTTCCCTCTTTACCAAAGAGTGTTCCGTATTCACATATTCATAATATGCTCTTCGTCTCCATCTCTAAAACCGAATAGCTGATTTAAGTGCATGTTATAAAATATGGGAAGCTAAGATGTGCGAATACGCAACGAAGTCTCGGCAATTATAATGAAATAATTTTAAATATTTTTTGTTCAAAAATCACGCTGTGATTGAAATTCTATACCATAAAAAACCATAAAAATATAAGTGGAAGCCCTTCTAGAAAGCATTGATTCAAAGAGTCTACAGCAGATAGGACTATTTAATTATTATTTTGAGGTAAATTTATTGTTTATAAATGTACGGGTCATATTAAAGGCTTACAATTTCTAGCGTCAAGGATCCTGTCTATTTGGGTGTAAGCACTCTATAGTCTTTCATTGGAAGTAAGGGTTGGGTAACTGAGGGTATTCCTCTAAATAATAGGTCCTAGGCTATCCTCCTGGGAAGCGAAACTAAAGTAGGCAATCCCAAATTGCGCATCGTCGAAGAGATTTCTCGCCCTCTAAGAAGAGCTCTGGCCAAAAACCCACCGATTTACTGTTTCTGTTAGGAATGACTGGTGCTATAGGTAAAGTGTTGCGGGAAGGGAACGAAAAGATCCCTTCTAGGGTAGATCGAACCGCGAAAATGCTCTACATGGCGGTTAAGGTATAAGATTGACCTTAATGGGGCCAGAATTGATGGCTTTATCGGTTTGGGGAAGAAGTCGATGGCGGTTGACGTGGGATGGATTCAAACCCGAAACTTTAAATCTTTAAATAGAAATCTACGGTGAAGATTTTTTCGTTTTACGAATTTATGTAAGACGAAAAAATCTGTTTGTCTAAACAGGGATAGATAGACTTTTTTAAGACGGAATTCCCAACGGTTAATATTTACTTCAGTCCGACTCATAGACGAGTACATAGCCCCTTCCTTCAACACGTAACCAAAAAATTAAATTTTCTTATTGGCTCACTAAAACTACGTATTGGTGACGTTACTGACAAGGAGGGCCAAAAATACGTAATTCCTGTTTACATCTGTCGCTATGACTACGACCCCTCTTGCGTTGTACGAGAGCCCACTCGATCCGCGCTCCCGGACGCTGCGCTGCTCGCGTTATATAGCGCGAGCAGCTTGCGTCGTGATGCGCTTGATCGAGTGGGCTATGGTTGTACAGATAAGCATCTTTACAGGGGTTCAAAATGAAGCCGTCTAAAAGCAAGGGTCCGGAAATTATTCGGGAATTATTTTTAATAGCAATTAAGAGGTAGGGAATTTATTGCCGGTGTTTTGGATTTGGAGTACATCTGTAAGGGTGAAAAGTGTTCGCTAATTCTTTCTAAAGCCAATCATGTCTACTATCCTCATAATTTTGTAAGCGAATTTGATGAAGTTAACCAAGGCTTAGTGAATGGCCAGGAGTTTTGTGAGCTTAGTGTTTGGTTAAAACCTGTTCGTGTTGTAATATCTATGAAGGCTTTTAAAGTATCACTACAACTTCATCAAAGAGAAATAAATCGTATTTCATAATGTGTTTTGGTTTCAAGCCCTATGTCTTGTGTTACTTCCATTTTTAAACAATGTTCTTTCAAAAATTACAATCGGAGCCCAATCCATTCCAACTTGGCAGACGACGTTTATTTGACCCGGATATACATACAACGCCATAATGAAAATAAGACCCGCCTCTTCTTTCATACCCCCCCGTCACGGGTATGGGGGTCGTGGACTTGGACGCGCACCCGAATAACCCTGTTACCCATTCCGTCTTAAAAAAGTCTATCTATCCCTGGTCTAAAGTAAACTTTGAAATATTTCAAAGCGTAAGTAATAACAATTTTTATAGTAAATAAGAAATTAGGTAGATAAATATGGATATGTTATAAAGAGTAAAATCAAGCAGGGTTTGGAGTGGATATGAAGTGTTGTAAAAACTGTGGGTATTAAACCACCGGGTATTTTAATATTGAAAGAAAAATGAAAATTTTGTAAAATTACTGTCATTCGAATAATTATTTTAATAACTCATAGAAATAGCACTGTGTGTTTACCTGAGTGTATATACGAGGGTATTCGAAAATATCAAATTTCCCAAACTCTAAAATGCACTGTCAGCAAAAGTTCATATCATGTTGATAAAGAATACGTAATTTTGGGGGTTTTATGTCTCGTCAGCTCAAGGATTTGCAATCCGAGCACAGTAAGCATATACATTTCATTTATATGTCAACCTTGTTCGAGTGACATCATAAGCATATCAAACCACCCGTAAGCGTGAATTCACAATATGACCACGGGTAATCACCATATTGTACAAGGGCGCCAGAGAGAATTTTGAGGTTCTACGCCACCTAGAGGAAAAATGAAGCAACTCTCTCTTTCCCCTACCACCTTATAACCCGGAAATCTAAGCAGTCGTCTGCTTCTGCAATAAATGGCAGCGGTAATCGGTTTAGTACGGGCTTTTAAGACTTAAGTTGTTTGTTTAAGATTTGGAACAGCAAATTATCTCGAATTTTTAAAGAAAATGGGAAAAACTCTTAGTGTACACAGTAAAACTGGTTTCTTATGAACAGGATAAGTACAAAAGATAAAAGTGTAGGTTGCCGCATGCCTTTATTACGCGAACTTCAAAATCCACGTTTTAGCCCCACTAGCAGACGACAATGTTTGTTATGATTACAAGTATTAATAGAGGTAGAGCTTATAATAGGTAAGAATAAGATATATATTAATCCTTGTATTTATTCCCAAGCTTCCGGTAGCATCCCTTGCGCGATTTGAATAAAGTTTCCCTTTTGTGCCACCAGGAAGACTTGTGTCGCGAGTTTTACCTAGACAATGCCTGTGGCTAATTTCCCGCCGATTCACTCTTACGAGTAGTTTGATATGCTTATGGTGACATTGATATATAAGAAAAATAACAGGTTCTTAATTTTGCATCTACATGTACCTAGCTTGAAACTGTGCTGTGAAATTTTGAGAATCCTGAGCTCTCCTGGCTTTTGCTCAAACTGCGGTTTTTGTATCGCCAAAGCACACTCCATTTCTATCAAATATGAATGGTTCATAAGGAACATGGCTAGGTTGACGTCGTGTAATTGCCTTTTGCATCAACATATATTAACAAAACTTGATAAAAGAGTGCTACATCTTGAAATATAGAACATATTTAATGTTTCTAAAACTATCCGAATAATGATTAAACTATTAGTAATCGTAATTTCCGAAATAATAGAGAATGGATAATATGTTATAAATATAATATTGGCGTCGAACTTTTCAAAGCAGCGAAGTGAAAGCTTAAGAGAGTTTGGTCTTCGCTTTGATCAAACAACCATCAGTTATTTATACATACGCTGTGCTTAATCCTAAATCAATCGGGAGTTTGTAAACGAGCTTTATTCCCTTAAGTATGAAAACGGCTCTAACCCGTATTATTGGATATTCGCTTAGAATTCCATAGTAAAAATGCTATAGCGGACGTATCATAGGCGCAGTTATTATGGCTCATGTTGATGCCCGAATTGTTGAATCCTGCATTCTAAATCCGATTAAACAGATGACGAGCGAATGGATGTTAGCTTAGGTATTCGAGCTGGGAACTTGTTTATCGAAGCGTCCAATCGGGACGGTATTTAACGCAAAATCGAACTTAATCGAGGTAATTAGACGGGATACAAACAAGCATTATAATTTGATCTCCAGCAACGATATGTGTTGATTCCGGAAATTTGATTAAGTAACAGAGAGTCGTTTTAAAAATTGTGAAGGCGATTAGCATACAAAGGTCATGTAGTTAAAATTCAGTAAAGAGCCGCGCTATTAAGTTTTGAACAATAAAAGGTTTCAACAATTGTTGACACCTTTGAATATTAGCAGAAGTTTCAATGTTAAAATCTAGGATGAAAGGGTTAAGAGCAACAAAACGCGACAGCTTTAAAATTATATTATATTATTTATAAATTGAAAGAACGAGTCTCAATGATTTAGAAAATATATTTATCTTTATTACTAAAACCAATTTTACAATCTCACTTAATATCCCTTTGGCCTTTTCTCTGAATCTTCATCACACTTATCTTTCGAGTTCCAAGTTTTATTATTATGAAGAGAATTAACATTTACCGTAACCAGCTTAACCTGCAATTAAATACAATTTTGGATTTTGAAAACTATATACAAAGTGTATATCTGATTGAAACTTCAGATTTTATCCGAAGACCTCGTGCACTTTAAGTCCTACACCGAGTAACAGCATAAAACTCTAACTAAATTCTTGATACATTCATCTTGTTAAATAACTAGAACCCCTTTGTTTGGATGAAGTACATTACAGTAATGTAAATTAACGTTTTGGTGAAAATTGCTTCTCATTTCAGATTTTCAACGGATCATTTCCGGTATCTAACTTCCAGGTATCCTGGATAAGGCGGAAAGATCTTCACGTACTAACAGTGGGTAAATTCAGCTACACAAACGACCAGAGGTTCCAAGTCATTCACATGGACGGTTCCGACGACTGGACGCTACAAATCAAATACGCTCAAAGAAGCGACGCCGGTGTTTACGAATGCCAAGTCAGCACGGTGCCCAAGATGAGCCATTTCGTCACTCTTAACGTTATAGGTAAAAGCTAACGAGATCTTTTTTCTTCCATACATTAAAATTTAAAAATTGAAACTCCAATTAAAATGCATCCGTGAAGCCACTCTCAATTTTACCCGTGGAATATATGATATTTAGTATGATTAAGTTTATTCTAGGAGAGCGATAGCTCTCTTAGATAAGACCTCATACCGACTTTAATGTATAAGGATGGTTTTTTGATTGGTTATAACTTTTTTTGTATCGTATTAACTGCTTTGAAAAAATTCCACAGAACTACAATTCGGGCCCTCAATATGTGGTTAAAATTTCAAAAAGATCCACTGATTAGTTTATTTTATAAAAAATAAAGTTGCTAAGGGTGGTTTTCATTTGCATAAAATGATTCAGCCCTTTTGGTGAAAAAGTTAAATTTTCCCATAGAAATAACATGGAGTTTTTTTCAAATTTAGCCATTTTGTCGCAACCCTTTTGAAATGAAATATTTGTTTGTTACGTTTGGGAACGGTTTTATATCAAAATTTAAACCTTTTTCTAGGACCATTTTTAAGGTTTTTGAGAAAAATTAATTTTAAGTAGGCCTATGTTTAATTTTAAATTTTAAAAACTACCCCAATCTGCGATATTTTAGCATTTATACACTGTTTTATTAGGAAATATCAGCGAGACCAATGTTGGCATTTTTTAACGTATAGTTGCCTCATAATAATCCGATTGTTTCTTCTTAATGCCTTTTGGTTGGAATGGCCTATCGATAGTGAGATAAGACGGCTTTAATATTGCTGCAGTGACATTGACGCGGCCGCTACAGCGACGCCATCAAAACACACGGGTCTAAATTGTCGCGGATATATTCAAATTCAAACTAGCTTAATGGACATTTTAACTTTTCCCTGCTAATTATTCTGGATTACCAATAAAAGATAATTAAACTAGACTCCCAATTAAAGATAAAAAACTAGATTACGAATTTAAATAATTAAAGTAGTTTACCAATTAAACGTTCTTAAAATAAATTATCAATTAGAGTTAATTAAACTAGACTACCAATTAATGGTTACTAATTAAATTACGAATTAATGGTTACTAATTAAATTACCAATTACGGGTTACTAATTAAATTACCAATTAAGGGTTACTAATTAAATTACCAATTAAGGGTTACTAATTAAATTACCAATTAAGGGTTAAAAATTAAATTACCAATTAAGGGTAATTAATCTAGATTACCAATTAAGGGTAATTAATCTAGATTACCAATTAAGGGTAATTAAACTAGATTACCGACGACTGGTAATTAAACCAGATTACCGACGACTGGTAATTAAGCTAGATTACCGACGACTGGTAATTAAGCTAGATTACCGACGACTGGTAATTAAGCTAGATTACCGACGACTGGTAATTAAGCTAGATTACCGACGGCCGGTAATTAAGCTAGATTACCGACGGCCGGTAATTAAGCTAGATTACCGACGGCCGGTAATTAAGCTAGATTACCGACGAATGGTAATTAAGCTACATTACCGACGACTGGTAATACCGACGACCGGTAATTAAGCTAGATTACCGACGACCGGTAATTAGGCTAGATTACCGACGACCGGTAATTACGCTAGATTACCGACGACCGGTAATTACGCTAGATTACCGACGACCGGTAATTAAGCTAGATTACCGACGACCGGTAATTAAGCTAGATTACCGACGGCCGGTAATTAAGCTAGATTACCGACGACCGGTAATTAAGCTAGATTACCGACGACCGGTAATTAAGCTAGATTACCGACGACCGGTAATTAAGCTAGATTACCGACGACCGGTAATTAAGCTAGATTACCGACGACCGGTAATTAAGCTAGATTACCGACGACCGGTAATTAAGCTAGATTACCGACGACCGGTAATTAAGCTAGATTACCGACGACCGGTAATTAAGCTAGATTACCGACGACCGGTAATTAAGCTAGATTACTGACGACCGGTAATTAAGCTAGATTACCGACGACCGGTAATTAAGCTAGATTACCGACGACCGGTAATTAAGCTAGATTACCGACGACCGGTAATAAAGCTAGATTACCGACGACCGGTAATTAAGCTAGATTACCGACGACCGGTAATTAAGCTAGATTACCGACGACCGGTAATTAAGCTAGATTACCGACGACCGGTAATTAAGCTAGATTACCGACGACCGGTAATTAAGCTAGATTACCGACGACCGGTAATTAAGCTAGATTACCGACGACCGGTAATTTAGCCGTATTACCGACGACTGGTAATTTAGCCGTATTACCGAACTGTACCGGCTGGTATTTAAGCTAGATTACCGATGGACGCGCAACGGCCTAGGACTTTTTCTCCCTTATTTTCTAAAGAATTTTAATTAATATGAAGACTGAAGTGACAGATATTAATAAAATCTGTCATTGTAGACAAAGACTGGAAAGTGTAAAAGATAAGGTTTGAAAATGAACTGCCTGAAGTAACAGATATTAAAATTTTCACTTTTGAAGACATCATTATAAAACATCAATTATTTTAAAAAATTCTTATCTTACTTTTTTTCACCAAAATTTCATTTTCCCAAAATATTTTTCAGCAATATTTACCAAGTATTTTGTCCTCAATAGTAGTTGTCACCTAGAAGGGTTTAAGGGATACTAGCTTGGTACTTACTTTCAACTAACATTTGATTCTAGAAGATTCAAATGCTTGGATATCTGAAAAGATTTCTCTTGAAGAGTTTAAATTTTTATATTTTGAAATTGAAAATATTGCGTAGCGGAAAATAATATAGGCCTTTTCTTTGTGATTTAGTTATTAGTGTCGAAAAGATCTGTAGATTGATCGTGATCTTTGAGAGCAACACAGCACGTTAATATTTAATACTTTGAAAGCTTTACAATTTAAGAATATGTTTTGTAAAGTTTTAATACGGTTTATATTTTGTAAGCTCTCAACGATTTTCTCACGTTATAGGGTCAATTTTCTACCTAATTTTAGATTTTTGATAAAAAATAAAATGTAAAGCCGTAGTATTTTCACAATAACGCGCATGTTCCTTTTTAAAATACTTTCCCGAAGTAATTTTGGTGAAAAAAAGTAAGATAAGAATTTTTTAAAATAATTGATGTTTTATAATGATGTCTTCAAAAGTGAAAATTTTAATATCTGTTACTTCAGGCAGTTCATTTTCAAACCTTATCTTTTACACTTTCCAGTCTTTGTCTACAATGACAGATTTTATTAATAAGATATGTCCTAAACTTCGTAATGCTAGAGAGTTGCTGAAAACTAATTCGAGAACGACAAGCTAGAATTTTTACTACACTCTATTTTGCAGTCCATCTTCCTATTTAGTCGGTTCTAAGCCTTTGAAAGCGTCTTACTAGGCCTTGCTTTACGAGAACCTATGACGTTTCACCTACTCCACGTCATGACAAGCTCTCAGTAACCAGTGACAAATTTATGAAACAAATCTTATGAACTTAAGCTAAAATCAAGTATAAAAGCGTCATAAACACATATGCTGTTCCTATTTCTTCCGCGGTATAAACCTAAGTTTTAGAGACCCAATTTTCACTTATGTACAACATAAAAGTGATTTTTATCTATATGAAAATCTTTCGCACGCCCATGATACTTGCTTCGCGACCTCTGTTCAAGAACCACTGTCCTCGAACAATCGGTAGCTATCAAACTCAATAACGAAATGGAAATTCGATTCACAGCGCCATAGAAAAAAACGAAATATCTCTCTGTAAGTGCGCATCCTGACTCGTCGTGATTTGTGATTGCTTTCCGAAGCAACACGGCCACTACTAAAATATAGGTCACCGTGTAGTTTTTTTCTCCCTGGCCTTTCTCTCCTTCGGGTCTTCTGGCATATTTTCATTGATTGCCTGCGCCGTACGGCATATGGAAGCTATTTCCTAGTTATAAGCAGAAAGCGAAAAAGTAAAACAAACAAGAATAAGAGGAAACTGCATGGGCAGGTGAATCCTGGCTGGTCCTCTGAAAGAAGTGGAAAAGGGAGACCCGAATCAAAAGGGTATATAGAGATGGAGAAACGCTAGAGAGCGAGTGGGTGAATTTACGGGGAAATTGCGTGTTTGGGCCTTGGCTGAAGATGCTGTACGGCTAGCTATGGGATGAAACCGATCTCTATTAGCGAAGGGAAGGGGAAAAGGCGTTGGAAACTATGAGGATGAGCGCATTGCATCTATGTCGAAGAATATAGAGCCAACACATCCAACTATTTTACAGGGGACTTAATCGAGTTATATTCAGCCTAGTATAATTCACCTCTATCTTTGCCTTTATTGGTTCCACAATTGCCGAATGGAGTGTGCTAGAAAGCCACTCGTAGTACGTAACGTATTTGGTGATAAACCTCTGAATAGTGTTCAGGGTTCGTAAGATTTATGGCTTATACCATTCGGCATGTACACCTTGGTTCCGTAAACCTGTAAATATTTATTATTTACGAAAGCAACGCTATTATTCGTAGGATCCCTTAGAATTTAAGAAATATTCTATGAAAACTCTAACAAGACTTTTTATTATATTCTTTTTATGTTAGAAATCTTTAATGAAAGGCACTCGCTACTATCGTAGACAATTTCATTGCGTCGATTTCCATCCCAATGAATAAATTCTTCGCAAATTTGAAATTTAGTTTTAAATCTAATGTCCTGCCTTTAGAAATAAAACGAGATATTTTCGGTGTAACATTTGCATTTAGATTTTGTTTCTAATCCAAGAGTGTTTCTGTAGCAAGTTGTATATCTTTCCTTCTTGTTCAGAATTCAAAGAGGACTTAAACTATCTTTTTAGACTGAAGCTTAGCATAGTAGATGCAGAACAACTGAATCTTCAATCTATCTTAAAAATACTCATTTTCAGTTCATTTGAAACCATCATTTCGCCAAAAGTATCCAGGTGCTTTCAAAGAATAAAACAATTCTTATTTACTTACTCAGCACAATATTTCTTGATCTGGCAGCGTTGATATGACATAGCAACTTACATTTCCTGCTAACCTAGTTACACATCCTGATCTTAACCTCAATTACTAGCCCCGCATTCCATCGCCCCTATAGCATTCCACTGTTTAAGGTAAAACTGACGAACTATATGGTATAAAACCTTCGACCTTCGACTTAACCATACCAAGTAAATTGCAAAGTCTGTTTCGTAAGAGGAAGTGTAAGAGACGGGAATAAAAAAAACATATTCGAGAAGCCGGGCACAGTGTCATTGCGCCACTATCCATCAGAAGAGTAACCAGCTGTCTGTACTTGGGGGAAATTCGGTTTCCTATTGCAAGAAGAGGTGCATGCATAGCTCGAGTTTTCTCTTTTATTTTCATAAGGCTTTACGTCCAAAGGAGGAAAAGGGGTGAAAACCTACAGTACGTATAGAACAGAAAACAAAACATCATATTCCTACATTTCTGGCTAGCGGGCGCTGAGGATGGACAAAGCGTCTTTTCTCTCGACACCCCTCTTTATACTCCTCCCAAGTCATTAGCCCGACGAAGAAATTTCGTTTCTCGCCACAACTTTTCCTCTCATCTAACTCCTTTCAACTTCCTAGGTTTATCCATCCACTTCTATGGTATACATCTACCTCTTTGCGAGGGACGCGTGATGTTCGCAAACCCCAATTTTCCTATCTCGTATCTTAAAACGTTGCCCCGCTTG
Source organism: Phalangium opilio (assembly GCA_019434445.1). Taxonomy (NCBI): domain Eukaryota; kingdom Metazoa; phylum Arthropoda; class Arachnida; order Opiliones; family Phalangiidae; genus Phalangium; species Phalangium opilio. The sequence continues at coordinate 172,152 of JAEQBA010002670.1, forward strand.
CGTTAGATGCACTAGAAAACCGCATTTTCCGAGAGATAACGAGAAAGAGCTTTTCTGGAGACACTGTTCCTTACATGAGAAAAATAAGAAGTATAATAATAGTAAGTGTGACAGATTCCACACAATGCCATTTTGCTTCACTACTTTTCAAATATTTCCTGGACAATGAACTATCGTAAAATAGAGTTCAAGACTTTCTCTACAGGTCTTTCCCGTAATGACATAGGAAAAGTTAAACAGCCCAGGAGACGGGCCGCCATGTTAAGACTAGTTACTTCGCGCCTAGAAGCACAGCAAGTGGCAGTGTGAGTCGACTAGCCTCTCGCGTGTAGCAAACGCGAGCTCCATCTGGCGATGGTTCCTGGTGCGAGGGAACTAGCCTAATAGCGAGGCCATTCCCCTGCGCGTTGCTTTCTCGGTATGTGTTTAATGGAATGGTTTGTTAGGTAAGGATAACATACATAACGAAATGAAATGAGAATAATAGTACTATTATTGAAGAATTTTGAATTAGAAAACTTTTTAAAAAATAGGATCAATCAATACAGACAAAGCACAGTTGCGACAGACAATGGTACACATCTTTTCTGTCCCAATTCTGAGGTTTACGTACATTTAATCCTTAGTAATTGCCGAAATGATAAATGATAAATCACAAAATAAAGCAATAGATAAGTGCCAACGTGGAGTGATAGAATCTCTGAAAGGTCAATTCAAAATTCTTTAACTTTATTAAACCGGAAATTCGGCGAAATATTTAACGTGACTGGCCTTAAGCGCCCAATATTTAAAAAAAAAATTTAGACGAAATTCTTTGAATCATCTTTATGTCTATTGTGTTACTTTTGGTTAGGGCTCTGAGCTAAGACACAAACGTCCGGGTTCTCATCATTCAACTTTTCCCTATCTTTCCTCTCTTACTCAAATTGCCAATCTTCTCATTTCAAATGCCGAATAAAAAGAAGTTTATAAAACTATAGGAAAAGCCTTTATCGAAAGTGAAATAATCTACTACAAGAAAAGACCTATCCGGATTTTTAGAAAATCCGCGTTGAAGGATTTCTATTTACAAGTTAAGGAATGATAAAAGCTGCAGTCTATATCTTAGAAATAAATTAGAACAATTTTTATTTTCCTTGACAGAAGCCATAGTATTTTACTATAACAATTATGATGGCTTTTGCACCTATATCTATTCTTGAACTCAACGCGTAATTAAGAAGCACAATAATATAAATTTAAACTGGAGAAACTTTATATATTTTCATATTTTAAAATCACCGAAACAAATTTTAATTTTTTAATCTAATATAGTTTCATTGTTATTAAACCCAAAATAATAATATGTAATTTTATTAAATATTATAAGCATATAAGCGAATATTATGACAACAATAAATTTTCACGTGAATGAAAATCTCAAACTTTCTTTTTATCGTTAATTCCAGCACAGTCTAACGTAGCCTAAATATATAAGAAAGAAAAAACTCTTAATAACTGACCCTTACTACATAGCCCAGGGAAAATAGGGTTCAACCTGAAATGAATTAGACAAAAGCTGGAACCCTATGGTTTTATCGTGTGGTAACTTTCTTCGACGATCAATCCAGAAGTTATGCGGACTAAGTCCCCAGATTAGCAATTCCGTGAATTTTTCAACGTCTGCAAAATCTCGGGCCTTTCACGTAACTCAGAGTGTTGTTCGTTAAAATCCAGAAACGGTTGTACACGAAAAAATGGTGCTTAACCTAAGCACTTAGTTTCGTTTTAGGTCTTATGTCCTGTAGACTATACCCTCACTCGACCGCTCTCCGTTACCTTATTACAGACTAAAAATTATACATAGGTGTTCTCGACGAAGGTTGTAGCTTTTATACTATCAGATATTTTCAACTCACAATTTTATAATTTTTATTTCTTTAGTGAGAGGTCTAACTTACAAAGTATGTTATATGTTTTACTTTAATTATGTAAATTTACATTATTTTATCAAAAAAAATTATAAGAATTTAATGTTAATTAAACAATTTTTACGAGACCGTTCGAGCTAAGTTACTTTTCTCAACCATGGAAAAGCGGCGCTTGGTATGATTACAGATGTCTTAAAATAAGCCCGAAAAGGAATTGGGCTAGTTCTTAAACACGTTTTTTGGCTTCGCTGATTGACAACCTCAGTTTAGTGAAAGTATGGATACACGCCTAAAGAGATCACTGACATTTCAAACTGAACTTGAAGATTTGTTTGATAGACAAAGTTACAATAGCGTAATTTTGTTGACCATCCCTTGAAAAATAAAAGAAGAAAAACGATATTTCTAAGAAACAATCGGAAATTAACCCGGCAACTATATGAAAGCGAGCTGCTAAAGAAAAAAGACTGATGTACGGTTGTCCAATATACGACTAGAGGATAGATAAATAGGCGAAGAACATTGAGCTCCTGGAATAGAGAGAGCGAGAGAGAAAAGGGACTCGTGTTTTTCTTATTTTGTCAGGATCGAGGTCGTTAACGTTTTCCCCGATCATATGGTTATCTCTTCATCTTCTCTTATCCGCCCTTTCGGAAAAGGCGCCGTTACTGGAGCTCCGGAGGAATCGTGTTGCGGGTTTGACCTCTTTCCCGCCTTGGCCCCACGACGCCGAAAAAGGCTTTTCGTTATAACGCCAACCGGGGGAGGGCTACGGCCTTTATGGCCCTGTTTGCGAGTCCGTTTAATCGATAACTGCAATTAGTTTAGGAGCAGAAAGCCGCCTCATCAGCGGTCGCGATGTCGACTTTATTCCTATCCCTTACCCTTATCCGCATTCCAAAAACCCTATCGAGTGAGCCGAGCATACACTTTTTATCTTTAGTTCCTTATAAGGAGAATTATAGCGTATGACTTCATTGCTTTTTCTTGTCCTTTTTTAACCCTTTCCGTTTCTTGTATTTCTTCTTTCTTCCGTCTTCGAATTGGCAGTCAGCAAGGCAACGATAGTGGGCCGTCCCGCTCTGTACATCAACGCCGGAAGCACGTTGAACTTGACGTGCGTCGTGACGGAGGCGGCCGTGCCACCGGACTACGTCTTCTGGTATCACAATGGCAAAGTGATCAACTACGACGAACCAAGGGGAATCAGGGTGGAGACGACCAAGGTCCCGCAAACGACTAGTAAACTGATTATTCATCAAACTAATATGGCGGACAGCGGCAACTACAGCTGCCTTCCCGCCAACGCCAACCCGGCTTACATTTCGGTACACGTTCTAAATGGTAAGAGATTGCCCACGATCCTATTGATGGAATTACTAAACATTTGCAGGCCTGTTTCAATTAGGGGTTATTCAACTAACTAGAAATGTTACAATATTGAATTTTTCTATTAACTGCATCGCTAAATCAAGAGTAAATCAAACAGTGTATTTTTTACGTACCATCAGCTAGCGCGAACAAATTGTGCAGCAGGCAGAGAAATTAGAGCTAAAGATGATTCTGACCATTAAACACAGATACGGCGCGTGCTTCTTTCAGAGCAGTGCCTCTCTAGTGTCATGCCGTGACCAATATTGAAAGTTTTTTTCTCAAACCATAGACAAAACATGATCTATGAGTCGAAACGTTTCGAGACTCTGCCACTAAGGGGCCCGACAGTCAATCCCATTAGAAGAGCGGGGGTTTTAGCTTATCATTCCATTCTTAGGTTAGGCTCCAATGGGTTATTCGGGTACGGTGAGTAATTCGTGGTCACTCAAGAAATACGTGCCATGTATAGTAGGAAGATTCAAAACCTTATTACGACCTTTGTCCGTATTGCAAACTTCTACGTTTGACATACTCTAGGCCCATAGACTAAAAATATAAATTTCTTTCATACTATACACGTAATTGCAGAAGTATCTGGTACTATATATGCAACATTATAAAATATTATAATAGCTTGTAAGGAGATACTAAATGAAATATGCATTATCAATGAAGCAAATAAATTCTAGTGTGAGCTAAAACTTGATTATCTATACGTCGGCCAAATAGGGAAATTCATTTAATGCTCATCATAGTTTATTCAATGTAGAGAGAAAAATAAGAGTAGATTTAGTGCAATAGACCACCCTTACAAAAATTCGTAGTTAAACATTTAAATTCATAGCCGAGTTGTTAATGAGGAAATAACTATTAGGCTATTTTTTAACAACGGATTAAATGTTAATTGAGAAGAAAAGGCATTAAACACAATAATCGTCACTATTCCAGTATAATACTTAATTATAAATGAGGGATATTAGCATTTATGGATGCTATATTGCCAATTAGTGATTATTCTAGTACAATAATTGAAGATTTATCGGGAATTATCAGTATAAAATAGTACACGTTTCGAACTTGAGATAAACTTAATAAATTTATGTGAAAGGATCCTTGGTTCTCTGCTCTTTAGGCTGTAAAAGTTTTTAAAATACATGAACCATACCACGGACATTGGATGTTGGCTTGTAGTGTTCGTTTCCCCTTTGACTGACTCATAACAGCACATTAAAAATTAACTGTTAGCCGACATTTCTAAAAGCAACCGTAACTGTTAGAGCGTTAGAGCGTGGCACGAAAACTCTTCGGTTTGTTTGACATTCTGTCACCAACGTGTTCAAGGTTATGTCTTCCAAAGATGAAAATCTATTTCACGCTTAACATGCACGGGTTATCATGTTTTACGGTGTCGTTGACAGCAACGAAACCTTATTGTAGAAGATTGTTTGATATTTCGCAGGAAGAAAACATTTGAAGATAATGAGAAAAGTGAAGGGATTTAAATTTAGATTGTGAAAAATTTTAAATTATAACATTTATGTTGACAATGTTATGACTGCTGGTTTATTTTTCTCTTTTCTTTCTCTCATATTGTTTCAGGGCAACATCCGGCAGCCATTTCCGGCAAGCACACTGACTCGTCATCCACACTAATTTTTCCGAATTTCACGTCGACTCTTTTAGTGGCAATAATTGTGGCCACGTTTGGCAGCGCGGCGCGTTACCGGTGACCCCATCAATCTATCCCGTCAATCAAAGTGTAAAAAGACACCAAGAAAACAAAGTTAAATCGACAAAAGAATAAGATGAAAAACAAAAGTACTAATTTTGCCCGAAGACTACAGAGTATCAAGAAATGAACGAGACCAATCAGTGAACGGGGTGAAACGTATAAACCATCTCTTTTTTCTGTTGCCTTTTTTACTTCACTAATAACGCGAAACGGTGTTTCGAGAACCAACCCCAAGGCGTTTTGTTTATTCGAATATCCATGTATTAAAAAGTGAAAACAGAATATATTAAACAACAAACAAAAATGGTATTTTTTTGAAACTAAGATAACAATTTTTCCTTCCGCATGACGGGACGGTTTGCGGTGTCGCGTATTGATTCCTGTAGTAATGACTTCATAAAATGCGCAAGGAAAAAACAGACGCGCATTTTCTAATCAAGGGAAATTATTTGAAAAACAGGAACCACGCCGAGTGACATGTTCATACTTCAAATTGCAATACGAACCAAATCAATAAAATGTGTTTAATAAAAACCCCGACGGTCTTTAAACCCATACTCCAATGACGTGTGGTTTTTTTCACTAAAATGATTAAGTGTGCGGGATTATTGTGTTAACCCAAAGGAACTTTTAAAAACTGCGCGTTACAAAACACTTTAAAAACGGGTTGATCTGAATTTTCATTACCGAATTTTTTCTTCAAAAATCGAGTGTTCCGGTTTTTTGAGCAGTGACATCTCTCGATAAAGACCCTCAATGGTAAATACCAAAAACACAAAAATGAAAAAAATTATAAAAACTATGAAAAAATAACTCTTAATACGACGTAAGACGATTATTTTAGTTAATAAAATATTAACATATAATTCCTTTATACCCCCATATCCTCGCCGTTATCTCCAGATCCCCAAATATGAAACAGACGATAAGCATCGTAAACTATTTATATTAAAATCTTCCTCCGTAAATAATCGGTCGAGAAAAATAAAAAAAAAGACTTAATTTGGAAATTTCGCTCAAATGTGAGATTTTAAGGGGGTAAATATATTCACAACATATATCCAAAAAAATAAGACAATTATTTCCATATGAACCGCGAGTAAACAGCTTCCAAAGTAAATAATGTAAAAAAGTGCGTAAAGTAAGTTTATTTAAAACAAAATAACGAAGCCACTCCCCTCTTTTTAAATTTAATTATAACCGTTTTACATTTAAAGGAATGGGTTTTGTTAAAAATATATCTTTCAATGTTGAAGAGTTTTAAAATAATTATTTTAAAAAATAAAAATGAACCGAAAATAATTATTTAGAAAATAAAAATGAACCGAAAATAATTATTTAGAAAATAAAAATGAACCGAAAATAATTATTTCAAAAAATAAAAATGAACCGAAAATAATTATTTCAAAAAATAAAAATGAACCGAAAATAATTATTTCAAAAAATAAAAATGAACCGAAAATAATTTGCGGCTATGGAACAACGCAAAGAAATTACGGGCTGTGTTTGAAATAAAAGTTTTTGTAGCTCTTCAACTAAAGGGAACATTAACGAGACCTATTCCTTTAAATTAATTTCGGGAAGTACAGAAATAAACCCGGGATTAGAACACTAAAATATGACTGTATATTTGCAAATAAAAATTGGACTTTTTTCAGTTAGACGACTTGGTACTTTTTTTTAGTCACGTGAAGTGGTCGGCCCCTTTATCATATCCGACATTTCAGATTCTCCTGCCCCCCGATATATTTGAGATATTTAAAAATGATTAAAACACATAAATAACGTAAAAGAAATTATAATGGAATCAGTTTAAAAAAAAATATATAGTCCACGAAAAGAATAAAAAATAATAAATATTGCCGTAACTGGTTTACATAAATTTGATTACCAATGTATAAAAAATTATATATACCAGGTAGATTTCTGTAAAATGACGAAACAAAATTAACAAAGGCAAAGAAGAAAATAACCAAGTGTAAGAAGTTAATAAAATACACGATATTTAAAATAATATTGGTTGTTTTCTTTGACTGAAAGCATGATTAAATTATTATATCTACAAAATTTGCAAAAGACAGAGTAGCATGATTTATTGCGTTAACTGTAATGTTATTCTTGCTTACGATGGTTTTTCAATCTGTTCTCCTAAGTCTCTTCATCTTGCCTTTGGATTGGTGTGGTGGATTAAGGCGAACCTTTGTCTGGCAGTGATGTTTCCAGGTGTGTGGTAAAAGTTACCACAAGTTCATAAGATGTTCCATAAATTTGTCACTGCCTGATATGAAGTGACGTTGGTGAAACGACTTAGAGTCTCGTGGGGCGCTTTCAAAGGCTATCTACAGACTAAGTAGGAACATGGACTGGAAAACCGAGTGTAGACAATTCTCGCGTCGTTTTCGCATTAACTCTCAGTAAGTCTCCAGTATTACGAAATAAAGGTAGTGTCATAATTATGGAACATAGCTTATAAACTTATGAGTTACTTATTCATGTGCACAATGGAGTAAGTATAGAAGCTTACATCACTCAACCAATGATCACCACTCCAGAAAATAAGAAGACCCTTTACTATTAAGCACATCATGATGAGTGAAATTTAAGTAGTATTTGTGTGGTTAGAAAAGAAGCAAAGTTCTCCATTAGGCGAACAAGAAATAACGGTTCCCTTGGCTTATGACGCCTGCTGCATAAAACTAACCTACATTTTGTCACCTAGTTTATTACAGACGCCAATAAAACTTTATTGAAACAAATTAATATAGACCATTTGGGAAATTATGTACAGAGAAACCAACACTCATGGGCGAGTCCGCCATTGGGGTATTCTCTCTCGTATCAAGAATCAATGCCAGACGGAGCCCAGGTTCACTATACACGCGGGATGCTAGCTAACTTGCACTGCCTCTAGCCGTGAATATTATTGGTGTGAGGGAAAATACTCCAATGGCAGCCTCGTCCCTGTGTGTTGGATAGTCTTTATGTTACTTTTGTTTGAATTACTATGCGAAGCTATGAAGAAATGACTATGTTTCTATTTAAGGAAATTAATAATATGAAAGAAAAGGCCAGGAGTAGAGCGCGCCTTTTATCCGCCGTTTGGCTGTTGTCCTGGTTGACCCGCAGCTCGATCGTCGGTTACGATTACGAGGACGATTACCTCTAACTGCTTTGTCATATAACCGCATCCAACTTCATGATGAATCGCATATTCTTAAGTTTGACCAATGAGAAAGTTAAAATGCAAAGAAAATTGTTATTCCCCGTCTCTTGTTGAAACGGCACACACTCTTATTTGACCAACCGAATGCGAAGCTATTCTTGTTAACGGGTATGGTTTCTTTCAAATTGGCAATCTTAAAGTTCATTTTGGAATAAAAACACTTGCTAATTTAAAACAAGACATCAACTGTAAAATCCTTAGTTTAACTCAAATGTTGTGTACGTTATTTTACTTTAGAGTAACATACGACCACGAACCAAATAATATAGTTAAAGAATATATACCCATTTTTAAAACAATTATAAACACCTGGCACATTATAAAACCGAATCATAAATGAGAATTAAAAACGTAAGATGAAATGAATGAAATGCCGGATTTTATTTTGTTTAAAAACAACTTTAAAAGAGTTAAATATAATATACAAAGTTAGATAGGTTAAATAAATGTATCGGTTTTTTGAAGAAGTGCTCATTTTAACATTTCCGTCAAACCCAAAATTTTGTAAAGGCTGATAAACAAATGATCATATTAGTTACTTCAAAAATAAGTAGTTTTTGGTTTCATCGTTCAATAAAGGTGCGGTGGCGTAGCGGTTGTCGCTTTCGCCTGGCAGCAAGAGGGTTACGGGCTCGGTCGCAGGTTGTGCCACCGTGTGAAAAAACTGTGAACAAACTCATCTGTCAAAAGTTTGCATAATCTCTCCCTACTTGTTAAAGTAGTTAACATCCGCGTTGTTACCCGGTTTCTCTTTTACATCAAAACTTCCTGAGGTTAATGGTAATAGTTAGTATAGGGTGCTGTCGGTTAACTGTGGTATAGTGGATAGTCCCCACCCCTCTGTAAATTGTAAATAAGTCAGTGGCTTAGTTTGGACATCTCTTAATAGGGAAAGCTTACATTTAGATTAAATTTATATATGATTTTTCCTGGTAAAATAAAAATAACAGCAAAAAAAATTTGCTAATGGTTGACGATGGGCCATTTTACATTTGCACCTTTCCATACGCTGTTTTACTTTCGCCTCAACGTAATATCTGGTAGTTCATCCTTAAATAATAACTACGTATATAACTACGTAACTTTCTTTAATAAGAAGTCGGGCATAAGTTCTTTCTATCATGCAGTCGCGTTTGCAAAAGGCTGGAATTGATTTTTCTTCTTGGAGCGAGGCTTTGAGGTCAGGTCTCCGCGTGTTCTAGACTTATAGTCGTCTAATCGAGACGCCATACCGAGGGGAAGGAGAGAGAAGACTTGGTTAAAACTCATTCTTTCTCGTCAACCAACGAACTGAGGGCCAAAGATGATTACGATCTAGCCCCGAAACACGCGTCATATTAACGGGAAAAAGAAGGTAAAATAAGGACCCCCAACCGCCTTTCATCCGTCGCTAGGCCGTGCCCTGGTCTTTTCCCAAAATCTAATCGAAGCGCAAACAACTCGCTACGTCGCAACTTTCTTAATACGCGAATGAAATTACACCGGGGCCCCTTTTCTGCTCCGGGTAAACGCATTTCATTCCTTTGCCCGGCCGGTCTCGCGAAGATACGTTAGACAGCTAAAAGTCCCTTCGGTATGCCCGCAGCTTCTCGAGATCCCTGAGGACTGTAGCGACATCTACGGTCATCTCACGTTCTAACTTTTCGTAGACGGAAAATTCTTTACCTCTTGTGACTTATCTAATTCAGAATAAGATTCAGGACTTACGCAAAGTCACAGACCATTTTATTAAATATTCTAGAGTAGAAGACGAAGTTATTGAAGTGACAGTTTTGTAGATCTTCCGTTTTTTCTTTCTTAATTGGAATAATGTTGAGGAATTATTATACAAAACTACAAGTTTAGCGCATTATAATTTTCAATTTTGTTGGGATGAGTTAACCGTAAGATTCTGGATTACAAATGGTTGAATAGCAGTTATAGAAACAAATACAATTTTGTATTAGACCAAAAATTTAAGTTAATCCCCAATATTTGAGCCAAATTTTCAAAATATTGTACAAAGGGGAACATGCTCATAAGCGTAAAGTTTGAAAGTTTTCTCCTCACTGGTCCAAAAACAAACAATATCAGTAAACGTTTGGGATAAAAATTATTATTCTTCTCCGCGATGTTATCTGGTTTATCCGTTCCTTCAAAACTTGATGAGGCCAACGGTAATATTGTGCTGTCGTTTAGTTGGGGCTAACCACCATCTTTCTGTGTATTGTAAATTTACCGACGTTTAAACAAACAACGGGTTTGTAGTGGTTGCCCCTTTGTAGACAAAGCTTAGTTTATTATTATTGTTATTAATCATTTCACCTGTTTCCACATAAAAGGGTTCACATAATTCTGGGAATGAATCTCTCTCTGGTTTTAATAATTTAAATTGAAACCTATGTGAACATTGGGGAAAAGCTGAGTTTGTATAACTTTCAAAACAAGATTAAAAATAATGGATAATCTCCATTATTAATGTTTAAATGTTTCATTTCAACAAACTCTGCCTTGAAGTAGCCATTATTACAGCTTGGTTGATATCAGAAACATTGTAGTAAAGGTTTCAGACATGGTTTTGGTTTGAGTCCGAGAACGTCTAGCCTGTTGAGAACGCCCTATCCAATACCCACAAAAGATACTTTACTGAATTTGAAAGTTGTAAAAATTTGTTTCTTGAAACACATATTTTGTAGGGGTAATCCAAAAACTATTTAGTGTTTAGTATCTTCTTGCTGGTATCCACTCTCTTCAAACACCCGTGCAACTCCGTGTATCTTATCTACTACATGTACCTATAAAAAGTAGGTTACATCATATGGCATTCTAACTCGGTTTTTATATATAACAGTAATGTCCTCCAGAAATTTCTTTTTACTTGTACGTCAAATACGATTTTTTTTCTGTTCGAGTATACCCTTTTTGCCAGAGATTTTGCTTATCAAAAAATTCTAAAGTTGATCATAAATTTTCTTGGCATTTTTATTCATTTTGCTTCGAAACATTCTATATGGAAAATAGGGCCGGGAGAAAATGTTGACTCTCTCCAGCTTTGCCGTCTCCTTCTTTTCTTTTTATTCGTACAGGTATGTATAGTATTCCCCAATAGTATTATCGTTCGCCCAAGTTAATGTTATTTTCTGATTCGGGTTTGCTCGAATCCTGATTTTCAATATCTTACGCGAGCGGAGTAACGCGAGTTCGAAAATCGAAGCGTAGGTATCTAACAGTTGCGATACAAATATAAAGCTTACGTGTTCTTAAATCAATAGAAATGCATGGGGACGATCGAGAAAAAAAAAATTCCACCGAGTTCAAGGCGAATAGATCGAAAAAACATGCACCTGAAATTTGTTTTGCAACAATGTGCTATATCGCAAAAAAAAAGACATACATAAATTTTGCAATATATGTTTGGAGTAAATGCATTCCCAGTCAGAGTTGGATAAAAATCATTGATTTAAATCAAGTGATTTTTTTAAAATATGTGTCTAAAATTCCAAGAAATAGTTTTAGAAACTTAACTATCAAAGACCTATAATTAAAAAGAACCATGGTTTTGGCATATTTTCCTGTTTGTCTTCTCACTCTTGTGGTCAATTTTAACGGGAGTAAGATTCGAAATAGGCTAGTAAATGAAATAGCGGTCAAGCTAGTCTTTTTGTACAAGAATCTGAATTGTAACAATAAGAATAACTGTGTAGAAAATAACTAAAAGCTACTTAAATATCATGATTATTTTGCTTGGTTAATTTGGACTCAAAAGATTTCATGTTGGTAATTTACTAACTAGTTGTTCAATAAAAATGAAAAAAAAAACGATTTTTTTGAAAAAATAACAAAAATCTACAACCCAGTAGGAATGAAGAACAGCTAGAAACATGATACCTGTTCGAACTGAGTAATTTAAGAAATTCTTAAAACAAGGGTAATAATGTATTACCTTTCAATTGAAAATTTCTTAACCTCTTCTCAGTAGTTGTAGAAACCAATGTATTCGAGAAAGTACAAGGAGATAATAGAAATTGTATCTGTGATAGGGTCGATCGCAATGCCATACCTTATAAAAGTACTGTTTTTATTAAAAGTTTTGAGAGTTGTGAAAATAGTTATAATATTGTGAAAACTGGAGTTAATAAATCCTGTATGGGTTTTTTCAACGGGTCTTGAGAGTAACAATTGTGGTTCTGTTTGAATGAGATTTTTCCCAACTATTTACATAGCCATTCGGCATTTGCATATAAATCTTCACAGCTTCACCAATATAGAGACAAGTCAATATTTCCCAATATTTGCAACCCCGAAAATATTTTTAGTCTATTGAGAGGAAGAATTTAGCTTAGGAAATATTCGGTACATATTTGTGTCTTGTACATCACGCCAAATTAGAAGACAGGACTTTTGATAACTTTAAAAGTTAGGGTACACTAGAGTTGGCAAATTTGCGATTCATTAACGTAATAAATCCTCATCTGCTGAAGCTAATCTGGTTAAAACTAGGTATTATGGATTCGCATCTCTAACCTTCCAAAATCAATTTAGCTTAGGAGAAAAACTATGACCTGGAGCCTCTCAACCTTAGCCATAAGACCCGTCTAAAAGATACAGGAATCCTGCGTACTAAATATTTCATAAATCTATTGAAATTCATGGACGTTATTCCATAAAAAGTATTTTTTTTTCTTCTTTTCTGGCCTAATTTTTTTCAAGATGTCGGCGGATTGGGAAATTCTTTCTTAAAACGCGCCTCCTACTTAAGGGTAACGTTCGTTCAAATACCAAAATTTGAACCTTCTAAGTAATGAGGTTATGCTGGTCGTTGATTCTCAGACAGTCAGGACTTTCAAAAGACCATTCCTGTAAAGCCATAGGAAAAGTTAACAGCACTAGGTCCCGGCCGCCATATTAGGCTAGTACCCTTGCACTAAAACTTAGTTCCCACTTGACCGAAAACGCGACGGAAACACTGGCTACGTTCAGTAACTGCTAGCGTACGCAGCGCTGCGCGCATCGGAGACCGATTTTTTTACTGTACGGTTTTTCGCACTTCCGGTTTCTACGTCACGCTACGCATCGATGTGACACCGATCGCAGCGGCTGGAAGAGCAGGTTTTTTCGATGCGAATCGGATTTATGACGTCATTAATTGAAGTTCAACACGGCGAGAAATCCAGTCCAAAGCCACTAGCGAAACGATAACACATTTTTCTTTTATAGATCTTTTCAAATGAACTGGAATTAAGGTTATTTCCGATTTATCATCGTTAGATAGTTCATTTAATAACAAAAATAACAGTTTTCTCCTCAATCCAAAATCTCTAGCAGACGCCATCATGGAAAGTATCATCAAACGCAACAGAGAGAGAAAGAAAAACGTTCAGTGACGTCTGACGTCACTCTGACGTAGCGTTCGGAAAAAAACACATCGGTAGCGGTAACGGCTTTTTCCGATTTCCAGTTACTGAACGTAGCCACTGCGTGAGTACCTCTGAGGTAAATAATTTACCCCAGAATGCGACCGAAACAGCTTTCGGTCGGACGGAATGGTGTTCTATAACCAATCAAAAATATTTTCGTCGTCATAATAGGGGAAATATTTATGACCCGTTTTGAGTTGTTTTTTTTTTCAAGTCGCCATAGCCATTGCCACATTTGTATGTAAGATTATGAACTATAAGTTCGAATTCTCTAATCAGATTTGATTGCGAGCGGCTTTTGACGTGTTTGTATGATGTAAACTTTTGAGTTTGAATCTCTCTGACCTGCATTTGGTAGAAATAAGCTCCCTCTCTCTAAAAGCTGTGAGGAGGCTATCCTGGGTGGGGGGTCGCGACTGTAGAGCGGCAGAACTCTAACTCGTCAAACGAGGTGCCGTAAGCTAGGTTCCCACTTGACCGAAAACGACCAAAAACTTTAGCGCTGCGGCAAAAAAATTGAGTTTTACGCAGCCCTTCGACGGCAAGATTTTAGTTCGGTTCACACATACGACCGAATTCCCACCGAAAAGGGCGGTCCACCGGTAGTCACGTGGCACGAGTTGGAATTGGGACCCGGAGCCATAAGAACTTCAGCCTTGGCTTTGATTTTCCCTTGATGGTTTCTTAATTAGGGAGCTTACTTCTACCAAATTAAGGTCAGAGATTCAAATCAAAGGTTTATTACATACAAACACGGTGACTCGCGGTCAAATCCGATTAGAGAATTCAGACTCAAAAGTTCATAACATGCAGATGTGGCAATGGCGACTGGCGAGTTAAAAAAAACCTCAAAGCGGCGATAGAAAACTCCCCTATTATGACGTCAACAGAAGCTTAATCCCGAAACGAATTTTGCTTGGTTATGAAAATAATTTTACGTCGTCCTCTGAGTCAAAAATAAAACAACAATTCTGTACGACCGAAAGCTGTTTCGGTCGCGTTCTGTGGAAGATGTTTTGCCGCAGAGGTACTTACGCAGTGTTTCCGTCGGGTTTTCGGTCAAGTGGGAACTAAGCTGTACTCCGAGGCACAAGTATAATCCTATCTTCTATTTCCTCTTGATAGTAATGCTAAAGGACAAAGAATTTTAATTAAAAACCTTAAATGTAGAACCAAACTGTTTTTATTCAGAAATAAAAGAAGAAAGATTGATATTAAACATATCCTTTTACCAGATGAGAAACTCGACATTTTATATAACGGAAGTGTTATCCAAAAATCTCTGGTTCCGTATCTGCAAGTGCGAACTAAGCGAATACTGTTTTTCACCATTCGGCCCTTTGATTCTGCGGCGTAAATTGATACCCATGCAGGCAGGCGACTAACACTCAGAAAAACGAAGCTATTTCATTAGATCAGCGCTAAATACTAAGAGTATGGAACCATCTATTGACCTCGATACCCAACACGTGAAACCGCTCTAATAAAATAGTCCGGATAAACAAAGGGTTAGTAGTAAAAAACGAAGGTCGTGCCAGCTGCCCATAAGATAGGGTAACCGCATTAGCAATTGTACTGGGTGGAGGCATTACGTATAGTGGTCGAAAAAGAGCCTCAGCCATGGGCCATAGCCACCAGGGAAATCAAATTTGGCCTGAGAGGAGAAAGGGGCCTTCTTAGGGGTCAATGGATAAATTGACGGAGACGTATCGGCAAAGGCTGCCGGAATACAATCTCAGGAATAGACGCCGCGAAATTCAGGTATACCATAAGACAATCTTGTAAGTTTTCCATGAAAGACGATGTATTCAAAGTTTACTTAACGCTGCTTTGCGTTATTTCCAGATTAGCGTTTTAATTTTGAGGTCAAAAAATTCTAAATTCAGTTAATAGAGAAAAGTTACATCATTTATAACTCAAAAATGTGTGTACCACTTGTTATTTTCGAGTTATGATTGAGCTTTGCATAGTCTCACGTAGGCCATAAAACCAATCAGTTTAATCATATGAAACAAAACCAAATATAAATAGAAATAGTTCATAATGAATGAGTCTGTAATGAAATAAAACTTTCACTTGGAAAGTTCGGTCATATATTTATAATCGGTCCAGATGCATCACAAGGAAAACTAAGAGAAACACTGCTTGCCCATTTTTTATCATGGACGACTTTGACCATCTTGTAGATTTCAGTTGACGGTTTAATGTAGTAAAAGTCTTTCTTTTTTTATAAAATTTATGATATGGTTTTAATTTATGCTCGCGTTATCATTATCAATATCATGAACATGAATAAATAATTCTTGGCATTGGTCATGTTTTCTGCCAATTTGAAGCTTCGAAGATGTTAAGCTTCTATAGTTTGCATTTAGTAAAAACAAAATACACTATCCATGGCAATTTTTGATAAGCATGTTTTGCAAAATTCGATCCCACGATTGAAATTCTAAAAATTTTCGTAACATAAATACTCGTTAGTATGCAGCCTTAGATTACTTAACCTGTTTCAGAGGCATGACGTCACTTTCCGGAATGGAGCCATTGAAGTCTTCACTTCACGCTGAGATATAACTCCTATGATATCTTTTCATACTCTATTAATTTGCTAACTTCAAAGAAGAACTTATGGAAGGAATAATCATTGACTTATTGGGATATAATCATTGGTTTATGGGTAAACATTAATAGGGGAGTTTCGCTTATAAGAAGCTGAAGAAGAGGTTTCCGTGGCAGAGAAGAAATTTCCCAATAAAAATACGGAGGCCAGGTTTTCTCTAGATTTTTTTATCATACTCTCTGCGATTCCGAGATTTTTCTATAAGTAGGTTAGGGAAAGAGAATCGCTGACGAGGTCTGTTTTCTTTCCGCGAGAATCTGGGGTTCTTCCTTATAGTATAGTTACTAGAATAATAGGTTTACGTAGTCTATAAAATAATGTCTAAGCCAAATTGCCCGACTAAGTCACACAGTGACAATTATTACCATAGCAATTAAAACCGGTCATGTAACTAATCAAAATATTTCAGTGTAGAAGAAAGGTGATTTTCAAGTCTAGATCTTAGGGTATAGTATAATGTACAGTAAAAAAGCTTTCATCAGAAATGTTTTTAGGAATTTCAAAGATATAAATATGTACCATGTGAAAATAGAGCCAAATTATGCTGTTTTTGTTATTTGAAAGTCGAGATCATTTTCAAAATGAAACATGAAATTACCAATACCCTCCATTTGACTGGGTCATGACGAGATAATAGAGAGTTTTACCCAAATCGAGCATGCCACCGTCACCATTACAACAGCGCAATTTCTCTAAAGTATGCTCAAATATCTGGTCGAAGCAATTTAAATCTCTTCCAAAGCGTGAACAAAACTAATTATCAAGAAATTACAAACTCGGTTTTTCAAATTACGAACCAACTTGTATCGGGTATGTCTTTAGTTTAAGGGATGTTTTCAAATGGCATGGCACTATTCTTATGGATATTACCCTGTGGTAAGAACAGCGACCGCCTTAGCAGACAGCGCTAACGGAAGCATTAGTATGAAAATACTAATGCAAGCTTCATAAAGTGGGAACCAAGGCTGTTGGAATTGCTTCAAAACTAAGACCATTAAACACAGATGACAGGAATGATAAAATAAAACCCTGGTTCTTCTAATGGCATCGCCTGTCGTCGCCCCTTGCAGGAGAGTTCCAAAACCTTTCGACTCATAGATCATCTTATGGCTATGGTTTTAGTCGAAAAAGTTTCAATATTGGTCGTGGCGTGGCGCTAGACAGGCGCAGCCCTAAAAAACCACTCGCCATATCTCCATTCCAATCCATCTGTGTTTAAAAGTCTTAGTTGTAACTGCTAATAAATAATTAGTTTCAAAGCTAGTTCTAAACCGTTTTAGTGTAAGTGTGAACATAACTTTAGAAACACTCTTGGAATAAGATTTTCTAAACCAGTTCCTTGATGATCCCTGTTTAAAACGAAGGAGAATCGGGCTGCTCGTGACCGTGCAACTTTGAATGCCACTTTCTTCGAAATCGATTTTGTCAGTTTTTCCTTCACGATCCTTTTTTACACCGTTCGAAAAAAAGGTTGCAGCTTCTTTTTTTTGGATTCTGGATAGGGTAAGGAAGGCGGAGCAGAATATAAGAAGATGGAAGAGGAAAAGTGGAAGTCTTAGCCACGGCACACACACACAATCCCGGTCTTTCCTTCGCTTCTTGAATATATGATTTTTCGCTTACGGTTGCGGTTATACGAAATCTGGTCGAAAAAAAAAAACGCTGCATCGCACGCACCCCAGCCACCATTGGCTACTCTTTTAAGTATCCAGACGGGAATAATGGACGCAAATCTAACGCGGTCAACATATGGATGAAGTTTATGCGTAGCTACTTATAATGGGATAGGAAAATATCACTCTGTATAGACGTGGGCGTACTAGCAGATCAAAGTTTTTCTTTTAGAGATCTTGCACGAGTAAATATATTCTCGGCGGAAACTGTTGCAAAAAGAAGTGAAACCATATTTCCTAAATTTTATAATTTTTGTTTTAAAGTGTTAGTTACATAATTTTCGTCATCCACAAACTTAAAATGCGAAAAAATCCTTGAAAATTTTACTTTATTATGATATGTTTACTTTTGTATTTGGTTACGTAGCAATTTATAAAATTTCAGTCAAAGTATTGTGTTTGCGAAAAGGCCTAGTTAAAATTTTGTTTCGTTTGATGATGTAGTATGGAGAAATTTTCACTCTAGATGTCGCTCACGTGACGCCTGTTAGTGTAGTGTCGCCGCGTTAAGCCTATTTTATTCAGATTCGCGCGGCATTAGTAGACTCGGGAGTCTCGGGCGCTCGCGCTTACCTTTTCCGCGAGATGCCGTGAGTGACGTATCAATGAGAAAAACCGCCAAAAATCTCCGCAAATTTGCTTTTGCCCCCAAATTTCAAGTTTTCGAGGTGTTTTTCTGTGTTTTCCCTCATATTTATATATTTATCAAGCATATTTTTGGAATCAGAAGAGTTTAAACTCTCAAAAAGTAAGGTTTTCTTTAAAATTGAGATCATTTTTAAACCACGTCGCTGTTCCTTTAAGTTCCGACGCTTTCTAATTAGTCAATAAAATGTCTAATGCCTTCTTATAAGTTCCTATAAATTCCCATACGTTCTTAAACGTTCCTATAATTTCCCTTGGCTTCTTATGAGTTCCTATGATTTCCCATGCCTTTTTATAAGTTCCTATGATTTCCCGTGCCTTCTTATAATGTCCTATGATTTTCCATGCCTTCTTAGAAATTCCTTTAATTTCAACAACTTACCTATATTATCCTGTTTTGCGATAGTTTTGATACGCTATCCTTCCAATTTTAATAAAGATGGCACTCAAAAACCAGTAGCGTAAAATGTTTTGAGGATTAAGGTTGTGTCGTCTGCTTCACTGATTGAATATGAACTGTTTTTCAAATTGTAAGTAAACCAAATTTCTCAAAGCATGTTATTACAATAAAATAATATAAGCCTATATTTTCCTGGTTAAACTAGTTTGTAGGTAAGGTGGTTTTTGGCTGGGCGTTTAAGAATATATGTGTGGATTATTGAGAACTTTTCTTTGTACAGGGTGGAACTCGTTGCTGTTCTGCAAATATAATTTGTAAGAGATTTGCAGGCGTTATTAGATAATTAAATTAATTAAATAGTTGGAGTAACTTTAACAGAAGAATTAAAATGAAAAAAGTCATTGGTGACAGAAAACATGTATTTGAAACACATTGTTTAATGAGACACAGAAATGCTTTCTGTGGTGATGTTTCACAAGGGATCCCATAACAATTAGAGTTATTGCGAATAGTCGTTTCATTTCTCTAATATAGCTTGTAAAAACCTTTAACATTATCCCTGAAGAACTCCTATGGATTTTGTGAAATTATCAGAGTAAACAAAGAAACTCCACTTTTATCTACTTTTATTTCATATAGTTGTAAAAGTAGCAAATGTAAATAGTAAATTATCCATTTAATTAGTTTCCATCATAAATATTAATAATTTAGGGTAAAAGACGGGTGACGCCTATCTGTTTATGGATACGATAGCGACAGAAACCACCCACCTTTGTTTGCTGTTCCGCTATCATCGAAGCGATTAATTTCTTGGCACACTCCTGGAAGGTTTGCTTTCATCCAGAAGCGGGGACTCGAGCTGGCCCATGTAGCTCACACGTAAGTGTCACCTTGGCATCATTATTCACG
Organism: Phalangium opilio; assembly: GCA_019434445.1. Lineage (NCBI taxonomy): Eukaryota > Metazoa > Arthropoda > Arachnida > Opiliones > Phalangiidae > Phalangium > Phalangium opilio. The sequence goes on from JAEQBA010002670.1 coordinate 192,031, forward strand.
TTGGCCCTGTTTGCAACGCGGAGAATCTTTATTAAGCTTCCGTTAGCCCCAAAACATCAGCCTCCCACAGTTAATAACCTTTGTCATTCGACTCATTCTTCATCAACGTCGAGTAACTTTTAAAAACAAGCGTACACTTCGCGTCGTCTAGTGTACCGTTTAAACATTTTCCCGCTATGCTTCAACTCTACGATGTTAGCTTTTTAACAAAGTTTTAAACGTTATCAAATATTATATTAGCCCAGAATACGTGAATCGTTTACTAAGCTCCTTAGTTTCAGTCGAAGCCTTGGATTATTAAGCTTATTATAAAAATCACCGAGCTATATCAGTAAAATTCAGGAACATTATTGCATTTTTAATAGGCGAATTACTGTTTAATAATTAATTATCATGATTAACCTTTTTCCAGAGTACTAAGTTAGCTATTTCCTTGCATAACTTTATACAATATTGCTTTCATATTTCTTTACGCAGAAAATAAGGAAATACGACTACTATACTTTCATAAAGAGTGAATCGCGGGTAACTTCAACGCATCTTATATACATTTGAGAAGTTGTTTCTTTTATCGCATGTTTGTTCTTTATGCACAGTCCCAATTGGTTAACGAATCTGACCAAACATCATGGTTGACATTAGTAACATTACGGGAAGTGTTGAATCAGTTTCCTCGGTTGGTTAAGCGAATCCGATTTACTCCCATTTAACCCAAAGCGTTTCTCCCAATTCCCATATCTCCCAATCCCATTTGACCCAACACTATGTCTTTTCCCCCAATTTCTTTTCTCCCAATTCAGTATAAAACATATGTTAATAAGTTCAAAGAGAATTTTTTTGTTTTATTAACAATGATATGTTTTACATATTCAGTTTAGTTTGAATTTCAATTTTATGATTTATACATATTCAAATGGAGTTTTTCTCCCCGCATCCAGTTTTTTCCTCCTGAATCTTGTATTTTCTGGTTGGTGGTCGAACAGGTTACCCCCCATTTCACCCAATTTAAAACACCCAATTCCCATTTACCCAAACATCATTCAACCCAATTCCCAGTTCTCCTATTCCAATTAACCCAATATTGCATACTCAAAAAGACTCAAATAGAGTAGAATTTGAATGGTTTTATTTATTTATTTTTTCATTTCATAAGGGATACACTTACTTGATGTGTATAACCGCTCCAAAGACGAAGAGACGTCCTCCTAACCAAACCAAACTTAACCTAACATAACATAACATAACAGTAATGTTATGGAAAAGGCATATTATTTGAGAAGTCAACGAAGCTAAATGTCAATATTTTGGAAAAGGCGTAACTTTGTTAAAAGATTTACAAAATATTACTAACCTAACTAAACCAAACCTAACATATCACAACAGTAATGTTTTGGAAAAGGCATATTATTTGAGAAGTCAACGAAGCTAAACGTCAATATTTTGGAAAAGGCGTAACATTGTTAAATGATTTATAAACTATTACTAACCTAACCAACCCAAACCTAACCTAACATAACAGTAATGTTTTGGAAAAGACATATTATTTGAGAAGTCAATGAAATTAAACATTAATATTTTGGAAAAGGCGTACCATAGTTAAATGATTAATAAATTACGAACTTTCTCGTGGATCCAGCAGAAAAATATAATACATTTAGAATAACACTTCACATTAATTGGTAGGAAAATTATTTAACGTAACCTAACCTAACCTAACCAAACCTAATCAAACCTAACCAAACCTAACCAAACCAAACCTAACCTAACCTAACCTAACCTAACCTAACCTAACCTAACCAAACCTAACCAAACCTAACCTAACCTAACCTAACCAAACCAAACCTAACCAAACCAAACCTAACCTAACCTAACCTAACCTAACCAAACCTAACCAAACCAAACCAAACCTAACCAAACCAAACCTAACCAAACCTAACCAAAACAAACCTAACCTATTCGCATTAAAAATAATCAAAGTCGTTTTGAAAGCAACCCTTTGCAGCATAAAATATTAGACGAAACCATTAGATTGGGAGAAATGAGAAATGAATAGTTTGGGATAAAAATTCCGATTGGGAAATATAAGATTGGGAGAACTGGGAATCGGAAAGTTTGGGATAAAAATGTATTTTGGGAAACACAGAATTGGGAGAAATGGGACCATACCGCGAATCCCCTTGCGTTAGGCATGCTAAGAATGTTCATTTCTAGACCCGTTGCATTTGCTACAGATTTATATCTGAAGTTTATTTTGCGTTTATTGGGTTCGTCTAGGGGATTTAAATTAAAATGTGCTGTAGCTAATACAATTAAAAGTAGCATTCATTTCAAATTGAGATGAAAATATCGTCATGCTATTAAAACTAAATTAAATATCAACACGAAACCTTTATGGGCTGGTTATTCCCATGGTCGCTCATTCTATCGCGAGACCTCTTTGTAAAAATATAACTTACGGTACTAACGTCAATAGAGGGCTCACGGATTGGTTCGTGGTGTAGTAGTCCGGTGGAAAAAGAGTTCATGTCAGAGGGCTCGGAATTATAGCTGTAGCTCAGGAGCTAGCCTCCACTGGACATTCGGCTTGACAGCGTCAGCGCTGGCATAGTTCGGGTTGTGTTTCGGTTTGCTTTCGTTAGCTGCGGGTTCATCTGAATTTCGTGAAAGGATCTAAGAGAATTCGATGGTTTTACCGAATAATTTCAGCCTCATAAGAAAATATTTCATAATATTCGTGATTGAAAAATACCAGAAGATTGTGGTGTTAGAAACCTACAAGTACAGACTGGAGTCTATGTGGGATGGACAAAGAGCACATTTTTGTGCTTGAACCAAATTAGTACATAATGACAGATGAAGGATTAGTGGTCAATAAAACTGTCGAATGATCTCAAGTTGAATAGCTAGCGTAGTGAAATACAATTTTCTAAAATACTGTGATAACGGTCCGGATGTGGCGTACAAGTGAGCTCCGAGATGAAAACTGCTACTGCGGCCCTCCTTTCGACACTAGTGCCGTGGTTCCATGAACGTCAGTTATATAATCTTAACCAGTGATTTAAATAAGCTGTTTCATTCAACGGATAGAATTTTTTTCAAGCACATATAAAGCTCCATCTACACGAACGACATACCAGACCGCAAAAATTATACACTTTACGTGAAATTAATATTTTAGTTTCTATTTATAGATTAAGAGAATTATACACACATATTTATTGCAGAAAGCCAGAAACCTTACTTGGCAAGGTGCAATCTGGCTCGCCTCTTCGCTCCAGGTTATATATCAGTGGTTTTTAGCTTCTTGACAAAGTTAGAATAGGAAGGACGTCCACGTTTTCAATTATTCTTGCCGCAAGTTCGGATTTGCTTGACAGGTATAGACAAGGATACCATTTAATACAGAACGAACGCTGTGCATTTGTCTCTTGGATCGAAAAAAGAAAGTAAGATTCTGGGTTAGAGTACCGTCCCTTCTTTGGTGGGGGGTGCGAAAGGCAGAAGACCCGTGAAAGTGTGCCACTCTTAAAGAGCTCATTTATCGGCAGTGACAATAATCGGGGGTCTCTTTCAGTTTCGGTCCCTTCCTAATCAATTTTGCCGTACCTTTTTCCATTCTCAAAGTCGAGGTTTACCACAGAGCCAGCCATTACATCGCCATAACATACCGGCGGATATTTTAGCTTAAACAAAGCCAGCAATTTATTTGGCCATTTATTCTGGGTCTTCTATATCGGAAAAAGTTTTAAACTATCCCGGGGGATTGATATTGGAAGAATGAAAGGATAACCATTAGTTTCGAATGAAAAAAACCTTTATTTTACAATTGAAGTGACAGTTGTATATTAAAATAGAAAAGGCTTCTCAACATCTTTCTTTCTGTAATAAAGACGCTTGGGAACGTCGGGAATTTCTCCCTCTTTCTAATGAAAAGTACAATATGCGCTTCAGGTAAATCTAGTCTTCTCTTAAAATCAGAAGAATTTAGTGTCGTGCATTGCAAGATTAGAGAATTAAGTGTTATGGATATAGGTTACCTATACAAAGGGTGAAATACGTGCGTGGCCAGTAACTAGTCTAGAAGCTTTTATTAATGCGTATATATTTTATAAAGGATAAGGTGTGTATTTACCTGGCTCTTGTAAAAAGCAGATTTTTTTCTAGTTTTTATTTACTTTTTAATACATTTTTTAAAAACTTTATAAAAGAAAACCTTAGATTATAAAGCTGGAAATTGGTGTTATCTTGTTAAATATGATGTAAGTGTTCCTTGTTTAAGACGGACAAAGGTTGAGATGTGTGTCTGTGGTGGTAAAGTGGTCAAATACATGTTATATAAAAGTATCATATCTTCAGTTGTAACGGACAAAACACGCCTTAAAAATTGACATTGGGGACTTTGCACAAATTAGGTACATATTGAAAAAGTTATAAAATACTGACACTCTCATTCCCGTCGTAAGAAAAAGTAACCATCGGAAAGACCCCCAGCCCTTAATTCCGAAAGCACCCCCCCCCCCAGGTTTTCGTCATGTATCCTGTAAAGCTTTCTCGTCCATTTTCTGTTAGAGCATGAAGAAATGAGTAAATTTATATTAAATAGTAGGGAATCTTCCTCTAAGATTGTTGTGGCATTCTTTATTTGGCAGTGGAAATGTGAAAATAGACTATATGAAATTAATCCACCAAGTTGATATGTCAAAATACAGTTTTTTAAGTAACATTTTCCATGAACCTCTCCCTCCCACAGTAAAAATTAGCATTTATTCAAATTGCTTGCTTTCTTGTCCACGTTATATAATTTGTGAACAGCGACTTAGCCGTACAACTAAAATATTAGCAAAAGTATAAGTTTAAAAAATTAGCCTTGTCAGCTGAAGTTATTGTAGATGGAGCCATAATCGGGTAACTATAGTATGATGTGACAGATCTTTTGACGACTCGTTTTTCAATCTTTTTTTCAATTAGTTTTCTCACAATCTATCCTTTTCTCGTTAAAACCAATTTGTAGGGAAATAAGCCAAATTAAAAAAAAACATGACATTCTATCCCATGGGTTTTCCCATCGCTGAGAACACTGAAATAAATTCGTTTTCAGTTCTTTTTTCTTTCATTTCTCAACTGTTTTTCAAATGCCAAGCGGAGAAATCTATTCGTTTTAATATGCCATCGGATAGGGCTTTGAAAAACAATTCCATTTTACAAAAATTGCCCCTACTTCGTTTTCATTTTCATTTTAAATACAGTTTTTTTTGTTCTTATCGATTTTCAGTTTTAATTAAGATTTTTTTCTGCACTGTTAGGGTGAACTTTTGTAACCTAATATTCATCCTTTGCACATCTCTCCTTTCAACACGAAATTTTTAACACATCTGTATTCAAAACGACATAACTTTTTTTACATGACTTTGATTGGATATTGGAATCAGGAAGTAAATTCATATGCTCAAAACGTATTTTATAATTTAGCTTGCTTAAAAAAATTAATAATTCTAACAAATTAGTTATCGTGAACTTACTAATCTACCAGGTGTTGCCTGGGGTTTTAATGGACTGGAATCCGGGGACAAGGTTTGAACACGACCTGGAAATCCTGGAAAATCTGGAAAAGTCAGGGAAGTTGAAAATGGGCCTAAAAGGTCAGGGAAATTGAAAATGGACCTAATGAGTCAGGGAAATGTCAGGGAAAAATATATTGGAGGGAAATTTAAAGTCTGGATAACAGTAGGGTGACCAGAAAACGTGTTGTCTGAGATTTTACTAGAGCCACAATTATTGTTATTTTTACAACAATAACTCCTGCAAAAATTACTCTAGTGAATTTAGATTGGTTTTCATATATGTTCGACATGTACATCATTGAAAATTGTCAGGGAAATTTGTGGAATTTTGTCAGTGAAAACCTGGAAAAGTCAGGGAATTTCGTTCCAAAAATTTTGTACGAACCCCGGGGGAGATTTGTGGACATTAAAAGACTTTTAGGCACACCTGTATGAAATATCTGCATGATGTGGTTTATAAGAGACTAATTTATTTTTCACTATTAAATTCAGTGAATGGGGGCTTAATTAGGAGTTATTGATAAAGCTAAAAAGTTTAAGTTATATAATAGCACAAGCCTATTAGCCAATAGCTAGGGGTTAGTTGAGCTAAGACTGAAACACTCAACCAAGTCGCTTCTAGAACCTTCTCCTAAATGGATTGATATCGAACAATCTGTAGATAAAGAACAAACATAAGAAATATCAAACCAAGAACTGTGAAAAAAGTTCAGGAATCAAGATTAAACTTAATTAAGTAGCTGAGATTTGAATTAATTTTTTCTCCTTACATTCTACAGTGTTATACATTTTGAGAAATAACATTTCCATATGAGGGCTATCAGAATGCCGGAGGACTTTATGGCACATTTACTTCAAATAATAATAATAATAATGATTTAATTTTATTTCAAATAATGGGAGCGGAGTTCTAAACCGTTTTCTATCGTCGTAAATATTCCATTTTATACAATCTCGTTTCTATAGCAAGCCAATCATCTGATCCTTTATAGCGAAACTTTAACGATATTATTTGAGTCGAAAAATTATCGATACGTTAAGAGTATTAAGTTTATGTCCTCGATTCGGGAGTAGAATTTATGGTTCCAATATTTGGGTAATGGCCAAGGAACGGGTAAGATGTAGTATTGGAAAATATGGCTGCCATGCATTTGCTTAGCGTGGGAGGTACGACCAGCTGTCGATAAGCGTCGTGCCGTGGATGAATAATCTCAAGGAGAAACCATCATAGAGGTCTTCTTATAAACGTCACACGGAACTTAAGGGCGGCAGAAGGTGATGAAATGAAGTAATTATACACTTACCCAAATGATTTTTACATGTAAGGAGCAGCGTTGGAAATAAGGCAGTGGTTCAGGGCAAAAATGACCAGTTTAAAAATTGCCTGGTCCAGTTTGAAAATTAAATCAGAGGGGGGTCAGTGGTCCACGGGACCACAAAGAAAATTCAAGAGTAATCAGAGTCCAGAGACTCCAGACATTACCTCATATATTTTAATTATCCACTTCTTTAGCTTAGCAGACGACGTGCCCTGGTCAATGGTCATGGACATGGACCAGTTTATTTATACATGATCAGGGGGGTCGCTGGCCAATTGTCTAGTTTAAAAAATATCCTTATTTCTCACCCTGGTAAGGAGTGTAAGACCAAGATTTTGTCAAGTGTGGCTACATTGTCATGTCTAAGGATCTGGTTTTAGATGATCGGCTGAATGGCATTCGCTGTTTGCTTTATGATTAGCTCACGAAACTTCGGGCTGTTTGAAAATATGATACCTTCTTAGGATTTTGAAGTACTAAGATATAATCTGCATAAAATAACAATTCTTGGACTCAACACAGCTTTCAAAAACAGAGTTTAATTAATATATTGCAAATGCTTCGAAATCAAAGCTTGAAAATGTCACAGCAACCGACAGGTAAAACTTCCTACTTTAGCAGACGACAGTGATGACATCAAGCCACCGGAAGTAGTCTACTAAATATTTTACGGATCCTTCAAAACCAACTTAACCCCTCGTTCTGTGTAAAGGTTTTCCGGCGTTAACATAAGGATAAACTCCCATGAGTGCCGGAATTTTCTAAAACTCAATGAAAATGTATGTCATCCGAGAGAAAATGGGATAAAAATTGAGCAAGCTACAGTGTTTACATTGAGAAACATTTTGCATGCGCTTTTAATAATATGAAAAGTAGGGGCGGTAAGAGAATATACGCCTTCAAAGACCAACTTTGGAAAACCAAAATCTTACCTCTCCGAGTTGAAAGGAAAGCTACCTACAAATTTCTTTACCTAGATATGCAATTATTTCTCTTTATTTTTAAGCAATTTAAGAAATGGGAATTGATGAATTATTAAAAGCATAGAGAATATACAACAAAGCACACGACATTTTTCAACCAATAAGGATATGTCTAGTACAGAAGTCAATCAGTCGATGGGAAAAAATAGGAAATGAAAGCATATATTTTAGCTAGATATTCCCTAATTGCACTGTCTATTCCTCAACTGTATACCTTCTATTTTCAGAGCTGCATTCACAACTGGGCTGGCTTGTAAACACTATCCTCTCGTTCTACCTCAAAGATATTCTTAATTTGCCAGCTTCAAACTCACTAATGTGCTCAAAATGAATAGAAACATAGAAAATATAACCCAATTACGATCAGATTCTCAACTGATCTTGTTACCGCCATAATAATAGATTCTTTTAAAGAACCTAGAACTATTAATTTTAATGTGTATTTAATTTTCGGCTCCTTCTGAACCGCTAGTGCCTGTTCATATCGGTTACGAAAAGACAAACGCCCAATCATCTCATCTCGGGCCCTGAATGTTTATTATTCGAACCACTACGAACACTACGAACAGTTACAACAACAATGTGAAGCACGAAACTTTGTACTACTTTTATTTACATATTGAACTTTCAAAAGCAGGGTTTAGGCTAGAAATGTAGTATATTTTAATTAATAAGTAAACACCCATTTCAAATACTAATATCAAAAATGTCTTAGGATATAAAAATTAAACACAGTTTTATAATAACTACAACCCTACAAAAAGCATCGAAATTTCGAAAAATATTTCCCGTATATTCGTTTTATATTATGAAAAACAAGTTGGAAAAAGGCCCAATTATCTACGCCTCAACTGTTAACCCTATATTCTCATAGCAACATTCACAACTGGTTTGCAGTATAAACACTATTGTCTCGTTTCACCTCAATGATATTCTTAGTTTGCCTATACCTAAGTGTTAAAGTTAAATATCACAAAGCTGACTTAAGGTGCACTGTATATTTGCTATGCTTGGATAACTGCTTAAATAATTCGTAAATTTTTACTTCATAAAAAGAGAAATAATTCTATATCTAGGTTAATAAGTTTGTAGTAGTAGTCCTCCTCTAGACTCGGAGAGAGAAAAATTTTGGTATTTCGAACTTCTTTCATAATATTAAACGAAAGAGGGAAATATTTTTCGTAATTTCGATGACTTTATTAGATTTGTAGTTATAAAGCTCTGTTTCATTTCGATATTAATATTTGAAATGGGTTTTTACTTATACATAAAACTATCTTACAACGAAATAATCATATGATTAACTAGTAATCTTTTGTGTACATTTCGTGAAATAATCACACATAATCAATCGAGGAATTTGAAAATCCAAAATTAAAATCGTAATCAGTTGAAATAGAAATAATCATTCTATAATCACTGCATTCATCGTAATTCACGAAGAATCCAATGGAAATCGCAGCAATCACCAAAAATAATCGTAATTCGTTGGAATTCAAACAGAAATCACAAGTGATCTGAGGCAATAACGGGAAATCAGTGTAAATATTATCGAAATCACCTAAGAAAATCGTAATGACGGAAATCAAGGAATTCACCTAAAAATTTCGAAGTCAGGTGTACAAAACTTTGACGAATGACTAACCTCTCGAAAAACTGATATTTCACAAAACATTAACTGCTATTTCCAAATCCGCTGTTTTAAATTACACTTTGTTGCTACTACGAGAACTTCTCTTCTGGAAACTGCTTTTACATGGTAAACCCCGAAACTCGGTGCCAATGCGCCTTTAGACATATACATATGAATTTTTCGTTTCTTCACGTATCCGCTCACATTTTATCCTCAACGAGCGCCTTTGAAAACCAGCCTTAGCCGTAAGCAACCTCTAAATCAAAAGTGTGAGAAAAATGAATTTTATAAATTATATACTCAGTGTAAATATCTTCTAGCAATCTTCAAACCTGTCGTGCCTTGTCAAACAACGCCTTTCGTTCAAGACCAGTATACATTGTGAAATATTTTTGGCTTTTTCAATTTATCAGCATCTCATTCAAAAACGTCGTGGAAATCTCTGAATTGGAGAAACCACGCATTTAGCCATTGATTTCGTTGAAGATATTAATTGGCAAAGGGGTTGTTGGGTAGGTGTCTGGCTAGCTCTTAGATGGAAATGAACGATCTGTGGACAATGTAGGCCAAATCGATAGGATATTATAACAAAGGTCTCCGACTCTCCGCGTCCTTCGGTTTCTCAAATTTACAGTTACATTGAACATCCGCCGGTCGTTGTTTGCAAATGGTAGCCAGCAGCCTTACGAACTGATTGGCTATAGTGTATAACGTTATTGATAACTTAATGCCTAATCGATTCTGGGGAAGTAACAGCTTGCGACGTCACAATGTAGACAGTAAAAGAGAGAAACGACATTTTGAAGAAAAATAATATAACAAGCCACTATTCTTCTGTCTTTGAAGGTATTCAAATATTGGGAAGTTGAACAATTCAAGCCAAACCAAGGTTACAATTTCAAAGCTACGAATACAGTTACTAAAAGAAAACCAGTGAAGTCAGAATAAACATCAATGGTATGGCACACAATTCTAACGCCATGTTCATTCACACTTACCGGTTCGAAACGATTGAAAACGCTACCAAAGATAAATGTAAACAAATCTGATAATCAAGAAATTAAATACATATGCGATTTCTTGAAGTGGCTTCCCGAACCAACTTGAATCGAGTTTCAAAGCTAATTCCGAGTTTTCATAGCGTTTTAACCTGATATGAGCCTTGTCTTAAGAGTATCTCTGCCTTTGCAGATAGAATTAACGGAAGTAATTGCAGACAGCACTAATAGAAGCGTATTAACTGGTAATGTAATAGCAGACAGCACTAATAGAAGCTTATTAACTGGTAATGTAATAGCAGACAGCACTAATAGAAGCGTATTAACTGGTAATGAAGAGGGTCTCAGACTATACTAGGCACAGCCGTCCTGAAGAGAAAACATAAGACAACGACAATGTTTGTGGAATAAGAAGTTTTTCGGCCGAGTTGCTGTTTCGGTGCCGACTTTGCCTCGTGTTCACAGATGGGTAAATATGGGTGTAGATTGTAAAGTTATTCAAGTATGGGGTGAGTCGAAGTTTCCGAATTGTACCAACTTATTTATAAAGTAGGGGTTTCGTCGAGATCTAATGCGAGAAAACTTTCAATTAATGTCTTCTTACTTCGACTTCGACTGAGGAGTCATCGCTCGGGTCTTCAGTTTTTTTTACGAAAAGCTCTCGAAAATGTGAAAATATTGATACACTTGCCTTAATAGAGACCTTGAATTTCTTGAATGATTGCAGGATGAAGGTCAAGTATCAAGTTCAACTCATGGCAATAATTAATAAAAAAACCTCAAGCTTATTTTTCTTCCTTGTGTTATTTCTAAATTTTAGTAAACTTGGTAAACTTTTTAACACTGATCATGCCCTGAACTACGAGAAAGAACAGTATGACGATTGACTAAAGTACACTTGATATTACATCATTTTGCAAAACCGCGAGTAAAAATCTTACTGTCGCTATTGAATTTCCCGCCATTGGTTTAAGAATAATTAAAATGTTCCACTGCGAAGCGTGCCGGGCACGAATGGGAACCTTTAAAAACGCAATGCCATACACGTACTCCCTCAAAAGTAATTAATGCAATGATAAAATGTTTTCAGGGAATGGAATTGTGGTCGAAAAGCCGAAATAAGTAAATTTTTGAAATTGATTTCAAGTAAAATAAGTTATTTCAACGGAAAACGGTAACGGAGCGTTCTTTTTTCTTAAGCATGCCTTTAAGTTTCAGTTAAAAAGAAAAATTAATATCTAATCCTTAAGTCAAGTGATAACCTTCGTCTTATCGATAATTTTCATGTCTTGATTCTAATCAAGACATTTTTCATTAATTCTAAATAGGTTTGCTCCTGAATTGGACTTGTCCAACATGTTTATTGTCTTATAAACGCGATTACAAATTATCTTTACAAATATCTTTATTAGATGGTTCACGAAATTCCCCTCGGTACCAAGCCCAAAACATATTCTCCAACTCCATCAAAGGAGCTTCGAAAAATACGTATAGTACAAAGGCCAAGATATGACTGACGCACAAGGTTCCGAAGAAATTGTAGATCTAAATTCATGATGAGATAAAGTTGATCGCAAATATCAAATTACTTTTCAACTTACAAATGTGCTATGAGAAAGATACGAGGGACCCTGTCTGGAATAAGTGTACACCAGATGCACTTCATAATGAATCAAATATATCATGTATGAGAGTTTGAGCAATGGTTGAAACCCTCGCCACGACAACAGAGTGTTCAAGTAACCTGTAATTCAAAATAAGCTTATAATGAACGAAAATTGCAAGCTTACAGTTTAACTGCGCTCGAATGCAATAAATACCTCCTTTTCCAACGAAACAAACGAAAACAATCCAAGCCACGCATAAACTCCAAACTGGTCTTTGACTGGCCGCAAAGATTGCCGCTTCGAGCGTGGTCCATGCTAAACCGGATCCCCACGGAAATAGGGCGACTGTTATTCCAACGCTCGAGGCTATAACCCACCCTATAAGTGATGTTAACTAATGGAATAGTGGTTATCTTAAATTGTTTTTATATGATTGTAAATAGGCAATAATCAATACTCACAGTGGTAAGTTTAATTTTTGGATTTCGGGCTAGGTGAGTTCCGAGGAATAACCCTACCGCGTAAGAACCGAGATGAGTGGAAGGCTGGAGATAGATGTCTTCGTAATACTGAAACACTAGACTGACGATATTAAAGTTTTTATGGTAATTTTTAATTAGCTTCGTCGAAAGCAATATAGCAAAAACTAGGGTGAAGCAGTTCCAACGCTTAGCTTGGCATAGTTTAGGATCTAACTTCTTTTTACCTCTCCGAGTGACGTATGTCACGGAGAGGTTCTAATTTCAACGTGTCTGTCTGGGTGTCGGGGTGCGTGTGTGTGTGTGTGTGTCTGTCTGTCTGTTGTTACACCCCAGGGGACCGCGTTTGCAGTTGGCAAATCGGGGTTCTCAATTTCCCGGAAATTTGGAAAATTGTATTCTTCCTACACTGGCTATTACTCCATTGTCTGTCTAACACCACAATCATCCGGTCCTTTGTCCATCCCACATTGACACCAGTCTGTACGTACTGGCTTCTAAACATCACCATCATCTGGCCTTTTGTCCATCCCACACTTACTGGCTTCTAAAAACTACCATCATCTGGCCTTTTGTCCATCAAACATGGATACCAGTTTGTACGTATGGCTTCTAAACAAAACTATCTTCTGGTCTTTTGTCCATTCCACATGGACACGAGTCTGTACATACTGGCTTCTATATCCATCATCATCGCGGCGATCGGCTAGGGTTACGAGAAACGTCTAGCCTTCCAATGGTGGGTCTTCCACCAAAGGTTCACGCAATTGCGCTGTTTATATCCTTAAGATTTGAAAACATTATATACTACCGATGTAAGGCGAATCAACAAACGTCAATATGTCTTATTGTTCTTTTTAAAATGATGTAACGTTCAATAAGGTGAATAACTAACGAAGAAAATATGTAATATTAATTATATTTATTTTGGTTTTTAAGATAATCTTGTTCTCTACTCAAACTTAATACGGAAAGAGTTAAACAGCAGTCTATGTGTTTGTGTGTGTCCGTCCGTTGTTATACTAGTGCGCTGCGTTAGCAGTTCGCCTTGTGTAAAGAAATCCTACAGAACCAACATCCCTTTTTCCATAATATATACTGAATATGTGGAAAATATTCGTTATTACGATGTAAAATGTCGTCTGCTTTACTATATATTCGCTATGCTTGGAATACTGCTTTAATAATTCGTAAATTTTTACTTCAAAAAAAAAAGAGAAATAATTCTATATCTAGGTTAATAAGTTTGTAGTAGTAGTCCTCCTCTTGACTCGGAGAGGTAATATTTGTGTTTTTCCAACTTGTTTCGTTTCTGTTATTGTTTCTTTGGTCAGCGTAATCTTGTCATTAAAGTCAGAACTAACTAACCCTTTTATTAAAAAATCAGTATCTTGTAATTTTTCCTTTCTTCATAAATTAAATACCACGTAAATATCCGAAATTTGAAGTATCTATCTCTGAAAGAACTGCATTAGAAATTTGATGATAGGTCAATGAGTGTGTGACTCAGGAACCAAATAAGACAATTTTGACAATACAGGGGCTTAAGTGTTTGGAGTGTTCAGATTATAAACAAAGTATCCATGTCTATGCAATTTAAATTTTTAAAAAGCATTCGAATAAATACCCAAGATCCGCGTATGGGGCTTGAACAGCTGGTGGATGTTGATAAATGTACGTTATTATTCCGGTGGACAGTACACTTCCCCCTAATAGCAAAATGAGAAACGCTGTGCCCAAGATTCTTTTCCTAATTTTTAAATGAAAAGGAATTAATGGACAGCTTTACGCTTCTAACCGGGCATATATTGAACCTACTTGAACAACAGGGCGTAATAAACGATTCCAACCAGGAACAACTGAATGTCGACGGACACGTACCACGAGTGAGTCAAACACTGAAATCATTTAAGGTAACGCTAAGCTCGTTATAGTGAATAATAAGGGACATGTTTTTAACCAAAAAAACCGTCCACTATGTGTTACAAGCTGCTACCAATGCTCCCTGTTGAAAAAATTCGCGCTAGGCCATTTTAGGGACGGAGTTAAAGGTCACATGAGAGGATGGCTCTAATTCCACTCCTTGCGGTTTATGTCAACATCGGAAATGACTGTTGTACAGCTTGGAAACACACGGTGCTTATCTTAACCATTTTACTTAACTAACGACCAAATTCCAATAATTTTAAAAAAGTAAACGGGTGATAAAATTTTACGCCATTTTACTTCAAAAGTTCAAATATCATGCTTTAATTGATAACCGTAAATAACCGCTTCAATTTGTTCCCAATTTTTTCTCTCTCAAATTTCCACCCCCTCCGCTTATCTTTTCAACCCCTTCTTGTTACACTAGTGGATGTGTCTGTTTGTACGTGTTCTGTATTGGTCACTATTTCGTTCATGCACTAATGAACCAGCTATGATATTCATCCTCTGCCCTATTGTAATATAAAAGTGTGTCTAAACTATCCGATCAGCTGTAAATTTGTAAATTTCGTCTACTAGCGAATAAGAGTGACTTTCTTGAAGTTTCTACAACTACTACATCGCATTTACAGAGTTATTGGACTTCCAAAAATGTTCGAGTATTTATCGAGCCTAGGCTTAATACTCGAAATATTTTCAAGTCTCACAAAATGTCTTATCGAGTATTCGAACAACGGTAGTTGCAGGCGTTCTAGAATAACACTAGTTTCGTTCCAATAGGAAACGATTTGTAGGTTTTTATAACATATGAAATTATAAAAAAGAGTGGCTTGATGAATTTTTCAGCGATGAAAAGCATAATTATACCATATAATGGTAAAATTACCCTGAAACAAATTTTGATGAAAAATCTTTTTCAACAGCCAATCACCAAAATCGTTATGCGAGCAATTATCTGATTTTGGTTGCGAATTATAATGAAATTACCAAGTCTCATTGCTTACCATTTTATTGACCGTGACGAAGTTTTCAATGAACAAGATGTTTTTCCACCAATTTTCTTTGCAACTTTCGACAATGTCTTCCATATAAAATTTATATTCGGGGCCAGATGGCAGTAAAGGCAGTAAGAAAGCCATGGCAGTAACTATTAACACTGCCGGCAGCAGTCGCCATATTCGGCGTAGCAATCGAACGAAAGGATCATATATTCCACTGCCGTCGTAGGTCTGAACTATTTTGTACGATATCAGTGTAGCGCTGCAAAAGAAAGATGAATCTAATAAAGAAAGTGAGCATTTCTTCAAATTCAAGCCGTAAAATGTTTCCATCTCCCCTATCGACCATTTCGACGTTAATAAAAGAATGGAAACTGTTTAAAGCACGACCGAAAAAGAAACCAAGATTTAAGGGTCTTTGTTCCATCAAAGTGGTCTATTTAATCACTTTCGTCTCGCTTCATGATGATACTTACGAAATAAAGAAAAATGTTTCAACGGTCATGAATGCTCCCATGACAGTAATAAATAAAACACTTTTTGTCATTGCTTTAAAATTGTAGAGGTTACCTAAAGTTTAAATAGATTTTTTATACACAATTTTAAGGAAGCGTTCAGGTAACGTAACATTTTGCCTTAAAAGTACGGCCTTTTTACAAATATAAAAGTATTCAAAAATAAAAAAATAATAATATGATCTCCTAAAACAAAACAATTAGCATTTAATTAGCCTTAAAAACGAGGATTACCGCGCCACCATATCTTTAGTAGCGTCTGCCAAAACCGAACCACTTACCCATACGGGTTTTGGTTAAATTTTAACAAGCTGAGATAAGTAAGGGGTAAGAGGTTCAATTTAGCAGACGCCACTAAACCAAAGGCGGCGCAGTAGTCCTTGTTTTTAAGACTAATTAAATGCTACTTATTTTGTATTACTAAGAGATCATCTATTTTTTAAATATTTTTCCTTTTAATTTTGAAAAGGTCCGTTCTTTTAAGGTACAATGTTATGTTACTTTATTACCTATCTAGTTTGTGTCTAAAATCGTGTATGCGTGCGCGAGAATAACCAAACACGTCGATATATATTTTAAACCCATCGTGCTGTCTAATGAAAAAGGTTTGGTTGGTGTAGTCGCTATGAATCTC
Organism: Phalangium opilio; assembly: GCA_019434445.1. Classification (NCBI taxonomy): domain Eukaryota; kingdom Metazoa; phylum Arthropoda; class Arachnida; order Opiliones; family Phalangiidae; genus Phalangium; species Phalangium opilio. The sequence continues at coordinate 208,684 of JAEQBA010002670.1, forward strand.
TTCAAGTTCGCCACAACGGAGAATGACAGTATCACTCGATAGGTCCAGCTTTCTGCAAAAAATGTTCATAATTATTATTATTGGTTTCTACCAGGGTTCAAAAAAACCTGGGTTTTTTAAAAAAGCCCAGCCCATCGGGTTTTGGTTTTTTTATTGGGTACTTGGGTTTGTATGGGTTTTTTATCTTTAGCAGCTGTGTGCATGGTAGAAATTGTCATTCAAACGTAACTGCTAAATAAAGAAGTCTTAAAATGCCTCATAAAAAGTAACAAATAATATTAAATGCTACTTTTGAAGTGGAAACAACAAATATCTTTAAAATGAAATTATTCTAGCATTCAAATTCATCAAAATTGTAAATCTTAGTAATGGGATGTATTAAGTGGGTTTTTGGGCTGGGTTTTTTATGGTGGGTAAAACCCAATCAAACTCGGGGGTTTTTTGGGCTGGGTCTTTTTAATTCGCACCCTGGTTTCTACTCCCCCCATCACGCGCACTTACTGTTTTTATGTTCGTGAGCTTCCGGTCCTCGACTATAAGCGTGAATTTCAACCACAACAGTCGACACTAGACACGCAATTGCAAATGCTGATAAGACGCATCTATAATATAAATTCATTATCATTCAGGCCTTATAGGACACATTTGAACTTTGTCTTTCTCATTCGAAAGAAAATCTTTCATGTGTACAATATGAGCAATTACATTTTCTTAGCAGAAACATAAACACGTGTGCAAATTCGAGGGCTGATCTCACCTTCCAATAGAATTTATCACTAATACGTCACTCCTTTCACAGTGTCGGCTCCTAAAACGTAATTGCTGGAATATCGAAGATGTACGCGTAGGCCTAACTCTGAATCCGATTATTCATGGCCCACTAAACTAATCAAAACTGCCACTTTAAGTGTGCCAATATGTCACTAAAGCCATTCAAAACTAACTCACACTATAAGTTTTCCTAATTGTCATTTATACCATTCAAAATTTATACATTATGTGTGCCAAATTTTCAACTGTACTGTTCAATTTTGCATATCTAAGATGAAATCCTACCACACAGTGTTCAAAAATTAGCACGAAAGTGCTCAACCTAGCACACTGTTTTAGTGTTCAATTTTGGTACCTGTATTTACCGTTCAAAACTAAACGCAAAAGTGTGCTCTCAGTGTGTTGAGGCTTTGCACAATTATTTGTTCAGGTTGGAACAAATATTTCTTAGAGTGTGTAGAATGGTAATGAAAATGCTCCAACGTACATTAAAGACCTATTCACACTTATGGCCGCGCATGAGCAGTTACAATGTTTGGCGGCATGCATTTTACGCTTCTATGGAGATAACATGTAAACTTGACTACGATGGACGTGTGGGAGAACTTTTTGTAATTTAATATTAAAATAAAATGCCTAGTACTTAAAATAAAGAAAGCACAATTAAAACCTTGTTTGGAAATGAAGTGTTTAAGTTTTAATGGTAACGATGCATTGATATAAGTAGGCTAAAGCTCACTAAGCCTCGGCGATGGTATAGAATCATCGCTTCATCGGCGATGTGACGATGTCCGCCGCCGAAAGGGCTACGTATAAAATGCTCCTTGGCGCCCAATTTGGTCTGTAGAATTTCATTAAGTACCTTAATCTTACATCTATCAATTGAATTCGATAAAATTTCACGTAGGAAGTTCAATTAATACATTTGTAACCGGTAAAACAACACTGTTTTATGAAAATAAACTCAAACGCGTAACAAATAAGGCAAAACAAATGGTTGCAAAATACGACTGGCAACAAACATTCTTTCTGCGCATGCTCATCTCTCGAGAATTACACCCCCATTTTACCTCGCTCTACCGGTGAAAAGGTCTATTACTTATATTCATTCAAGTGTTTCGGACTTACATTAAGATGATTTGTAGTTGGTTGAGTTGCATTTTTTCTGGCAATTCGCAAGATTCCATTTCAGCATTTATCGCTAACTCGTTCCCCGCTGTAAAACATTATTTATTCCAAATGCTCAAAAAAATTGTTACATTAACAAACTAAATATAAGTTTCATACTCAGCGTCACTATCTTGGTCAAATCTTCCATTGAGCAAGTGGAAGGTACACAAAGCCCTACCTTCGCGGGTAGATCGTACATTCCGAATAAGAATCCTCGCAAGTGATTCATTAACTGAACGAAACGGTAAAGATTTTAATTAGTTTTCTATTATTCTTACTTTTAGCATTTAAACAACCAGATATTTCACCTGAGTTTCGAAAGTAGCGTTTATTTTTCGAAAAACCGGTCGAAATAGTTGCAATTTGTCGGGTCTGGGTGGTAAGGGAGTTCGAATTCTAACGATGCAATACTGTCCAGTTTTCGGCGTTGATCGTAGGTACTTGCCATCGTCGGGAATTTCTAAATTCAGACATTGTTGATAGTTGCCAAGTGACGCCGTATTGCCCAATAACATTCCGCTGCTAGGTTTTCCAGTAGCATCGAGCACTGTCACAAGTATAATTGGTATTTTCACTCGTATTTAACGCTCGCCTAGTAAGGGATACGTGTGTGTTAAAGGCTGCGCGTCGACGGGTTATTCAAACAAATTCTCTGTTCGTATTGCACTAATACACTCATAACTCAACAAAATTGTTTGAAATAAGGATATTTTCATTACAAGTAAATCAGTTGAATTACTGTTTGTATTCGATAAAATCAAGGATCCATGTAATTTTAGATGCAGGAATAGCGAACGATTAGCAATAGCTATGGTTACAATGATCTAAGAACTAACGTTTCTTAAAACGACTTATTGTTATTGTTATTGTTGAAGGGGGTGACGCGTCGCCGCGTCGAGCACCGATACCAAGGGTATATTGTGCGCCCCGAACTGGTTAGACTGCGAAGAGTCCTGTCGCCTCGATGAATCGGAGAATCCGATTGACCGAGACAGTAGAGAACTGGTGAGGTTCCATAGTATGCATATCGAAATGCTCAAACCTCATGGCCGCGAGATAGTCGCAGCAACACAGGATATGGGAGGAGGTTTCCTCTTCCTCCCGGCAGAACCTACAGAGTGGGTCATCAACGATGCCCAGTAGGTGCAGGTGTCTATTCAGCCGGCAGTGTCCAGTGAGGAGACTGGTGACCAGCCTAATTTTGCTTTTGGTAAGGGCAAGCAGTTCCTTTGCCCTAGTAATAGAAGGACCCGGGACAAACTCCTTGGCTTGTCTCTGCCCATCCATGTCAAGCCAGAGTTGCAGTTGAAGTGCAGACATCCGGCAGTGAATCCTATGGCGAATGATGCCATGGGGGATGGGAACCGCAGGCTCAGGTCCGAAGAACTTCGCCTCAGCCCCCCTTTTGGCATACATATCAGCCCTCTCATTGCCCAGGTATCCGCAGTGCCCTGGCACCCACAGCAATTGAACCTTGTTGCGGGCAGCCAAAGAACTCAGCAGATCCAGGCAGCTGAGCACCAGTCTAGAATCGACAAGGCACTGATTTAGCGCCTTGAGGGCGGCCTGACTATCCGAATAAATCTGAATCGTCCGTCCGCGGTAGTTTTTCTTGTTGCAGAAATCCGCACATAAACAAATGGCCATGATTTCCGCCTGAAAAACGCTGGCAAAGTTGCCAAGGCTCTCGTAAAAACCAAACTTCTTGGTCAAGCAGTAGACCCCGGCACCAACTCCAGAGTCCGTTTTAGAGCCGTCCGTGAACCAGACGGACTCCCCCCCAGTTCCAAGGACTGGGGTGGTCTCCCAAACAGCGCGACTGGGAAAGTGCACGCTGAAGGGCTTGTCGAAGTGGTGTGATATAACAGACTTATCTGAGACCATCACAAGTGATGGCTCAGTACTGCTGTACTCACTGAAAAGCTTGGTGTGACTGAAGTCCCAGTGCTTGGGCTTCCACCAGCCGAGGTTGTTGAGCCTACAGGCTCCCATAATAGCTTCTTCCTCAATGAAGAGGTGAAGGGGAAGCATATTGAGAAGGATTTCCAGAGAGGCTGTGGGGGCTGTCCTCATGGACCCCGTGATACCGATGCACGCCAGCCTTTGAAGCTTGCGTAGTTCATCTTGGGCTGTCTTAAGGCGAACCCTGGGCCACCAGACAAGGGCTCCATAGGAGACCACTGGCCTGATGATCCTAGTATAAATCCAGTTTACAGCGCCAGGGCTTAAACCCCAGGACTTGCTGACTGAACTCCTTAAACGCCAAAATAGAATTTTGGCTTTCTTGATGCTCAGATCAAGATGGGATTTCCAAGTAAGCTTGGCATCAAGAGTCACGCCAAGGTACTTGACCTCGGAGGACTTCTTTAAAACCTGTCCAAAGAAGGAAATATCATTGAAGAGGTCATTAGTCCTTTTCCGGGTAAACGGTATAAGGACAGTCTTATTGGGATTGACGGTGAGGTTAACTTCCCTACACCATTCCTCAACATCATGTAAGACAGATTTCATCAGTGCAGCGATAGTTGCAGGGAACCTCCCTGTAACAATCACTGCGATGTCATCCGCATAGCCAAAGCAGTGACACCCCCCCTCCCCGAGTCGGCCCAGCAGCTCATCCACCACCAGGCACCAAAGAAGAGGGGAAAGAACCCCTCCCTGAGGACAGCCACGGTCGGTGGAGATCTCCAAGGATTCCCCGAGAAGAGACGCCGTCACCCTACGGTACGTGAGCATGGATTTTATCCAACGACACAAAGTGTCGTCAATACCAAACCGCTCCGCAGCGCGAAGGATAACTTCACTAGAGACCCTATCAAAGGCCCCCTCAATATCAAGGAAGATGGCCAAAGACATCTCCTTGAACTCGATGGCCCTGTCAAGGCAGTTCAAGATGCCATGGAGCGCCGTCTCTGTAGATTTGCCTTTCTGATAGGCAAACTGAAAAGTGGACAGGGGTGTGTGGGAAAGAACACCATCCCGCAAATACCTGTCCACCAATTTCTCTAAAGTCTTTAGGAAGAAAGAGGTAAGACAGATAGGTCTAAATGCCTTAGCCTCAAGATAGCTCGTCTTCCCAGGTTTGGGAATAAAGATAACCTTCGAGCGCTTCCAGATATCTGGAATATGCGCCAGAGCAATGCAGGCTCTAAATATCCTGCACAGATAGGGGCCAATGGCGTCTATGCCTTCCTGAAGGAGGGCGGGAAAGACGCCATCTGGGCCAGGGGACTTATAGGGCTGAAACGAATTTACAGCCCACTTAAGTCTAGAGTATGTAACTATCTTATTGGCGATGCCCCAGTCCGCCCTGTGTGCTCTTCGAAAGTGCACGGGGGGAGTGTCGGTGCTTGTGGGGTCAAAAGCCTCGGAGTCCGGAAAGTGTACCTTAAGCATATGCTTAAGGGTGTCAGTCCCTGACTTGGTAAACTCACCTTCTGCCACCTTGATGGTGCTGAGCTGGTGAGTGTTATCGTGAGCCAGGATCCTCATGATCTTGGCAGTAGCGGGGGCATCAGAGATGCTACCGCAGAAGTCCCTCCAGGAGTTCCTTTTGGCCTCCCGGATGGCTTTATTATACTTGTTAAGGGTCTGTCTATAAATAGTCCAGTCCCCAGTCCTCTTAGCCCTATTAAAGAGTTTACGAGTGAGCTTGCGAAGCTTGCCAAGTTCCGTATTCCACCAAGGAACGAGCCTCGGCCGGCTGGCAGGCTTCGCCGGACAGTTGTGGTGGTAGGAATTGATAATGGCTTGTTGCATGAGATCAACTGCCAAATCAAATTCCAGCACCGAGGAAAGCTTTGGAGCATTACCTCTGAGTAGGATGCAAAGTTCCTCCCTGTAGCCGGACCAGTCGGTCCGACGGGGATTACGCAGTTCCGTCTTAACCGAAGTTGACTTGACCGCGACCGAGAAGCAGATGTGCCTATGATCCGAAAGAGACGGTTCATTAGACACATGCCAGTTAGAAACCGACAGACTGATATTGCCTGTGGCCAGGGTGACATCAATGACCTCCTTTCTGTTAGAAGTAACGAAGGTAGGCTCATTGTGCCTGTTGAGAATATGCAGGTTCGTACCGACCAGATATTCTAGCAGTTCATCACCACGTCTGTTGCAGTCACTACTGCCCCACGTGACATGGTGGGCATTGGCATCGCAACCCAGAATGAGCCTGTCCCCCTGCCTCTCACAGCGGTCGACAAGAGTGACAACCTCCTGTGGTGGAGGGGAGCCAGTGGCATCATGGGGAAAGTAAGCAGACGCCATGATAAGGCCAGTTGCCTCTCCAGAAGAGGAGGGCATTACCTTAATCACAGCAGTATCCCTAGTGAGGTAGTTCGGAAGCGGAAGGATGTCAATTTAGATGCAGGAATAGCGAACGATTAGCAATAGCTATGGTTACAATGATCTAAGAACTAACGTTTCTTAAAACGACTTAAGAAGAATAAATGTAAATTACTGAATATCAATTATATTTATTAATTATTTAATGAAAAATTTCTTAAGCGGGTAGATAATCCTCGTCTCGACTGGGAGAGGTTTATTTTGGTTTCCCAACTTGTTTTTACCTAAACTACTATTTCTGTTTTGCGTGCATTTTAAAATTTGTTGACCTGATCTTATTATGCAAGTCAATAAATTAAGTGAGATATATAACGTATTAAAGTACAATTTTCCGACTTTTCGTGAACTACGATCGCGGTCCGGAAATTGGGAACACATTTGCTCCGATTTGCCAACTGCAAACGTGGTGACAGACACACCCAGTTTTAACCTCTCCGTGACGTCATCGTCTTTCATCAACCGGAGAGGTAAAAACGAGAAGAAACCGTATATAGTACAAGTGGGGAAACCAAAATAAACCTCTCCGAGTAGAGACGTATTTCTTAAATAATTGAATAAATATAATTATTTTTATCGTCAGTAATTTACCTTAATATTAGTTAAGTCATTTTAAGAAACGTGTTTCCTAAAATCAATTTAAACCTAGTTATTGTTAACGTTTGAATTCTAGCGTATGCCTCTTTAATAACTTTTGGAAATTTAGGATAAATAACGCGATTGATACATAATAAATGATAGGAAAACTCGCAAATTCCGCAACTTTCGGTGGACGCCCTGCCATTGAGAGGCTACACGTGTCTCGTAACCCTAACGACGATTATGGAATTGTGAACGCGTTCCGAATACAGCATATACGTTTGGTCCGATTTGCCAACTGCAAACGCGGTGACAGACAGACACGACAAGTGTAATACCTCTCCGTGACGTCATCGTCACTCGGACAGGTAAAAACATATATATGCTTTCTATAACTTAAACTTCTATATTGTCCGGCCCTGGTGTTTGGTTCAAAAAAACCTTAGTAGAATTAGAGTTTTTTACGATTTTATAATTGCGTTAGTTCACCATTAACGTAGCGTTTTCAAATTTGAGATAAGATGATGTACTTACTTTCAACAGCCCATAGTTTGAGGTCTTTCAAAGCCGTCATAAATTTCAGTAGAGAGCCCAAGCACTCTCCACTTATTTCCGCTTCGGAGCCCAATCTGTACGCGTACGGCAAGACGTTCTTGAAGAAAGATTCTGTCCCTGATTTTAATTTTTTTTCCAAATCTAAAAGTTTAACGTAAGCTACATTTTCGGAAACCTCTTCTTCTGGGTTTGGCAAAAAGCTAAACTTTTCAGCCTGACAACTGACCAATATCTCGACGATTAAAACGCTTAATAAAACCAGGGACTTTAAATTTTTCATTGTGCCTGGGCTCTTGGTTTTTGGGTAATGACGAAACCCGTTGCTGTAAAGTCATTTTATAAAAGTTTTAAATATTTTTTTTCAATACCAAGAAACAGATTCATTTGTTTTATAACGGTTTGCATTTTTAAACGATATTAAAATAAACTTCATAAATTTTAGAGTAAACCTTAATGAAACTAAAACAAGATGATCAAGACCGATATTAAATTACATCTTCCCAATACTCCAGCTTTTAATAAAACTTACAAATCAAACGATATTTAGTTATTAGTGAAAATATCCTTACTTCATTGAATTTACTTCTGTTACAATTGTACGATTGCGATAAAAACAGGAAACTTGAGTGAGTAGATAATCGCCACGCTACATTTAACAGTGCTACCCGTAATACGTATTGCAATAATTGTAAGCGTAAAACCTTTGTGACTAGCGACGTCAGTAGCCCACGATGCGTAGTCTTTAAAACTGGTAAAAAACATACCTAACCTTTAAAGAAACACAGGAAACCTGAGTGATTAGCTCCTAGATGCGCTACCTTTAACGGTGCTAAAACGATAATCCGGGTCCCTAACGTATACCTTAATAGAGGTACAGGGAAACTCAGTGAATAGCCCCTCGATGCGCTACTTTTTCCAGTACTAAAATGATTACCCTTACAGAATATTCGAGTGAATAGCCCCTCCATACCCTACCCTAAACAGTGGTAAATCCTTCCAACAAATTTACTGATGTTAAAATTGAAATTTCCCGTGGCCATAAGGTAGTATGTAATTTCTTTCGCAATTCTTCTGAGATCGTATTCTAAAAGTAACAACAGTATACACTTGATTTGCTTTTAAAATCTCCTCCATTTCTTTGGAGGTTGAAGTAGGGAAGCGGTATTCAAAGCGTGGAATCTTTATTGTCGACGAGTGACAGAAATTTTAAAAGAAGTATGACAGCTTTCATTTAAATTTAGACAATACCATATTCCTCTCGTTTTAAATAGATAGAGCAAACGTTGCAATGCTTAAACTTACTATTATAACCCCTTCCTTTTAAAAAATAAAATACACGAACGAAAAATATCTCCTCTCCCTTCAATGACGAAACGAACACTTAATACTCCCAAAGGCTGCAATGTGGCACGACGTCTCCGCCACCAACGACGACAACAACAACAGGGCAGGTCAAACCAATACCCACATCGTAGATGTACATCATATTATGTGCCCTAAAAGGTGTACTGCGCAATTAAGTTAAAAAAACGATAATGAGAACAATTAATTCAAATCTCGATGCAAGTTTTGCAAACAATTTTTTGGAATTATTTTCCTGCTCGACTCCCATTGGACAGAATCCCATGGGGTGGAAAACTGGATATATCATTCGAACGAGAGAAAAAAACCAAATGTGTCCCGACGAATAGAGATTAAATGAAAAGACATGATAACATAACATTATACCTTAAAAGAACCGCCTTCTATTCAATTGTAAAAATACCACAACTCAATAGGGATGTAAAGGAAAAGTTCATATAACATAACAAAATAACAACCTTTTTCTAAATATAAAAAATATAAAAATATATTAAAAATCTAAATAAATGACCTCTTATTACAAAATAATAAGCCTATAATTAGTCTGATTAACGAGAACTACTGCGCCACCCGCCATTGGTCTAGTGGCGTCTGCTAAATCGAACCTCTTACACCAACGAAATTGGTTGAATTCTCACAGACAGATAGAGTTAAGAGTATAGTAGGGTCTGAGGTTCGGTTTAGCAGACGCCACTAAACCAATGGCGGAGCAATATTCCTTTTTTTTAAGACTTATTAAATGCTAATTATTTTTTAATAAGAGATAATTTGTTTTTTATATATTTTTCCTTTTATATTTAGAAAAAGGCCTTTCTTTTAAGGTATTATGTTACGATGCCTGAACGTTTCCTTTGTGTACCTATAAAAATAAAACTTTTTGTATTATTATTAACCTCTACAACTATAAAGCAATTTCAAGCTAATTTTTCTGTTCTTTTTAAAATACCTTGTATTCAAATCAGAATAATAGAAAATAAATAATATTCATTAAGGGGCGTTTTCTTTTTGGCACGATAAACAGAGCACTTAAAAATTTAATTTTATAGAATTTATCCTTGTATTATTTTTCTATGATAATTTATGGTAAACGTCTTTAATAAACTAGTAATAAAACCAATATGCAATTAAAATGTCATTTAAAATTTAAAAGCATGGATTAGCCCAAGTGCTTTTTTTCGGTCCGTTTGTGTTTTAACCTTCATCCCATCAACATACCTTTAGGCTTTTGAACCAATGCATAAACCGATGGTGTTCAAATCGTCTCTGTTTGGCAACGCTACGTCATAAGTTGACAGCTGAACGCATTTTTGGTGCCTTGCTGATAAACTGGTGGTGTTTCTCTTAATTGGTATTACAATGAAGATTTTGAGTGCAAATTAAGGAAAAGATCAACGGTTTTCTTCATTAAATTTCTTAACTGAGATATAGTTAAAAACAATTTGTTTCTAATATCATTAAAGCTTAGTATCTAACTGTTTCGAAGTACAAACTTATTTTACATTACCCATAAAGTTATATAATCATTAATTATTTTGACGCATCGCGAACTAGCTTCTTGAAATCTGGTAAGCATAATTGCACTTTCATATCTGCACTTGTGCAAATCGACATTAACTGTATTTATAGTGAAACGTTGCCTGAGAAAAAACAGGAATTTTCATTCTATTTCATGTTAGAATTAAATATTTGAACGTGCTGTAAATGCAATTACTCGTTTCCATTTAAAATCAATTCACAATTTATGGACCTTTCAAAGATAGGTTTATTACTAAGATAAGGGATATGAACGGATGAAAAAAATGGTAATACATTATTAACAGTTTCGAATCTGGCCTGTTGCCTTTTAAAAGATGTTGCACCATTAAATACGTCTACATTTGAGAAATGTTTTTTAACAATTCCTCAATTGGGTGATAGAAAAAAATAACAATAACGAAATTCATTATTTTGAAGGGATTTCGTGTCGATACTCAATATTTTGCAAGCGCCTTGACAGAGAATTTTAATATCTGCTGGCTGATTAATTGTGCACAAGTCTATGACTTCTGCTTCGGTACAAGTTTAAGGAATATTTTTAGGCGATAGTTTATGGAATCTTTTTATGCAAAGGTCTAAGGAATCTTTCTCTGCACAGGTCTATGTAATCTTTATATGCACAGGTCTATGGAATCTCTGTATGCATAGGTCTTTGGAATATTTTTGAGCACAGGTCTATGGAATATTTTTGAGCACAGGTCTATTGAATCATTTTGAGCACAGGTCTATGGAATCTTTTTGAGCACAAATCTATGGAATCTTTTTGAGCACAAATCTATGGAATCTTTTTGAGCACAATGTTGCAGGACGGTTAGATGAGACAAAGAAGAGTTGTATATCATTATAATCTCCCGGCATCTTTTCGTAGAGTGATTTCAAATAGCGCTTGGCCTCGATTAACGACGGCGTTGATCTTACTTCATTTCGAACTTCCGGATATAGAGATATTATCTTCCCCTATATTCGCAAGTTCCGTTGTGGTTCTGACGTTCAACGAATCTATTTTGTAGACATGTCCCATGACGATGATGTGGTCTTAAAAATCCTGGTCAACTGGAAGATTCCGAACCCCTAGTTTAAATTACGTCAATTATATTTCAGATCCAAGTTCTGCGTTTACACAGACACAACTAATCTGACGATCATACATTCTGAGTAGTTCTCATTAAATATTCTACTTTTCTCACACGTCAATTTTCTAAATGTCACCAGAGACTCATTTCTATTTAAAAGTTCAGAAATATTTCAAATCATTTAACTAATTAATACGTATTTGCTTTCTTAATATACTAGGCTGTGTTCAGGAAAAACATCTATGTTTGGGAAAAAGAAATCGGTGTTCTTTTGACGTCATGATGACGTCGCAGTTGTTGAATGGCACAATTTTGTGTAAACGATGCTTTTCAAAGATGGCGACGATATTATGATAACGTTATGGCAGACAGAGACATAAAAAATAAAACCGAACTATTTACAAAGATATTGTACTTCAATTCATCAATTAAATCAAAACGCCTACCTCTTAAAACTCTGTCATATTCCCTTTTTTACCGAAATAATATATTGCTTTTTAGTATTATTATCCATAAGGATAATATTTGTCAATTCTTCATTATTTAAAATTGCAGGAGATAGGGATGTTAGTTCCCTCCATTTTTTGAGAAACGGCGCAAAATGACGAAATTTACGTCATGAATCCGATGCTCATCAAAAAAACCTCCTCTCACAGCTGATTTTTCTGATGGGTATCCGATGAGCATCATGACGTCACGCCCAAAGACGCGAAAAACCGTTCATCTTTTAGTCATCGATGTTTTTGATGCCGGTTATTGAACGCAGCCCTGAAACCCCTGTGTGACGTCGAAAAAATCAGTAAACCTATGGATAAGAAATCTGTAAGGGATTTCATCAATTTGACAAATCATCTTAATCAATTATAAGAGTGTAAAAGTTATTAAACCTCCTCTATAAGTCATTTATTATAGAATTTCCTTACTTAGTCTTAACTTCGGTTCATTTAATTTCGGCATTAATTACAGTGAACCTTTAGTGGCATATAGGATGTTCTTTTCGTAAGCGAGTACGTCGTATCCAGCAAAGTGAGGGTTACTTGAGCGAGGTAAATATTTTACTTCGGGCTCGTTTATTATTAATGGCGTGTTGGACGGTAAAATATTCATGTACCTGTAGGAGAAACGATTTTTGCTGACACCGACGCTTTTCATCAATTAAAAATGATTGATAGCAGGTATTTCTTCATCGAGATAACATAAGCCCGCGCAATATTTTTCCGCCATGCCAAGCCTAAACTCGGGTCTCTTTTCAATTTTCTACGACTTACAGGGGTTTTGCGGGGCCTCCTTAATTGGAAAGGTATACGAAGGTAGTATGCAACGCTTGCGGCCCGGGATTAGTTCGCAAGTTCGTTCAAGCAGAGAGGATTTTACACGGAAGGAGTGGAAGGCTAAGCTTTTGAAAATTGTGCTTATTTTTTTGTTGCTGAATCAAAAACCCTCGCTTTGGGTGAGATAATTCGTCGGGTTTTACCAATTTAGGGCGTGCGGTTTTAAGTTCTAAAATATAATAACTTATAAATCTTCAAAAAATTACGATTCTGGGACTCTGAACGGACTAAAAACATTGCGTTAATTTAGAAAAGGCTCAAAGGGAGGGTGAAAATTAAAATCAAGTGATTTTTTTATCGATTCTTCTACAGTTTATAAAACCAATCTGCATAGTGAAGCACAGAGGAAATACCTAGGAATGATTTTAAAAATCAAATTAGATTTACTATTTTCACGTCGCGCGCAATTTTTATCATACCTTGCCATAAACTTCATTCGACACTGAGTGTGCCACAAGAATTTTGATAATAGAAACGTGATTGGTCGGAGTTACTTATTTAAAACTATCCATAGAATCTCAAACTAATTGAAATTTGAAAATCATTCGGTGTTAGTTCATGGATGTTTCACTAGGCAGATTGGTCTTAAAATTAGTAGAAGAATCGCAAAAAATCACTTCTTTTTCCATTTCATCTTCCCTTTAACACTGTCATAACGTCAAAAACACCGCTTTAGCAGAAGACATTAACGTCAAGAAACAGTATATGGATAACTACATGTGTTAGGTACTCGCTCCAAAATTCAATCCTGACGTCTATAATATTATCTGGTTCAAGCCGCTTTACATTACATGGCTGTACTCTATTGCGCCTATACAGTTCGGGATTTAAATATTTTCCTTATCGAACTTTCAGTAATGATAATCAAAACAGCGATCTAATCGTATCCATAGAAAACTGCAATTTTTCCTTCACATGGAAGATAAATGGCTTTTAAGTCAACAGTGTTGTAATATTATATTTTTATACTGAAGAACGAAGGAGTAAATATCGATTTCTCCAGATTACACAAATCCTCAAAATCTCAATTAGAACTCAAGGGTAATTTTTCTTCTATTAAACCTGATTTGCTTTTCGGACCTTACTACTTCAAAAGTTATTTTTAAATAAAGCAAAACTTTATGATAAAATATTTAGTTTCAAATTTTATAATTATAGTAAAATTACTACGTTTCATCTGACATATTTTTGATATTGCGAATTTAAACTTTCTCTATTTTATCAAGTTCGCTATACGATAAAAGGAATTTCTTACAATGCATACGTAGTTTCATATTTCAACAAATTGCACGACGATTTTATAGGGAGGAAATTGATTTGACCTAAAAAGGCTATAATATTGATGCGTTTTTCGCTAGCTATTTCCTATCTGTGAGAAGAAATATAGCCTAATGTTTCATATTTTTAGGGGGTTGGAAAAATAATTTGGTAAAGTGATAGACGATGATACTTTTCTTTAATTTATCTTCCCATATATTTCATTTTTATCGACCCTATCTAAAAAGCCGATTGAACGACTGGTTAACTCGACATCCATTTTCCCCGCCAGTTCGTTTTTCCTTAAGAGACGGTCTGAAGATATCAATAAAGAATAACTGACATTTTTTACGTAACTGGTGTCAATCGATTTAATGAGATACCCTTGACACCATTCCATTCTATTCTTAGATTCGAGGCTAAGAGAAAGAAAGACTTAACCGACTGAAGGAATTTCTTACAAATTCCTTTGTAGAAACAAGCTTGACGAAAATAAAACGTTAAAATTTTGCCACATCTTAGAATAGTGGTTTTATTAATATTTTCAAAATTGTCAACACTTCAAAAATTCTTAATAAAATTTGGAATTGGGCATAAAACTGGAATATAGGTACTTTTCAAATATCTACAAAGATACCACGTCCTGAAATTGAACCTTAAAGAGGTTTTAAAGAAATTTCAGATTCGATATGGAAGGTGGTGCAGATCGGAGGAACACTCATATATTAAGTAAAATGTTTCTGTACTCTGTCGATGGAAAATAATCGATGTGATTAACGTCAGTTCTGCAACACCAAGTATGACACTACTTTTAAAGCTAGAAATAAAAATTATAGATTTGAAATCACTAGTAGTACAGCGACATTCTCCTAAAAATAAGTGTTTGTCTCTAGATACTGTTCCACACTATATAAAGCAAACACTAATCGTGTGCTACCTTTCTATAGAATGAGACACCATTATGACGTCATAACCCAGTCAAACGACGTGCTCTGCCCTTACTTTATGGGATTTTTAATTAGAACTAACAACCTATCAGGCTCATATTTACACTTTCAAGTATCAATATTTGAAGACTGGATCATATCATTACATAAAACGTTCTTAAAAAGCTAGTATTTTAAGGTTCGTTAAAAGGTGGAATTCATTGAAAATTTAGTATTGGCAAAGAAAGGGTGTTGAATTACACCATATAACCATTGTTTATCAAATTATCACAGTTGTCACAACATATTTTGCCCTATTATAAATATCTGACACAAAATTTCAGGTGAATATTTTTTTGGGCTTCATGGAACTATAGTTTGAACAAATTATACACTTGGTTTTTACAGTACAAGGTTGAGAATATGATTTTACAGTCTGCGTTTACTGTACTAGGGTTAATATTTGCACGCCAACAATAACTTAGAATTACCTTGTGCCAGAGTTGTTTTTGTGTTTTATTTACGATTTTATTATTAAACAATTTCAGTGTTTGGGAAGTAGAAACACTGCTCTGAAAATAATAAAAATATTCAGCGACTCTTAAGATTTTTATGCCCTCCGTATTTTGACCAAACCCATGACTAGGGAAAATGCCTATTAGTTAGTGTATTGCCTGTAAAGAGCTTAATGACGATGAATGTATCAGAGCCACTGCTGCGGGGCTTACAAATCGAAACGAAACTTTTTTGTCGTATTGCCCAATAGAAATAACTCGATTTTGTTTGGGAAATTCTCGCCAGATGTCACGTAATTTGCTTGTAGCTACGATTGTTGTTCTATATTACCGTGGAGTTTCCCCTTAATTAAAAGCACGCACCCAATCGATGAAACAATGAAAAGTTGTCGCGCTTCGCCGGATAAACTGATAAAACCGGAACCCTAATTAATGAATACCAACTATGCCAATAAGTAGTAGCATAAGTTTATCATGCCTCTAAGTACACAAATATGGGTTATAACTGGGCATCTTCCGCAGGCTACTGTGACGTCAGAACTCGTATAGCGCTAAGATCCGAAGAGAGAAAATTATGAAATTTCTGTCGCGGTGCCGCCACCAAGCGGTCGAGACGATTACTAAATGGGTCACATGAAAAAAAAATCATCCAATGGAATATAGGAGATTTTTACGTTTCGTATAGGCAGGCATTGGGGGTGAACGAATTTTACTTAAGCAACCCCAAAATCCCTCTCTCTCGTGAGATAGAGGCGGTTTCAGTCCTGAAACATTCTAAAAGGGATATGAGAAACGCTAGGCCATGC
Organism: Phalangium opilio; assembly: GCA_019434445.1. Lineage (NCBI taxonomy): Eukaryota > Metazoa > Arthropoda > Arachnida > Opiliones > Phalangiidae > Phalangium > Phalangium opilio. The sequence continues at coordinate 224,909 of JAEQBA010002670.1, forward strand.
AGTACAATTTTGTATTGCAGTTGAGGGGATAAATGATACGGAGAGAGTATTTGGTTTCATTAAAGGGAGCCAGACAAACACTATTGCCTTAGGAGTAGCAGCCATTTCTCTACTTAGAGGCATGATAAACTTATGGTTGTAGCTCCTTTCGCAAACTCTTTGGTCCGCCTTAAGCCTTCGAGTTTTCGTGGTAATTAAATGAAGAAAGGAAGGTTTTCGCTATAATTATAGGCGGACTCTTACAATCTCGTTTACTTTGTCACGGGTTAAGTTTCATATTAAGCCTGAAAGACGCGCCAGCAATTGATATAACGGAGGGAAAGAAGCGAAATATTACCTGGTCTAAAAATAAATCACCATCCCCTTTTCTTATTAATTACCTTAATTATTTCTTAACAGTCTCACCTAGAATTATTTTGTGTACAATATGTTAAGAATCTCACACCTAAGTCTCTGAAAGTGCTAAAAAGTGGTTGCCAGGCCTTGGCAAGAAATTCATAGTCATTCTTTAAATATTTTGCAAAAATTTGATGCAACGTAAAAAGTTTAATAATACTTGAATCAATTCAATCTTACTTTAATCCGATTTTTTATGGAGTACTAATAATTAGCCAAAATTATCGAAATTTAGAGCTCGGCATTATCTATTCATTATCCACAAATTGGTGGATAACCGATTATTTGTAAACAAAGTTTTGGATTATAATACGATTTAACATGAAAGTTTTGTGGATAATTTTCGAGTATGGATAAAGATAAAATAAAGTGGATAATGAATAGATAATGCTAAGCTCTATCGAAATTAGAATTAAACGAAGGATTTGGAAGATTTAATTTAATTTCAATTGTTCCAATATTAATTTAAAACCCTATTTTTTGATTTGAATAAATATTAATTCAATTGAATAAAAACTAGTTTTATAATTGTAGAATTGAACACACTATATTCATCTTAGTTAAAAGTTATTATCATCTAAATTAAATTAACAATTAATCATTAATTGGTAACGAAATAGATTAAATTACTATTTTAAAGATGATACTAGCTCTTTAAACTTAACCATATCCCTTTAAAATAAACTGAAAAAATAAAAATTTCACCTTTTCTAAAAATAACTACAATAAAAGAGGAAATCACCGTTGCCTAAGGAATAAAACTTATTCCGTAGGCAACGAAATCACCCATCAAAATGACAGCGAACATTCTAGAACATTCTGTACCTACCTATATCACAATATCTATAGTGCAAATTGAAATACCTGGCCACCAACGTGTTTTCCAAGAAAAATGCCTCGCCTTGTTAGAACCCTTGCCACGAGACCTTCAGTCACTTCTTCCAGATCTACCTGTTTTTCCTATTCGTTACATAAAACTCTTAAGAAAAAGTCATACTTTAGATTAAGCTAGTACCATAGAAATTCAGATTCAGCTAAATTTTCTGAAAAAAAAAGTAATTCCATGCACTAATTCTATCAACTTAGTTCAAATGTTGTTTTAATATAACCTTATAACAATACAATTTGTCTTTAAAAACATTTGTCAACTAAGTACATGTATCCTCCAATAAAAAGGTCTTTGTCCACTGTAAATGTCTAACACTCGGCCGTGTCAAATGCATTTACAAGATCCTCTTACTCATAGCTTGAACCCCACAAATTAAAAATAGCGAAGAATTAATTTTCGGTTGTCATTTCGGGGCTAGTATCGAGGGTAGAAAACATTGTAATTCATTTTAGTCACGTCATTTGCAGTGTAAGTCGCCCAATCCTCTTGCCGCTTGCGGAAGAAATAATAATTTTGCCATCTAGTTCTGAGTTTCCCCTCTAGGCGCCGTATACATGTATCGTTCACTTTTAAATAATCACCAATTCTCCTGAGGTTACGGACTAAACAAATTATTTGTTCCCCTCATTTGACTCGATTCTCGAGCATCATTTGAGTTCGCTCAATCTTGTTTATTTAAGCGTATTGTTACAATGTAAAAATGTTTATTTTGTTTCGTACAATAACGCTAATAATTTAAGAGAAACCTACTCACAGTGTAAAAATGGTTAGTAAATAACCATACCTTCAAAAATAGTTGAGCGAATTCTGTTTTATACTTTGTTCATTAAATCTTAGTATGTACGAGGCTTGAAGTCATTGCCTGCTTCCAAATTAGGTTAAATGTTTTTAAACTTAACATTAGAATTGTCGTAAAACTTCAATTTCTTCTAATTTTAGTCTTACTATAACCACATAAGAGTTTCGGCATCTGCAACTCCAGATATGTTTTTGAGAAATTGAAAAATCGTCAATTTTATAAATCAACGAGATATTGAAAGTTTAATGTATGTTCTAATATTTTCTATAGTTTTCTAAGAAATCCTATTAAATTGCATTTTAAAACTTATCAATATATGCCATCTACAGGTGATATTTTATTTATTTAATTGTTTTATTTAAGTAATGTCTTCAATACACTTTTCCGAATTTGGAAGTAATTTTATGCAGTCCGATGTTTTTTCCACAGAGGTTTAATCTAGCCATATTTATTCCAAGCAGTTGTGTCGGCAATTGTACTGAAAATTTTTAAATGAAGTTGAAAACATTTCTAGAGGTCCTAGTCGCTCTTTCAGGAGTGTATACGCAGTGTAAAATTTATTCATTCATTATTATTTCAGTACTACATCAGATTTGCGGATTAGTATCAAAATACAGGATGCCGAATATGATTTTTGGGATAATAAATATTACTCAAAATTATTAGAACTATTTTATTATTACACGACAATATACAGATAATGCGCGATAATGCTTTAAATTTCAAGGCAGTAAAGGAAAACTAATTTCATTGGAAATTTAAAATTACACAGAAGGAACACGAAATAATTCAATATAAAACAGAAGCTAATAGCGAATTCCACTTACTGTTCTCGGAGCGCTCCCATGGAGCAATAAATATAAGAGACCCTGATTTGGCAAAAACTGTCTTTAACGAAGCCGAGAACTACTTCTCCCATTTATATGGCTCCATGGGAGCGCTCCGCGAGCAGTCAGTGGAAATCGCTATAAATCATATGCCTTTATTGACGTCAGTACTGTACAAGCGTCGTGAGTTTGAAAACACGCTCTTATCCGAGGTTTAATTTTTTCACAGTGAAGAAGGTAATTCCCCGTGTAGCTTATAGTATTTATCTCTTTCCACATTTTTCTAATTAACCAAAGAATATATCAGAATTTATACTTCCGTTCAAGAAGCGTACCAACGGACGTTTGAAAAGCAGTAAAAGAGTCCGGCTTGTATCTAATTAGGTACGTAGGCTCTTCATATCTCTCAACCAATAAAAGTTTTGCCTCTCACAAGCGATTTCTAATCTGGACTTGAGGAGAATCGATTTTGGATATTGTCCGGCTTTGGGCTTTTCCCCAAATCTAATTTACCCAATAACTCAGTGCATTCGAACGTACGCGGTGAAATTTGGTTGATTAGCTTTGGCCTTTTAGGCCTTAGAAGCCGAACCGAGTTTCACCTCTAATCCCTTTTCATATTCAAAATACGACTGGCTTTTGCCATGATCGACTGAAATCGAAAGTCCTTTAGACTTGTAATAGGAAACATTACTAGCGTCTTATTATTAATTACGAATAGTATTGAGGAATATTGGGTGTCCCCCCTTTCAGCAAAGAGAATATATCAAGAGGAGCTGAAGATTAAGCCTTTGCCAAAGCTTCTAAAAATGGTACCTGCAGGCAGTCTGGGAAATAAGGATATTTTTTAAACTAGTCCTTGGGACCAGTGACTTCCCCTAAACTTCGTCTCAGGACTGGTCCCCACTTTTGTTCTCCTATAGATTCGCAATTAATAAACTGGTCCCAAGGACCAGTAACCCCTATTTTTTTAAATTAAAAACTAGTCCAAGCAATTAAAAAACTGGTTTTGGACCAGAGGAAATGTGCTATTTCCCAGACTGGTACCTGGGTCTTTCCAAATATCAGTTCTACGTGATTGGCTTATTCGCTCCACCTCTCACTATTTGAAAGATGTCGTCTGCTTATAGACTACAATCAGATTAGAGCCGAGTCGTAGGGTAACCAAACCAAATGAAAAGATAGCAAGGTTTAGGTTTAATTAATGTTTACTATGACTCTTATATTGAAACTCTACTATATGATATAATATTAAAATAATCTTTGCGAAAATGTGATTAAATAGTTTAAGGAAGCAAGATGTCAATAGATACAAACGTGACTCCCTTACTCTAGAACCCTAAAACTTAGGATCACTAAATAATGCTTAATCTTCCACTCCTCTTGGTGTACTCTCTTTCCTTACTGGTAATAGTATCACTTTAACGAGGTAACAACTCATTAATGCTTGTGTGTGAGGGGGAAAAGGGTGTGCCAAAGGTTCCTCCCAAGTTATGACGAATACGATATCCGATTAGGCAAAACAGGGGGATTGAATCCCAAATTCGATGGATTTCAATATTATTCGGGGGTAACGGTCTAAAGGGGGTGGCATAGCGAATTGTACCCTAGCTTTATCATCGTTAATTGCGTCATATTCCTGGAATATATTCAGTTAACGCTAACCCTTCTCCCTTTCCTCGGCGGGCCTTAGCGTTTCTCGGGAGAATTTTCCGCTTGTTTTGGTTGGAGAAGGTTTAACGTTTAGACTTGCAAGTACAAGCGACGCAAAATAATACGCTTATTAATAATATTACGCTTAATTTACAGGAATAAATTATGTATTGCTTTGATTATTTTCAAATACCGGCATTTAAGTCGTTGTCTTCCAATCCAAACATCCATTGTAACGAATTAATATAAGTTAACTGATATGTTTTATAACTTTTCGATAAATTTAAAAGGTTTTCCAGATAGTGTTAATTGTATTATTAGGTTGAGACAGATTATAAAATTCACTTTTCGAGGGATTATCATACTGATATTTATATCATAAGCTCATGAGATATGTTTGTCACTGGTTACTGAGAGCTTGTTCTGAAGTGCATGGGTGGAACATGATAGGTTCTCTAAAAGCGACGACTGGTGAAGCACTGTCAAAGGCTTAGTATAGACTGAATAGGAAGATGAATTGCGAAGCCGAGTGTAGTCAATTCTCGTGTTATTCTCGAACTAGCTAGTAAGTCTGTAGGATTACACCGTCTACTAGTAACGAAAAATATTTACGTCTTAGTGAAGATCATCAATTGCGTCAGCATGCTGCTTACCGGAAACGGTATAATAATTGAACGTATATAATGTACTGTGAATAATTATGGTTCAAAAAGTATATAGTAGAAGTAGCGCAAAAATGAAAAGCGTACATAATGGAGAATAATGTGGGAACTAGTCTCCTGGGAAGTGTAAGCATGAAATATACATGGATAAAAACAAAGATCCATCATGTGACGGAATAACTTACACGGGAACTTCATAATACCTGAGTCCTATATTTAAATTTTCATTTACATCCTCAACATTTGTACAAATATATTAAAAATTTCTAGTATACTATTTTAGTTACTTATCCATTGATTTTGTCTAAAGCAAGTAGTCCACTTAGCCTTGCGAAACCGTATCGTTACCGTTTTAAGTTCGTGAATCATCCGAAAGAGGGCGCCCATTACCTAAGTTCGAAAGCATCGTTTAAGAAACGTTATCAGGTGGCGTTCTGTTCGTATTTGGATACGTGACGTTACGTTAACGATACGGTTTCACAAGGCTTAGTGGACTACTAGCTTTAGTCTTCTTTTGCTTCGCCTTTAAAGGGAAGGTGGAGTTGAAATTCAAGTGATTTTATCGATTATTTTACTAATTATAAGACCAGTCTGTACAGTGAAACATTCAGGAAACACATCCGAATGATTTAAGAATTCAAAATAGGTTCAGATTTTAAGGATAATTTTAAATAAGTACCTCCGACCAATCGCGTAACTCCCTGTCTTTTTGTTAACAAAATTCTCGTGGCACGGTCCATGTCTTCCGCCACGATTAGTTGTAATTTTAAAATCATTCGGAAATATTTCCTGGATATTTCCCTTTGCAGATTGGTCTTATAATTAGTAGAAAATCGATATAAAAATCACTTGATTTTCCACTTCACCCTCACTTTAAGAAACTTAAAATATCCTTAGCTAAGACAAATGTTAAATCAGCCGTTTCTCTCTCTGTGTTTAGTGTTTACCAGCCAGACATCCTTTCGTATTTATTTTCGTCCAGCTTTCCTCGGAGAGATGTCCGTAGTAAAACCCCAATCCAAATACGTTTTTCGTAACTGTTCAATCCGCATTTCTGGCTCTGAAAACTGTCATTTGTTGTCGCTGGTCCTTTAAGTTAAGTAAGACCTTGGTTGTTTCCAAACTAATTACAGAAAATATACAGGCGACTTTAAACGGATTTCGAAGCAATGAAAGTTCACTTTTCCCTAGCATTGCCGTCTCTGGATTAATTAAGCACTATTGAAAGAGGTGTAAAGATTTGCTTCCGTGGAAGTGAACGTTATTGAAATTCCTCGAAGTTTAGGCAAATTGCATTTAGCGCTCTGATTTACACAAATCTATGTAGTATACTAACCTCAAAGGGACAGTTGACGGTATGATAAAGAAAATTAAGAGAATTCAATTTCAATGGTTAGGGTTTCTAAATACTGTCGCAGGATTTTCAGATCAAGTTTTAAATTTCGAGGGAAGAGATAGTAGATCGAATTCATACACAAAATTTACATAATAAATTACTGAAAAATTGTATTTTTTAAGTTCTTCATGGCCAACTGACTCTCGATGAGTTTACTCTATTATATCCTGGTTTAAGCAAAGAGATTATAGAGGGGGAGTGGAAAGTGGGACAAAACTTCTTGCCCTTTTTTTACCGCGCACCTTCAGTACGCAGTACAGAGAAATTACTATTTATGACTTCAAACACGTTGAAAAAATCGACCAAGCCGGAAACTCTCTCGTACCTCAAGTTATATATATATTGGCAACATGAATTTTAGACTTGTGAAGCGTTGGAGCTTCCACTCCACCCTTTTATTCTCTTTGTTTTAATACAGAATCATATTTTAAAAAATATCTCATCGTTAAGGGCAAAGCCGAACACAGAAATGGTTCAAAATACAGTTCTTCGAAATAACAAAAAAATGTACTTCGAAAGTGTGGCCTTCTTTCAAAATGGCGAAAAGAAATGTTTAAAACCTTTCTACAAAAATGGCTTTTTAGGTTTAACTTACCACCATTTTATAATGGCTGCTCAAAAGTAAAAAAAAAAAATGTTTTGACGGGCTGAAAGGTTGTGACTGGTGTCTTTGCTTTAAGTAATGTTATAAAGATGATGTCGGCACCAAGTTCGCAATAGCCTCGAGAATTTATAATAAATGGTTGGACGATGTCTGTACTCATTTAAAGGTTCCCAATATTACCCCTTTTCGTTATTGTAATAGCCTAGTACGCCGCTTATTTAGAAGAGAGGAGGAGCGTTAACAGCCTTAGAGAGAGAGAGGGAGAACTTATAATAGATTCGGGCTTCGTCAATAGGTGGGCCAATCAACTTAATTCGGGCCGCCTAAGACAAAAGAGGAATTCAATTTCGCGAGAGATTATCGAAAACCTCTCAACAGCCTGGGCTTTGAATTTATGGTTTCTCGAAAGCTACACTGCGGAGCTAGCTGCGAGCCACTCGCTTTAATTGAAGACCCCAGCCCTTTCCCCCAGCCGCATTTCAGGGGTCGGACACCAGCATACCTTTGTGAACGACATTGTGACGTTTTTACGAAGTCAAGTAAATGATTACAGGATTTGAGTTTTGGAACTTAAGAAGGACGTTTCTGTGATGTTTAATAATGATATGTTGAATCAATGATAACCAAATTCTAGGAGAGCGATAGCTCTCTTAGATAAGACCTCATACCGACTTTAATGTATAAGGATGGTTTTTTGATTGGTTATAACTTTTTTTGTATCGTATTAACTGCTTTGAAAAAATTCCACAGAACTACAATTCGGGCCCTCAATTTGTGGTTAAAATTTCAAGAAGATCCACCCATTAGTTTATTGTATAAAAAATAAAGTTGCTAAGGGTGGTTTTCATTTCCATAAATTAATCAGCCCTTTTGGTGAAAAAGTTAAATTTTCCCATAGAAATAACATGGAGTTTTTTTCAAATTTAGCCATTTTGTCGCCACCCTTTTGAAATGAAATATTCGTTTGTTACGTTTGGGAACGGTTTTATATCAAAATTTAAACCTTTTTCTAGGACCATTTTTAAGGTTTTTGAGAAAAATTAATTTTAAGTATGTTTAATTTTAAATTTTAAAAACTACCCCAATCTGCGATATTTTAGCATGGATACGCTGTTTTATTGGTAAATATCAGCGCGACCAATATTGGCCTTTTTTTACGTATAGTTGCGTCATAATAATCCGATTGTTTTTTCTTAATGCCTTTTGGTTGAAATGGCCTATCGATAGTGAGATAAGACTGCTTTAATATTGCCGCCGTGACAAATTACCCCGTTTGTGGCCGCCATTTTTTTAAGGGGAAAAAAATTTGAGAGTGGGTCCTTTTTCGTTGCCATTTTCATATTTTTTGAGGATTTGCTCATGGATGGATTTTAAATATAATATAAAGTAGGTTTCAAGCTTTAATATAAGCCTAATTTCATAATTTTCCACCTTTTTATTGTCCCACAATCTATTTCTAAACTTGGCACTTTCTTTAAGGCGGTGAAATTGCGCTAAGTCTTGGCTTACCTTTAATTTTTGCCATTTATAAAAATGTTTACCTCTTGTTGTTACTTCGCCTTCTCGTATCGTCGTGTTTTTAAAGTTTAGACTTTGAAAGTAGTGCTTAGTTTTCTTAAATATTACTTAACTGTATAAAATTTCAATATTATAATTGCCTAAAACGTCCGTATTAACGAATTCAATGTTTTTGTTGAAGGGACGCGCCTTGCATTTGAATTTCGTTCCCTCGAAACTACCCCCTTTAAGAGACCGGCCGCCGGAGGCTTTTTCTTTAAAGCCCTCTCGGTCGCTCGTTCAGCCCTGAAAACAGCTGTAGTGACTCTGTTTGAGTCTGTTATTTACTAAATATGTATGCGGTCAGTGTGTTGTTTTTGCATTTTAATGCTTCTAATCGTGGTGCACGTCGAGGTTTACGAATCCAACGTGTGTTGCGTAATGAAAATCAAGGGTGGATACTATATGATCTAATGATCTATGCTTTAAAAGGAATTTGACGGCGACAGTCATGCAAAAACGGTATTAGGCCTTGCCAAAAGTTGTCAGTCAATGATATAAGAAATTGACCCTCGGATATCCTCTGACTAGGAGATGGTTATAAAGTTACTAACTCTCGATTTTGGAGGTAGATACTGTCTAGTGACACTTAAAGTAACGACTTAATCTTATAAACAGACTAACATCATAAGCCCATATCGTAAATTCACCGATGTTGATATCTAAGCTTACTTGAAATACCAATACCAATTTTTTTAACTCAATGAATCTTAAATATCAACATCAAAAATTATCTTCTGATAGAGATATCTACTTATATTCCATTCAAATTTCTCGCAACATTTCAAATTAACGAATAGAAATGTGCAAATGAAGTTCAAACTGATTAATTGGGCAAATTGCTATATTGGTCACTGTTACCGATCACAGATAGATTTGCGCCCTTCAGTAGTGTTTATTATGCTTGTGAAATGGTAAGCGAAATCTGTGATTAATGTTTAAAATAGACATGAGCAAAAACAGCTTTATTCATATCAACTCGATTACCGAATATCTAAATTTGACTAAAATTAACAAAATATTCTATTCATGGTTAAAAATCTTGTTTGAAGCAGCAAGCCATCTAATCCTTATTTACCTTCTTTTGAAAAAAAATAATAGGTTGATACCTCTTTCAGTAGATGATTCATTGATATTTCCGTTTCATTGAGTTTAAAAAAAATTAGTTCCACCATTGGTTGATTTTCAATATCGACCAATCGACAATCAAAAATTTTAATAACTAAATTACAAAGACCGGTTCAAAACCATATTAGTTTTGAAACGATTAAATTATAATTTTAAACATATATACTAGTTAATTCCTCGTAGTCGTAAGTAATTAGTTTATTTCCTTAGTGAAATTAATGCTGAATATTATATACACAAAGTAAATAATAAATTAACTTCTAAAATTTAAATGTAAAGTGTGTGCATTATTTCCCAATTAATAAAAGATATCCACCTATTTTCATTCAAATTAATTACTAATTTGTGGATAATGGATAGAAAATGTCGAGCTCTAATTGCGATATAGCTAAAATCAATCCCACAGGCTATTTATAATACAATATAACCTTTGCCCTATGTTTACTGTTTTGAATTTTATTTGTAAAATTTAAAACATAAAATAGTATTACAATTTTTTTAATTAAATAATTATTAATAAATTTCAATAAAATAAATTCTGGTTAAATACATAACACTACTTTTTATTAATTTTCTGAAATTATCAGAGCTAAATATCAAAGACACATATTTAATTGCTCTCATTTCGACACAACTGCAACCCTATAGATTTATTCATTTAATAACATTTCTCATTTCTAATTATTTAAATTCAAAGGGCTGTATTAACTTTTAAAGGTGAAAACCTAGCTGACTTAGAAGTAAAAAAATACCAGGCTGCCAGGCTGTCTCTTACCAGAGAGAATTTAGAAGGGGAGTGGAAGGGGTGGTTTGGAATGTAGCGCAACGTCGTCTGCTAAACGTTATCTAGGCAGGTGGATATGCGGTATGATGCGTTTGTAACAGAGGGATATTAGAACACGTGACCGGAAACTCGCCTACCCCAAAAAGCTCAACGCGACATCTTGTTTGGGCGTCATCACGTTTAATAGAGTCAAAAGGGGGGCCTTCCACTCCCCTTCTAAATTCTCTCTGCTCTTACACAACAGAGTTGGCCATTCTCGCTTATGAGAAATGAATCCTTGTCATATGCATCTCTGGACTTTAGGAGCTCCAGGACTCCCAACTGAATCAGGGTGGGAAATAGGGATTTTTTTAAAACTAGACATTGGGCCAGCGACCCCCTGCCCAGGAATAAATGAACTGGTCCATGACCATTGACCAGGGCGCGGTGTCTGCTAAACTAAAGAAGTGGGTAATTAAAATAGTTGAGATAATGTCTGGACCCTGGTTACCCTAGAATTTCCTTAGTGGTCCTGTGGACCACTGCTCACCCTCCGATTTAATTTTTAAACTGGTCATTTTCCCTGTGCCACCGCCTTATTTGCAACGCTGAACTGAAGATTTCTTTTGACCGGACCATAGCCTACTCGATCACGCGCAACACGTCGCAAGCTGCTTGCGCTATAGCGCGAGTCAGGGTGGGAAATAGGGATTTTTTTAAACTGGACATTAGGCCAGAGACCCTCCTGACTTGGGGTACGTTCAGTAACCCTCTTTGATGGCAGCGCTTACTAAGCGATGCCAGATTTTCACTACTGTACGCTTTTTCGCGTTTCCGGTTTTGACGTCATGATGCTCAGCGCTTGCTCATCAGAAAAACCATCTAATCGATATGGTTTTTTTGATGGCGTGACGTAGCGCTTGACTGTTGTAGGCGCGGGATTTAAAAATTAAATTCCAATAATGCTATTCCAACAGTAATTGTATTCGTTTTCTTTACAAAACTACTTCTACCATTCAAATGGACATAATTTTCTTAAACAATTTCATTATTTGCGAGTTCATTAATAGTGGACAAGAACCATTTGCGCTTCGTAACGTTTTGAGGGCCAGTAAGACATTTCCCCAACCCCATTTTCGAAAACAGCGCTGACTTCAAAATGTGACTTTTCCGTTCAACAACCTTTTACGTCACTGTGACGTCTCGAGCCCATCAACCAAACATCAAGAAAACAGCGATTTCTTTGAGATTTTCGTTACTGAACGTACTCTTGGAATAAATAAACTGGTCCGTGACCATTGGCCAGAGCACGTCGTCTGCTAAGCTAAGGAAGTGGATAATTAAAATATTAGAATTTTAATGTGTGGACTCTGGTTACCCTTGAATTTTTTAGTAGTCTCGTGGACCACTGATCCCCCTCCGATTTAATTTTTGAACTGTACCAGGCAATTTTTAAACTCGTCATTTGCCCTGTGTTACCGCCTTATTTCCCACGCTGGCGCGAGTTGCTTTGCGTTGTTGAGTGCGTAATGGAGCGGGCTATGCCTGGAGTCCCAACCCCCGTTACTTACTACCAAAATACCCACTAGCATAGCCCACTCGATCACGCTCTCTTTCCCCCGGCTACATATTTTGAAGAGGGCACTTTTTAGGCGTATTTATTAACAATCTTGGATCACCTTTGTGGACTTTTAGGGTAGCCCTTATAAACTGAGTCGGCATTGCCCTGACTATTTTGTGTTTAAGGTTTATAAGCTTAATATCAAACAGACGTTAGTTAATGCTACAAAAAAAGTTCGAAATTGATAATCTCGGATCGTCTTTGAGAAGTTTTAAGGATATCCGAATTTCATATTGGGCTTATGAAAAGTTTGAGCTAAAGGTTAAACAGACATAAATCAGCGTTTTAAAAAATTGTGTAAAACTGTCAATTTGGTCCTATTTGTGGAATTTTTAGGGGAGCGCCTCGCGTTTCAATAAAGGGTTGTAAAAAATTGTATTATGTTAATTACAATAAGAATACAAACTTTCAATGAGTTACGTTTTTATTTTTTGGAGTATCATTATAAATAAATGACTGATTGAGCTAAAGTTACGGTCCCCTTTTTATATGTTTCTGCTTAGTGTAGATTTTGAAAATGTAAAACAGTTTCTTAACAATCTTAATTAAAATGAAGACTGAAGGAGCAGATATTAATAAAAATGTCTTGATTAGAATCAAGTCCTAAAAAGTATCGATAAGACTGAGGTTATCACTTGTCTGAAGGATCAGATATTAATTTTTCTTTTTAATTGAAACTTAAAGGCATGCTTAAGAAAAAAACAACGTTCCATTACCGTTTTCCGTTGAAATAACTTATTTTACAGGTAATCAATTTCAAAAATTTACTTATCTCGGGTTTTCGGGCACAATTCCATTCCCCCAAAACATTTTATCATTACATTAATTACTTTTGAGAGATAACGTGTCAAAATAAGCTTTAAAACAATAAAAAACTGAATGAGCGGTCTGTTTAGCCATGACCAAAACCTTCAAATCAGTGTTGCTAATGTTAGAAAGTGGATGTTCCCACTTCCATTTTAAAAATTTGCCGCATTTCCCACACCCCCTTTTTTACAGTCATATTTATCTGGACTATTTTATCATACTAAGTTTAATATGGAATATCACTCCGCATGGCTTTGACAATATGTACAAATGCTATAAAGCTTTAAAATTCTCAAAATATGCTTTCTTTTTTTTCAGTGCCAAACTTAAAATCACCGAATTTATTTCAAAATGTCGCTTGAAATTATTAAACCGGATAAAATTTTCGAAAATGCACTAATTTTATCTGTGCAGTTAAAATTAGTGCATTTTCGAAAATTTTGCACTATTAACCCTTGAACAGGAAAATTCCGACATTTGATTGATTTCGGAAAAATATTACTTTTTCCCCACAGAGCCTAAAACCAAACCTAAATCTCCCACGATGTGGGAAATTACCCACACATTGGCAACACTGCTTTAAAAACTTACAACAAGCACACTTTCGAGACATGTTCTGAACAAATTAGTGCTTAACCCTCTAATAGTACGACCACGGAGAATTGATGTAAACTGTAGTTGAAATATATTCATGTGCGACCTGCGGCACTGAATGGTCTCTAACCATTGTTTGAAACTAGAGAGAGAAATAGTGAGCAGCATTAATCATGTCCTGAGCTATGAGAATGAACAGTATGACTGTTGACTGAAGTACACTAGACATTACATCATTTTGCATAACCACGAGTAAAAATCTAACTGTCCCTACTTAATTTTCCGCCATTGTTTTAAAACGTATCCACTGCGAAGCATACCGGGCACAAATGAGGGAACCTTTTAAAACTCAATGTCATACACGTACTCTCTCAAAAGTAATTAATGTAATGATAAAATGTTTTGGGGGGAATGGAATTGTGCCCGAAAACCCGAGATAAGTAAATTTTTGAAATTGATTACCTGTAAAATAAGTTATTTCAACGGAAAACGGTAATGGAACGTTGTTTTTTTCTTAAGCATGCCTTTAAGTTTCAATTAAAAAGAAAAATTAATATCTGATCCTTCAGACAAGTGATAACCTCAGTCTTATCGATACTTTTTAGGACTTGATTCTAATCAAGACATTTTTATTAATATAACTTGTATTTATTAGGAACTTCGATATACTGTTTTGGTCAGCGTGGGAAACAAGGCGGTGGCCCAGGGCAAATGACCAGTTTAAAAATTGTCTGGACCAGTTTAAAAAGTAAATCGGAGGGGGTCAGAGGTCCACTTGACCACTAATAAAATTCAAGGGTAGCCAGAGTCCAGTCATTATCTTAACTATTTTAATTATCCACGACACGCCCTGGTCAATGCTCATGGACCAGTTTATTTATTACAGACCAGGGGGTTGCTGGCCCAATGTCCAGTCCCACCCTGGTTTTGGTCGTCCATACCAAGAATACATATATTGTTTTGAATGAGAGAATAAGTGTATATCAATATACACAGGGATGCGACACTTGAGAACATTACAGTTTCGATATTTCAAGCAAGGTATTGGGTATAGGAACAATACATCAAGAAAAGTGTTAAAGATTTCAGCCTCCACTATATAGTTTGAAAGAGATTTCGACATTGCAGACGAGAGTATTTGTTTTAATTTTATTTTATAATTTGGAGTTTTGGAATTGTAAACGAGATTTAACAAGTTTCAAAACCTACACGAAACCTAGAATCGGAATAGACCGAACCAACAAATAAACAAGTAGGTTTGGCCTCGTCTCCATCTAAGGGATAGGATCACGTGACTAAAAAAGTTGACTGTAGTACCATCTGTCGTTGAGCGACGAAAATAAATCTCTTATTTTTCTGATTGGGTTAGAGTCTTACTCCATTTAACAGGTTCTGCGCATGGCAAAATCAAGCCAATCTGGTTATCCCTTTCTCGCCTCAAAACCCGAGAACGAGATCTGAGCCGTTATAAAAATTCATAAGATTTGTTGGTTGGTTCTATTGCATAGTGGTTTCGCTATTACAGACCACATTTTTGGTCATTTCAGCATTACAATTTTGAATAGAGATTGTAAAAAAGGATTCGAAACATGAGTGTTCGACCTCTCTGTGCCCATTCATCGCGCCCTCACTCTCCGGCTGGATCGAAGGCGCACCCTTAGGGGAAGCGCTATTCCAAGACGTATAGAGTGATTTATAGCATAGGTGAGCCTTACCTGACATCGGATGGTAGAAGGGATACATCTCGGTTAAGCTCCATAATCAGTCTTATTTACAAAATAACTTCCCTCTCGGAATTAATAGAGCTAGGATTACTATCCAATTAAATCGACTAAATCCAATGGGAGGGAGCTTCTGTTCCAGGAACAGGCCTTCATATCACGTATAGCCGGTGCTTTAATTTGTTGAATATGCGACCCTATTTTTTACATTTTTTTAGGATTGACAATTTTCAGGGAAAAATAAAAAACATTGAATTCGCTTTGAATCATTGGTTTTTAAATTTTTTTAAGGTGATTTAATTTTATTTTCGATTTTATACTTTGAATAATATTTTAATTGAACCTAATTTGCTGTAGATTCAATTTCAACTCTTACTGAAGCCCAAAGTATAAGTAAAACAGTTTCTCAGTTCCTCCCAAGCGAACGCCGCTCTTCACTATCTAGGTCTAGGTCAACGATCCCCTCACCCTTTGCTTTCACTGTAATTTTAAATGGGCTTGGTCCTAAAAGAAGTAACAAGCGGGATGCAGTTCACAAAATACAACATAATTTGGAAAAAACCCATATTAAAGTGAAAAGGTGGTAGGAAAAAATACGAAAATGTTTCCGAGAAAAAATTTACCTCAGAAATTTTCCGACTTACAACCCTACTTTGTTTTGAAGTTATCTGTTTCCGAACTTGCTGAACAACGTAGTCGGTAAAAAAAGTAACCAAATTAAAATTTTAAAATTTACGAATTTGTTACATATAAAATTGGGATTAATGTAAGGACGCCGGATCTAGCAAATTCACTACACGTCCTCGACAACCTTGTAAGTTTTGAAGGGAGAGGTTCATAATTTCCAAACTAGTGATCGCCATCTATAATCTTATATATCTCTATCTATTCCCTATAATTTGAGCTTTAAATTAATTCCGAATACTGTAGAATGCTAGGTAAATATTTTACAACAAAGGTAGATCGAAAAAAAAGTTAACGAAATACATCCAGCGGCGAGTTCCAGTGTGAGTTAAATATATTTTTAAGTAAGGATAAACTTCTAGAATCGACAGTTTTAAAATTTATTCATATCAAATATGGTGCTGTCACTGAAAATAAGTGTTCATCTGATCAGTTTCTGATGAAAGCTCTAATAGGATATAAATTTTATATATATTATCACAAGGAGATATTCAACATGTTAGATTATTCTCCTTGTGATATTATGTATGAAAGGAATCACAAAAGTTTCACTTAGATGAATCTTGGTCAAATTCAGTTCTAAACGAAAAATATCTAAGCGTAATTCCGATTTATTATGGAAAAGGGTTTAGCTTCCAAATTTTAATCCATAATATTGATCATACTCTTAAAATTCAATACTTACTGATTTTTACGTTAGTTATACCCCGTTGTGTCGTGACAAAAGATAATATAGCCTAACAAGAACTCTTCTCCTCTATTAAAGCGTATTCATTCTTCAACCATTTAACAATCTAACTGTAAGATATAGTTTATACAAGTAGCTACCGCTCACTCGTCCGTCCTCTGTCTTAGCTTGAGGGATGAATCGTTCGTTCCATTTAATCCGTCTCGTATCTGTTATTTTTTGGGGATTTAATATCGGCTTTAAGGAAGACATGACCCTTAATCAAGTCAGAGGATCTGCTTTAATAAATGGTCTTTGATACGACGACTTTCGCTCAAACGCTCCTTTTGACAGTTTGACAAAAATATAAGAGACACATAAAATTTCCATTCACGTAATTCTCTACCCTTCCATTCAATTCAAAGGCGAACGAGCTCGCCCGAACTTTGCGCAAGTCGGACAAGCAGTAAGTAGAAGATTCGTCTGTTTCGCTTAAAGGAGCGAAGACAGAGAATTAAATTTTAGTGCAACTATGGGTATTTTGAGAATGGAAAATGTAAAACGAATGATAAAACTGGTATTTTTTGGTGAAAAAGAGTAAGATAAGAATATTTTTAATTAATTGATGTTTTATAATCATGTCTTCAAAAGTGAAAATTTTAATATCTGTTACTTCAGGCAGTTAATTTTCTACACTTATCTTTTACACTTTCTGGTCTTTGTCTACAATGACAGTTTTTAACATTAACTTTGTAATAATAAAGGATAATAAAAAATAAAAGAGAATAATTTGAAGCAGAAAACCATATTATGGAATATGTTTTTACATATTTTTATTTTATCTACTAATGGATATTCAAAATAAACCTGTGACAATGCATAGAACTACGGGTGTACCTCGTATGAGCAGTTCCCGGTAGAGCAGTTCTCGAAATAGTAGCCGAGATTCCAAAAAAACAGCGGCGTTCTTCAAAACTGCTGTTTTAGAAATAGCGGCTGCTGTTTTAGAAATAGCGGCCGCTGTTTTAGAAATAGCGGCTGCTATTTTGGGAAATAGCAGTGTTTGTCTTCAGTTTCGAGTATTTCTTAACAATACAGTTATATTCGTTGTTTTCGAAAACTACCTTATTCTGTGATCATTTAGTCAGTAATGTGACCTACTAACGGATCGTGTTTTTAAAGTACACTTAAATATTACACTATTCTTCAGGCTGTATCAGTTTACAATTCTAATACCAGAATAGAAAATATTTCAAGAAAGCTTATTTTATTTCGGAAGTAGATAATTGTAAACAGTATTTTTTTGGAAAAGGCATATTATTATTTGGGAAATGAAAGAAGATAAACAACAATATTTTGGAAAAGGCGTAACATTGTTACACCATTTCCAAAATATTACTAACCTAAGTCTAACCAATCAAAACAAAACCTAAAAAACCCAACCGATTCGAACCGAACCGAACCGAACCCAACCCAACCCAACCCAACCTAACCTAACCTAACCAAACCTTACCAAACCAAACCAAACCAAACCAAATCAAACCTAACCTAACCTAACCTAACCTAACCTAACCTAACCAAACCTAACCTAACCAAACCTAACCAAACCTAACCTAACCTAACCTAACCTAACCTAACCTAACCTAACCAAACCTAACCTAACCTAACCTAACCTAACCTAACCTAACCTAACCAAACCTAACCTAACCTAACCTAACCTAATCTAACACTATTGGGGGTTCAAATAATCAACTTGAAGCAAACCATATCTGGCCTAGTTCTATTTAAGTTCATTTTACACAGCGTACTTCATAACAAACAACAGTCGTTTTTCGCATTCCTGTTTTTCTGCTCTTTTGAGAACTGCAGTAATGGTACGCCGCGTTTACAAGAACCGCTGTAATGGTACGCCGCGTTTACGAGAACCGCTGTATCGGTAACTGTTGTAACGGGTAAACTGCCATTTCGGGAAACCGCTATTTAGGGAACTGCTGATATGAGGACCGCTATTATGGAATCCGCTCATACGGGAACCGCTCATCTGAGGGCTTCCCTAGAACTACAACGCGGGCTTCTATGCCACAGCTAACTATTGCCGTTAACCTCAGGTAGTTTTGATGGGTAAAACCACGGAGAAAATTCCTTTAACAGATGGGGAGACAACTCAGAAGTCAAAACGACATCCACAGTGACCCGACAGATTGGAAGCTTTGAATAAATTTGTGGTTTTTGCCTGCTGAAGATGTGAGAGAAGCAAATAGCTATAGAAGCTACTAAATCGTCAAAAGAGGCTTTGGCACAATCATTAGTGATCTGGTTTTTAATAAAAATGTTTATAACTAAGAACTTTTTTTTAGATTAGTAATAAAAATTGTTAGATTTCAAATTTAAAAATGCTTTTTTGATGTCTGTAATGTGACAGAAGAAGTTGGTATCATGACAAATCTGGATTGACATTACGATGCGTAACCTCTTGAAAGGTTTTGAGGGGAGCTTTACAATTTTAAGAAGCATTGAAAACCATGAACTGTGTTCAGAGCCAAGGTTAAAGGTTTCTCATATGGACTAAATTTCTGTTACCGAAAATATCGCACGCCCTTTTTAAATTGCGCAATAGGTCCACCTTCGTTGAGGGGACCAGTTAGAACGTATCAGAAGGAGAGTCAAAGATGGAAGGGGAATGTAACTATAACGGCACAAGCACAATATATCTCTCACGTGCCCTCAGCGCAAGAGCAAGAAGTCTTGTGATCCGTTACGAATACTGGCCGTAAACAAACTAATCAGACTTTTTTCCCTTTCTGTTGCGCATGTGCGAAACTCTGATACCGAGTCATAGCTCGGTACCGGTTTGAAAGGGGGGGGCTGACGGGAAATTTGGTCTCTCCGAGCCTCCACCTCATATGCTCACTGAAGGGAGGCGCGAAAAGGAAGGCACAGTGGTTTTCGCTAGAGGTCAAACGAGTTTCTGCTTAAGGAAGGATCCTTGGTGGAACCCTGGATACTTTGCTGTCGCAGGTACTTTATAGCCGGATTTAAGCCGATAAGTTTAAGGAAAGTTGCCCGATAGTTTGTAGTTAGAGCAAATCCTCTTTTGACTCTCTTTCTCCCACTACTAACTTCACTTCTCCGGTACTCGACGGAATTCATTAGGATTTCACGATTCTGGGAAGAATAGAGGAAGATCGTCTTTGCGGAACGGATTCGATAATTAAGGGAATAAATCACTGGGTGGCTCTAGCTTGGCTGTGCCTAAAAGCAAAATAGCCTCCCTCGTTTTCTCGCTTTGTTTCCTCCGCTAGCGAAACAGGTTTGCTCCACTTCCAGCCTCTTTTCTCCCCTATTTATCATTTATATACGGCCATACTAGCCACCGTCTTAAGAGATCTCGCCAATGGAACGATTTTCACGGCGAAAAGGAAGCTTGCGATTGCTTTAGTGTGTGTGTATAGAGGCAGTCAATTGACTCGTTGAATACCTGTCGCTTTTCACGATATTAGTAAATTTCGCCGCCTGATCAATGACAAAGTTTCGAGAGGCTACTCACTTACCAGAATGTATTCGAATGGTTTTAGTCGGGATAAAACAAATTTTTCGAATTGTTTACGGTTTAGAAACTTCACACTGATTGGGAGCTGCGTTACTTGCTGTCATTATTGATCGACATTACTTTTTTGGCGGAGCTTCAAACATTATCATACAAGATATGCAGAACTTTTATTTTAATAGAGATGGTACATTGTCGTAAAATCTGGTTTTTATCAACAATTCGATAGCTTAGAGGATAAAATATCTATACTATAGAATGATAATACAGCGTATATGAGATCTGAAAAAGGCAACATTGATAACCAAAGAAATGATATATTAAGAAGGAGATCAGTGTAACTTGGTATAAATCCTGGAATGTCGATAGGCCTTTCTAGATAAGAACACTCAACTCCCATAATGTTATTTATAAACGAGCAAGATGCCTTTGATATAAGCAATAGTTTTCAATTATCATTTAGTGAAATTATTCTTATGTTTTACAATTTACTGTTTTGTCCGACCGTCACTTTATTTAGATCTTTCGCGGGCTTAATTCATTTCTACTGTTTTCTGAATTTGTCTTACATAAATTCTGTAGGCATAGTAGTAAAATAGGGAGGACCATTGTAAAGGGTTCACCAACTACTTATTTATTTATTCAATTTTAAATAAAAAAATTGATAAACAAATATTTAAAAAAAAACTTAGAGTAACGTGATGTTCAATATTTGAACTTTGCTCTACGACACATGACGTTTTCATATCATCTTTCGATCAGGAGAAATCTCTATGGTAGGAACCACGTTTTTAGATCATAGTTTTTGAAATATTGGTTCAAATCTCTTTGCAAAATGAGGTTTTCTTTTATTTTTTCGCATTGTTTCAAGAGTTTCTCTTTCATCGTGTTTTTGTTAAAACAATTAAAGCGAAAATTAGTTAAAATTAAGGGTTTTAACATACTATGGGAGGAAAGAGGTTTTCTTTGGCTTTACTGTTGAAATCAAAAGGAATTTTAGTGAAAATCATATTGAAGGTCTTTAAAGTATAGTGTAAAATTTTAAAACTAATATTCATTTAAATTTTGTTTGTGCATAGTTACATCATATTCAATAAAATACGTAATTTAAGCGAAAAGAACTAATATTTTTAAAACTTTGAAACTTTGCGTTATATTTTATAACCCTTTAATATATCTCTCACTAAAATTTCAAGCGATTTGAAGCAGTTAAACTAAAAAATACACATTTCCTCCGATTGAAGACTGTGCCTGTAATTATTGATAATTTTGTATTTATTTATTTTTACAAAAAATCTAAGAGAAATAAACTTTTGAAACTATGAAAAGTAACAAAAAAACCACATTTTACACATCTCTTCTAAAGGTGAAGAGATTTGACCCAGTATTTTGTAATTTGGTCCCTTAAGACGGACATGTGAAAAGCTGCCGACTTTTAATTTTACAAGCGGCAACCCACATGACACTTTTACATGGGAAAATAATTCTTTGGACGGGCTTCTATGGCAAAAGCAGCCTGCTTCCGCGAGTCACGTGATCCAGGAGGCCACGTTGAAACTTATTTTGCTTTCTTTCAAAAAATAATACTTCGGGGTCTTTCTCGCTGCAATTTCGCAAAAAACCACTAGTCTTTGTATCTTGGCGTCACGTGGTGCCTGTGACGTTTTTAAACGAAAAGTTCAGGTAACGTAACATTACGGCATTTTTCTAAATATAAAAGGAAAAATAAAAAAATCACTGGTTACATAATTGGCACTTAATTAGTTTTAAAAACGAGGACTACTGCGACGCCATTGATTTAGTTGCGTCTGCTAATTATAACCACTTACTCGTACAGGATTGGTTGAAGTCTAACAGAGGTAAGAGTAAAAGGTTCGATTAACAGACACCAATGGCGGTGTAATAGTTTATAAAGCAAATTAAATTGTCATAAGAGTTCATTAATTTTGATTTTTATATTTATAAAAAGGCCGTTATTTTAAGGTATACTGTTATGTTATCTGCTCCACCTGCGCATGCCTTCTTTATAGTCTCTTTAAAGCGTCCAACTCTTTTACATTTATATACTGCGGTAGATTTGTGGCAATTTATTGACTCGCTTCTTAAGTAAGTATCCTCTCGGAGCTTGGCGAATATAGCGGGACATTCTTTTCTGAGAAAATTTATAACCCTAATAAAGGTAAATGGTTTTCCCGTATAATGGAACAAGCAACGCTCTGGATGAAAGAAGGAAGGAAGGAACCGGTGGATGTTATAGGGTTTTGATTCTGCGACTAATATCGAAATCTAGTTGGCTTTTGTTAATATAATGCAGTAAATGACGAAATTACCTTGACTAAATTTAGGGTAATGTCTCAAATTTTTGTCCCTCTCGGCCCGGGAGTAATCGTGGACTTTATATTGCTCCTGAAGGAACCTTCACAAGCGAGAGGAATCGGCTGTTCAGAAGCTGCTAAGGATTTTAAAATTTTAGCTATCGAGTCCGACTTCTTTTTTGCGTGTCTATGACATATAAGGCCTGTTACACAGGTGGATCCCTTTACAATCTAGCTTCAATGTCGCAGATAACCAACACACCTTATACCATTACCGGTAAGCTCATAAGTTTTGATGGAAACAAGAAACCGGCTAACAACGCTGAGGAAACCTCCTTTTAAGGGAGCTTTAAAGAAGCTTCGTTGGAAAACCTATGATTTATATAACAAAAGAGAATTAATTTCTGTCAATTCAAAAATATCGAGCTTTAAATTCTTCGATTTCTGGTTATTTGGCATTATGCATTTGAAAATGCTTCATATGAAATTATTTGAAATCCACTTTTAATGAAAGGGTAAACCGTTTCCAGTAGGCTGACGTCACGGATATATATTTCACGTGAGATGGTGCCACTCTCTCCGCTATCAGACCCAGAGTTTAGACTGGCAGGAAGCTCCGGACGCCTATAGGTTTCCCGCGCTTTTTTCCCTCACGTGATAGTAATGTCATCAAACGGGCAAACAAGCTCGACAAGACAAAATTATTCAAAATGGAAACTGAGTTTTCGTGATTTTTCAAAGGATTTTAAAAATAGAAACTTTGTTTCAATTACATTAAAAACTTGAAATTATGAAAGTAGAGACTTGAAAGTGTAACATAATACCACTTTCGTGGGAAAATATGATATGAAATTGTAAATTCGCAAACCCTTTAACAAGTGTGGAGAGAACTTGCAAACTCTACGCACAACGGTTTTAATCCCACGTTTTCTACCCGAATAAAACCAGGGCCCCACTTTATGCACTCACCTTTAGGGTTTGAAATAAGTTTCCCAAGTCTTTCGAAAAGCACGCTAAAATATGTTTTTCAAATACTAAATAGTTAGCCACTTTCATTTTGAACAAGTGGCAACTTCTAAACCAATGGTCAGATCAAATCCGGGAAATCTTATGTTGTTTTACCCCGTTGAACTTTGATTGGTCAATGGCTTTAAGTGGCTCTAAGCGGAAACTGGAATATTTATTTACGATAGTTATAAGCTCCTGCTTTCGAAACCAGTTTCTGTAAAATTCGATAGGGTACAATGAAATTTAAATATTCACACATGTTCAGCTCCAATTTTCCGTTGTACTTTAAGGTCGCTTGCGAAGGTACCTTAATTAAGCAACGGGGAAGCGCGCTATGAAAAATTGCTTGGCGCGCCCTTTTGCCTTATATGGGTCACGTTTCGGGAGCGTATTTTAACAATACGGTGTACGAAACACTCGGGCCCGATTACAATAGCATACGCGAGATTGGCAAGAGAGCTGGTTCGGGTTTCAGCCGCGATTAAGTCAGATATTATTACGTATTAATGGCATAAGGCTTAGTTTGTGGCGTTCCCACCTTCGTCGTCTCTGCTTTGCGGCGCTTTATCTTCTATTAAAAGATTAACCCCGCTCGCTTAATGAGCCGCTGAATTATAATGATAACCTTTCCCCGTTTGTGTCAACGTGTATCGGAGAGCAATTTTCTCGTTACCGTCCTGAAGGCTTCTTTTAATCGGCGTAAATAAAGTATACGCCAAAAATGGCTATTTATAACTGCTTTTCTCATCTTTAGTCAAATTATCTCAGATATCGTATTAATATTTATTTACAGTTGAAAAATGAACCATTTTTCATAGTGAATGCGTGCGAAGAGAGCTTACAAAATATATCTAGGTGAAGCATAATGCACATTCCATATTAGAGGAGTCTCTAGCAAATATAGGTCGATTTTCAAGAAGTGGTTTAGTGAAGCGTTTGTACCCAATCGGATTGGTCCAACATTAGTTCTTTCCAGGCTCAGGATAAGGATAACAAGTGCGCAATTATGGAAGTATAGTTTTTAATAATAAGTAAAATATAGGGGAATTGTTATCGAAATTGCAGAATGCTTAGGTTGTGAAGTTATAGAGCATGATATTTGCTCTATCTATTGGTAATTTTAAACCAGATAAAATTTAATCCCAAAATCCATAACCTTCCATCGAGACGTCATTTCTCCAAATGTTCCCTACTGAGATCTTTACGCACGCAGTACAAACTCGAGAACAGAAATTTAGAAGTTCATATTAAGACGTTATCGGGAGTATTGTAATAAAAAAACTGACTGATTTTTCTGCTCCTGGTCAGTATTACGCGAAACCCAGGACTTCATGCAACGGGGAAATTATTCCCAACCAACAAATAAACAAGTTGGCCTTGTCTCGTCTCCATCTAAGGGATAGGATCACGTGACTAACAAATTTTACTGTAGTACCATCTATCGTTGAGCGACGAAAATAAATCTCTTATTTTTCTGATTGGTTTAGAGTCTGACTCTTGGGGTAAACGGGTTCTGCGCATGGCAAAATCAAAACCAATCAGGTTATCCCTTTCTCACCTCAAAATCCGAGCTCGAGAGCAGACTTGTAAATAGGGGGTACCAGGGAGCCTTTGACACCCAAGAAAATTCACCGGACACCCTGAAAAAATATTTTTAGGGGGGGTCGGGTACCACCCGGGTACCCTGAAAAATTCGGGGCGATGAGAACTCTCCCCCATAACGACAGACCAAATCATAGCTCTCAAAAAAGAGTATAAAAATAAAATGAAGATTATTTCCCCTCAAAACTGTGGCAGGAAAGCCCGGAATGCATCCTTCCCTCCCTCACATTTTGTTTTGGGCTTGCTCCCTTACTCCCTAGCCTCTGTTCCCTTCCCTCCCTTTTGGCGAGTATGACGTGGTTTCTAGGATCAAGAGTTCAAGACTCAAAAGTGAGAGTAAAAGTTAAAAATACGCGGCTTTTCCTCGACACCAAAATAGTTGTATGCCTCAGTTTGATATTCAGTTTTTTTTATTTATTTACCCTTGTCCACTAGGGAGCCCCGGGTACCCAAGAAAATTGGGCTTTGTGGGGGTCGAGAGCCCGCAGGGCTCCCGATGAAATTATCACTATTTACAAGTCTGCTCGAGAGCTGAGCCGTTATAAAAATTCAAAAGATTTTCTGATTGGGTCTATTAACTCGCAATTTGAATAATATATAAATAATAAATATTTTATAATAGCAAAAAAGAGAGTAATTTGTTTAAATATTTTTTATTTACTATTAATTTATTGTCTAGTATAAAAATTTCGGATCGTTGTATTAAATATTAAAGTAATGTATTTTCGCGCTTTTGACACTGGTAATTATTCGAAAATGCTGATGAGCTATTTGTTGTTTACGAGTAATTGGTTTTCAAAATATTCAAAAACCAATTGAACTTCAATATGACCAATAGTTTGAAAATATAAATAATGTCACGAAGAATCCGAAGAACTCCGTACTTTGATCCGTTGTATTACCTTCCTACCTATAAAATATATATTTGTGCTTCTACAGCATCTATCAGGAAGAAGAAATTGCTGAAAAGATTTTTTTAAACAGCGTCTTTCGTTCAGTTAATTTGAAAATTTTTGATTAAGAAAAAAAATAACTTTACTCTCCATTTTCAACAATAAGGTAGGTTCTTGTTTATATAAACTAATATCGAATATATCACTCTTGTGAGTTTCTCTGTCTCTCATCATTCATACGCTGAACTAGCCCCACATTTTCAGGAATTTCATTCACTAATTATTCTTGCTATAAATTATAAAAAGACTTATTTCCACTCCCTGCTCTATAATCATTAATTTTTACTTTATAACAAATTCATATTTTTTAAAGGTAAGCAATACATTGACGTATAAAGTAGGCCTATAAGTATCAGACTACTACTGTTCGCACCTTGGCCTCAACGTCGGCTTCTGGGCTAATCTCACACCTTTAAGTAATATTCTATCTGCCTCTTCTTAGGCTTGCTGCTGTGGTTGAGGTTTAATATAATGAGAAGGGTCTTGTTTTCTGAAGTATACTAACCCAAACAGATATTATATCACGTAATCGTAACACGTATTGTTTCTATTCTAAACGTAGTTCAAGTGAGCAAATAAGATAATTTAAACTTTTCGTTACGTGTTGGAGGGAGGGTCTCTATACTGGGCTATGAGTCGGACTGAAGTAAATAAATACTAACCGTTCTCCATTCCTGCTTCTAAAATTAAACGTATCACTACTTCTAAAATTAAATGTATCCCTGCTTATAAACTTTTAACAATACTAATGTGATAATTAATTATCCTTTTCACTCACAGGTTACACCTTTAATTTGAAGAATAAAACATCGCAATGAAAAATTTAGGTCCGATACATTTCCAGACGCACATTGTTTGGGAAAGCGTGGTTTTCTTGGTTCTTATTCACACCCTATCATTGTGGTCCCTTTATATATTACCAAAAGCAAAGATTTTTACATACTTATATAGTAAGCATTACTGATTCTTAAATTAAGTACGACATGCAATTTCTTTGATATATTGAATTTACTTGGCAATCAGCTGTTGTTTTGGTATTTTTTACTATCATGGGCCTCACTGCTGGATCACATCGTCTATGGTCCCACCGTTCGTACAAAGCTCGTTTACCTCTGCGAGTTTTCTTGATGTTATGGCACACAGTCTCCTTTCAAGTATTATTCTGCTCATAAGCAACAAACAAACTAGAAACAGAATGCGAATTGCGTTTTCTTACGTAGTGTTTCAAAAATGTTGAGTGGCAATATTTTCAGATCAACTTTTTAATTTCGTGTCAGAAAATGTAAATAGGATACGAAAACAAAATTGACAAAATTTATATTATTTATGTAAGAAGAACGTTGAACGTAGCAAATTCCATACCCATCCTCGACTACTTTGTATGTTTTGATGGGAGTGGCTTATAATTTCAAAACTCGCGTTCGCCATCTATCGGCCTTATTCTCTTATATTTTGGGCCTTAAAATTAGATACTGCATAAGGCAAGTAAATAATAATAATAATAACTTACAAATGGACTACAATAATAATTTTAGTACAAAGAAAGAAAAACCAGATACTCAAAGAAAATATTTAAAGAAACACCAATTATAAATATTCTTAACTTTAAAACTTAATTCCACTAAATCGGGAGTTATATTGCATTGCTTTCCAATTTGCTTTTTTACCACTGTCGCAATTTCAAAAATAAATAAATAAATAAATAAATAAAAAACTATTTAACCATGAAAATGGAGATAAGAATGACATATTCAACCACTTGAGGACGCTATATACAAAAGTTGTGGGTGGAGTCAAAATATAAGCAGACGAAGTTTCTCAATAAAGTATGCGAGGATGGTACTAGAGGCTAAAGCTATGATCCGGCGTTCTTAGGACATAAATCCGTTTTTGATATAACTGTGTATGCCAAGTGGCAGTGTTCAGTAATTATTGACCTACAAATGAGGTCACTGTTTCAAGGAGTCGAGTCTCAGAGGCTATAAAGTCACATTTTCCATAAATATTTTGAACGTATACGCAAAGGCAAAATCTAAAATTATTCATAGTAACATTCTCTGTAGCTAGATAAAAAACATTGAAATGGAAAGACAGATGTTTCGCAACTTTGATAATGTTGCGATACATTTTGCTATTGTGTGTTATGCTTAATTTGCAATTGTCCGATTTAAAAGAGTATGATGTTTAATTGTTTGTTTGTTGTTCATGCACTCTATTGTAATTTTTTTAAATTTTAATTCTTCAAATTTCAATGTAAATTTCCATATAAATAATGAAGCGCCATATCATACGTTGGGCCAAGGATCATCGGGTCCACCACAAATACACGGACACGAACGCTGATCCACACAATACAACGCGTGGTTTTTTCTTCTCTCACGTAGGGTGGCTCTTGTGTAGAAAGCATCCCGACGTTATAACAAAGGGAAATAAATTAGACATCAGTGATTTGGAGGCAGACCCTGTTTTGCAGTTCCAGCGGCGGTAAGATGATCTTATGCAAAGCATGATAGTTGGTTATTTATATAAATTTAGGGGCCAGGCACTTTGATCATTTTAAGCCTTGGTCATCGATTTTTTGGCGCCACATTAAGCAAGAAAGATAATCTTTATAAATTAATTATAATACTAAATTGAACACTGATTTGCATTCATTATCTTACTTAAATTTTAAAATGAATTTGAATAAACTTATTTAGCCAAGTCTTAACGCTTTCGCACGATCGCGAGAAGTAGACAATGTCTTAGCGTCAGTTTTGAACCGGAAATAAGAAAGTCTTCATCTTAAGCATAGCCCATTCAACCACCCTTGTTCCACGAGCAGCCAGCGTGATCGAGTGGGCTATGCTTTAAGGATATGGTCTTCTTTCCTTTGCTCTAGCGAGATGACGTAGAAAATTACGTCAAGGGCAACAGTTTCTTTATAAGCTCCTCCTTTTTTAGAAAACCCACTATTTGATTTGTAATAAAGTGGAGCTGGAAACTGCCATCATATTTTGCTAAGGACGACTTAAATAGCTGAATATTTAAATTTCAGGTATTACCTTCCATTAGCATTGGTTACCTCAATTATTTTACCAATGGCAATTCCTGTTATCTTCTGGCAAGAAAGAGCTCTAATTTCTTTCCTCGTCTGTATTGTTTTACGGCTGGTGTACACTTATCACGTAGCTTTTTCTGGGAATAGCATCGCTCACATGTGGGGAAACCGTCCATACGATAAAAACATAAGCCCTACAGACAATGTCAAACTCGATTGGTTTACCTTGGGCGAAGGTTTTCACAACTACCATCACACCTTTCCAGGGGACTATTCCAGCAGCGAATTTGGGTTAAAAATCAATCCTACTACGCAGTTTATCAATTTCATGGCATTTATCGGACAAGCTTACGACTTGAAGACTGCAAACGCAAAACTCATAAAACAAAGGGCACAAAGAACAGGTCAACCACAGAATCGCAACTAATGTTTCGAAAAACTATTAATCTATTATTGAGGAGTATGTTTTTTCAATAATGAACCAGCATACAATGCAAGTTTTTATCTATCTTTTCAAGTTATTAAATTACAGAAAATACTGACTTGATATTTCACTAAGTCCCTTTCTATTCTATAATAAAAATCATTTTCAAAACAAGATATTTGTCTTCACTTACAAGTACCACAGGTTTATATAGTTTTAAATAATAAGCCTATCCACAAATATTTCTTCCTTGTACTTTCTGTTGCATACTATGTCACAGAACTGACCTTTAAGTGACGACCGCTCGAACAGTATTTCCGCATTTCATGTTTATTACTCTAGATTTATTCGTTTATTCTTTTCGCCCTCCTCGAGTTCTACGAGAGTTTACTTTTACAAGAAGTTATATCTAGTATCTCAGAGAGAAGGTATAAATTCGCCAGATTTCCAGCTTTATCTCCAGTCCAAACGTAGGTCCGGAGTCAATCCCCGTCTCTAAATTACAACCAGCATCTCATTGGTTCTTGAAAACTCACGTCAGCGCGACGACGCACGTGACGAAAATTACAGTCATATTTTCCGACTGAGGAGAGACGAAATAGCCCGGCGCCTCCTTTTACGTCCCCCCTTGTATTTTGAAAGGGGGACTGGGACTATGGCGCGCGAATACAAAGGCATCTTATACCTTCTCTCTGAGATACTGATATAACTTCCTGCTTTTATCTTTGCTCCCGATTTCAACAAGCAGTGACATAATATCAGCATTCAAGGTCTACTCAAAATAATCCTCTAAATTTGGAAATATCTATGAGGATTAAGTTATTTGCATATCGAAAATTCTTCAGTAACGAAAAAAAATAATAGACAGCCGCGAATGACGCTCGTTGACGTTGTCGTTTTTGTGTAAATAAACGATTTAGCTCGCATTTGAGAGGTGCTTCGTAATTAGTGCCAACTATTACAGCTCGAAAAAAAATTGTGTAGTTTTATTTTTTTTAAATGTCGCCAAAGGTGATCCAAAATTTGAATTATTGGTTTCAGAATAAAATAGGAAATGCATATCAACAAATTGTGACTGTGTATGAAGAACAAACAAGCAAGATATAATACGTCAAATATAACTTTTAAAAAATTTGAAATTGAAAGTTAAAAACGCCATGTTTATTATGTAAAGAAAACAGAGCTTTAAGTAGACTCATCTTTTGTGGTTGAAGTTTTCTTTAGCGACGTTTTCCTTTTGAGAAAGCCTCTTCATTTGGTTTGACGTTTATTCCCTGAAATTTGAACAAATCTCGTGTCATTTTATTTGCACATCTCGTAATAAGGTGTGGGCCAACCAGAAAGTTAATTAAGTATATTAGTTGGTGAAAGAGACGCCGTGAGTGTCCTTTGCGGAAGTGTTAAGTAAGGGAAGGATTGTTGGGTCAATACTCTATATTGTCACAAAGGATTTCCCAATCTCGTTAGTTTCATCTCTTGTTTATTTGTTGTTAGTGAAGGCCGTGTAAGCGCGAATCTGGGCCCGGAAATATCAGTGCCTTATCGAATAGGGGCCGGTCACCTTCGTCCTTCCTCTTCCTCCCACGTCTCCTTCTATTATTGGGCTGTATATCGGCCGCCACTGCTGGCGAAACTTCTATAAATAGAAGGTGACGACTAGAAGGAATGGCACTGTATTACAGGCGCGTGTCGGGATCCTTTTTTTTCCATCGCGTTATTGTAAGAGAGCCGCCATCGCGCTACTCGCTGACCGATAACACGTTGACCGTTTCTGCCTATCTCTTTTTTTCTCGGCTCTTTTCTATGGAAGGACGTTCTTTCGAAAAGTTATCCCTAGGTTCCCTCTCCAACGAAATTCCTTTTTATTCGGCCAAGTCCCCCCTCCTTTTTCTTCTTCTTGAATAAAAAAAGGCCAAGACCCGAGAGAAGAAAACTCGGACTTTTGGTAATGGAGATTGGGAAATAGCCCTGGCACTCCCTCACCACCCAAGCTGAATCGTTCGCTCCTCTTTTCTATTTGGTCAGTGAGACGGGGCCACCTCGTCATAGCTTTCTGCTCAAGGTAAAGGCCTCGGCAAAGATTCTTCCAGCTTAGAGAAATCATTGGTCAACTGAAAAAACCCAGTGAACTGGATATTAAAGTGTCGCCAAGAAACCTATATGGCATTTTTCAGAACTCCTCTGCATTTTATTTGACCATACGCAATATAACTTTTACTTATTTTCATTTAATGAAAATGACATGGTCAGTTTTATCAGAATTTGTATATAATCATAACATAACCAAGTAATGGTTGAATAAAATGAATATTATAAATTTCTCTTCAAAAATGCTTACCAATTTATAATTTATAAAAATACAATTTTTATCCCAATACCGGAAATTTATTGAAACTAAAAGATTGATTTCCAATAGTGTCAACATCAGGAAATCCAATATTTGAAAACAAATATTGACAAATCGATAAATATATATTTTTTTCTTTTGTAGTACTGATTATAGCTTTTCCATCTGCAATTTTCCTCGGGGTTTTCTGGTGTGTGGGTTATGAAGCGCTGCGAAGGACACAGATTCGTCTTCTTCTCATTACAAGTGCCACTTACAAGGCTATAGAATAATATGATACAACATGTTAGAGAATACGGATCATTTAGACACCACCATTCAAGAATATCTTCTCATCAATTGAAGCAAAAATGTCTTCCAATTTGTAAAACACGCTTTTATTAAAGCAAAGCGCGGCTCCAGTGGATCCCCTGCAAGGGGACTTTCCTCCTTAACTACGGGTTTGGCTTGGCAAAAGGCTAGTGGGCGGGATTTATACATGCACGTATAAATCCCGCCCACAAATGCCTCTAGCTTTGCCAAGCCAAAACTGGAGTTCGTAAGGAAAGTCAACTTGTAGGGGATCCACAGGAGCTGCGCTCTGCTTTAAAATTTCAGAATATTTTTTGGGTCACACTCTTACTCTCGAAAATAGGCCTTTACCTGAAAGAAGGCTATGTTCGTGTAGACATCCGTTGGAGCTGGTCCGATAGAGAAAGGGGGCTTGGGAGAAGAAAGGGAGATTCAATCCCTGTCCTATTAATCTAGGACCGTGCTGCAAAGAAGGGGATCAAAGACGACAGTAAATTAGCTTCCTATGGATTCCGTCGGATTTCTTTTCTATTTTTTCTTCCTCTCGCAGAGTCTCTCACGCTCTCCTTTTCTCTTCTTATCCCCCTTTCGCAGAACCTATTGCTTCATCGATTCCGATACCTACTTTAACGTCCAAATCCTAATTACTAACCAAATAGCCAGGGAAAAGCTGCCTAAAGAAACATAAAAAAGACAGATTCCCCGTTTGTTTTCCTACCAAGTATTGGGATTGTGCCGAAATCCTTCGAGAAAATTGGGATAGATAATATTTGTTTTATCTTTACGCTCTATTACACGGCCAATTAAATACGTTTTCTTTGTATGAAATTGAAAACCATCCAAATAAACAAAGGCTTAACTCGAGGGTTTATCCGTTAACCATACTTCTAAGAATTAATATTGATAAAATAAGGTTCTCAGGAAGGAAGACGGTACTGCTGATCAGGTAGGTGGTCGGGCGCTTGAGTGGCTTGGTAACAGTACGAAAGAGAACCAGATACATTCGAAGAGGTTTCAATTCATGTCTTTCTCGAATATCATAATACGATATTGCATAAATCATATGGTGGAATCGTATAAGATTCCGGTTTACCATTTTTTAGCGAGTAGCACATTGTCTCGTTGCGTCTTATTCAATCAGAGAGTGATTAATTCCTAAAGTTGTCTTCAAAAAAATGAGAAACTTAAATCATCGGTGTGTGGAAGAAAGACTAAGTTGTTCTTGTATTAAATTGGTTATTTATTCTGGACACAGTAATCGTTTTATTCAGTATTTCCCAGACTCTGTGTTGTGAGATTTTATGATCAACTTGTAACTTTGGAGAAAGAAACACGCAAATAGGGTTAATGTACAAAATTTACATAATATATTACCATAAGATTCTAAGGTTCCTTTCGTAAGTATGAAACTACCTATACTTAGTAATGCTAGTCTTACTGGGAGCTAGTTCAAGAACGACGCAAAAATTTACTACACTCGGTTTTCTAATCCATCTTCTTATTTAGTCTGTACTAAGACTTTGACAGCGCCTCACCAGGCGTCACTTTACGAGAATCTATGACGTTTCACCTACGTCACCAAGCTCTCAGTAATCAGTGACAAACTTACGGAACATATCTAATGAACTTATGATATTACTGATAACCGTTCATGCCACGCGTTATCTTTAAGTCATTATTGACCTACAAATAATCTCTCTGTCTCAACAAAACAAACTAAAAAATTGTATTATTGGTGAGCAAATAAAAAGTCGCATCGTTGAAATCTTTGGGAAACACTTGCCTCGAAAATTAATACTTTTTTATGATTATTTTTACGAAATGTGGTTAGGCTCTCAGTGGCCAAGAGTTATATTTCTACAAGAGGAAACACATTTTCATCTTCTTTATACTTCCGCTTTTCTTTAGATATGGGAAACATTAATCTCTAGGCAAGGAGTCAACAAGGTTTTGTTGCGGTGATAGATTTTCACTCGCCCCGCAACGACTTCAACAACAAGGGTGATGAAGAGTGAAATATGACATCAGTGCATTCCCGAAAACCTTCCTTATTAAGTTTAATGCATCGTAGATGCACTTATGAGATAACGCTCTATTTAAGCTAAAATTAATCGCTCCAGCAGCCCTTACATTTTTTCTTCGTGCTTCTGAAAAAAAATCTGATGTGATTATTGTTAATTGGAAGTAAATCAATAATGGCAACAATTTTTGTTCAAGTTATCTCTTATTGATACTTTCATGAGTTTTAAGCAAACAAAATTTATAACTTTGAACCTTTCAAGTTCAATTTAACTAACCAAAACGTATTTCTTCGTGCAGAGTTATGCTTCTGCGCTAGAAGGTTAAAATAAAAACTTTGTTTTTCAGAGATTAAACCAAGTTAAAAGACGCTCGTATATATTACTTGTTGCAAAGACCAGGGATAGATTTAATTTTAGAAGTAGGAATGGAGAACAGAGTAATCTGGGTGCGCGTCAAAATCCCGGACGGGACGGAGGGGTATGAAAGAAGGGGCGGGTCATAGCGACAGAGGTAAAAAGGAATTACGTATTTTTCACCGTCCCCGTCAGCAACCTCATCAAAACGAAGTTTAAGTGAGCCAAAAACGTAATTTAAAGTTTTCGTTACGTGTTGAAGGGAGGGGCTCTATACTGGGCTATGAGTCGGACTGAAGTAAATACTAACCGTTCTCCACTCTTACTTCTAAAACTAAATCTATCCTTGCAAAGACATAAATTCGACGTAAATATATTTGGGACAGATTTCAAAATCAATACTTTACAATTATTCGAATAATTACTTCATGAAGTCGCTAATTTTCGTGATACACAAAATGATCAGACTCAAAAGAACCACGTCATTAGTATGTGAAAACAAGACAGTCTTTGGAAACCCATTTTCAGATCTCTAACAACGTATGTTTTTCCAGTTACCGAAATTTTCTTAATTGCTTGAAATGAACATTTTTGCATTTGCTGTCATTCTGATATCTCGCTCAGATTTGACACTGACAGATACGCTCCAAAAAAACCCCAAAAGAAAAACCTTCATGCCATAAAAGCAATAGAGCGCTGTTACGCTTTTAATGTTTTACATTTTTATTATACAGTCCGGTGCAAGTAGTAGTGGATGCGTTTCAAAAAATATCAGGAAGAGAAATCAACATATTCTGAACCTCTGGGGAAATGCGCGTGGGAGAAAAGGCTATTTTTATTCCTGAAAAGCTACACAGTACATCCGCCGCATTTTAAAACGCGTCTTTTGTTCGTCATACTCCTTCGTTTTTCACAGGAAATCTTGGACTTTTCTAGGTTCTCTCAAGTCCTCGTCCGTTACAATCAGTTTGTTTCTCTTTTTTCTTACGCTTTGTGTATCAGTTTTTTTCCAACTCTTCTATCCTTTACATTTTTAACCGGTCTTACGAATTTCGGAAATACTAGGGGTAAAGATTTGTATAGCAAGGATCGTTCCGGATAAGAAAGGAGAGGAAATTGTCTCAAACCCCGATTTTCAGATTTCTCTTTCATACTTTTCCTTCTTATCCTTTGAACTGAAAATATATACCAAAGGATTTTAGGCAAAAACAACGTCTTCGTTTTCTTCTTGGTCAAATAATGACGTGTGTCTATTTTGTTTAATTTAATAAGTACAAAACTAAAAAAGAAAAAAATTAGAAAGTCTTAATTTCGATTTTCTTAGTATCCCTCGCCGCTAATAGTTCTAGTCGAAACCTCCCTTTTTGCGGCTAAAACGCCACCTATGCAGATATGAAAATTTGATGGCGGCGCATACCCGCCATCTTTTGAGGACAGAGCAAAGACTAACAACTATAGAGAGGAAGAGTAACTTTAGTAATTATTTAGTCCTTGGTTTTACTGGGTCGCCATATTTTGTTAGTTTGGGGAGTAATCGGTTTACTGTTGTGTACATATGATTTAGACTCGTAACTGAAACGGTTGTTGGGTTCTTACGATCGCTGTAAAGTTATTTTAATTATTTCATTTCAAACACGAAGTTCAACATGAATACCCCGAAAGGTAGACCACCTAGTAATCTTGATAAAACGCCTAACTGGACATCAAAAAACTGTTATTATGACGGTTGTAGATCTTACAACAGAAGTGCAAGGCTTAGCGGCGCAGTGTACATACATAGACGCCATGTTTAACTTACTACAAGGTTCGCCGCAATAAAAAACCAGTTGGGAAACCAAAATAAACCTCTCCGAGCCGAGACGAATTTACTTTCCAAACACAGGTCCGCAAGCCAATGAGGCAAACCGGAAATACAAAGTTCTAATCGGCGAGATATTGCCATGATCATTTAGTTTAAAGCGTTTTAATAATTTCCTGCGTATCCACAATAATTCTAATGTGGAGCTAATATCTATCACTTAATTGTGTATTTAACTTTCGGCTCAATCTGAACCGTTAAGACCTCCTATAAGAGGACATGAAACAAGGTCAATTATGGTTAAGATCTAGGTTATCTTATCTCATAGACCCAGTCGTTTCAACACGTATGGAGAGATGAAGTATTACCATCCTTATTATTTCATGAAGCTAAAAGTTACGTTTACACTATATATAAATGTTGTAAAGATGAATTAAAAAGTAAACACCAAATTTTAAATGTAAATATCAAAAGATGTTCTTGGAATATTGAGATGAAACAGAGCTTTATAGCTACACAACTACTAAAAGAATCGTAATGCCGAAAAATATTTAAGTATTTCCATTTAATATTCTGCAAAAAGAAAATGTTATCGTTTTGTAAGAGATCTTTTCACCCTACTCGCTTTATATTAACTTTGATATGCGTGTACTGTTTCGATTCAGATGCAATCTCCATTACTCGTTCTATATTAACTCTCACTTGTGTCAGTACATAGAAATAAGTTTATCTTAAATAATTAATTAAATATAAATGATATTAATTATTTTAATCGCCAGTAAATAACTTTAAAAATAGTTAAATCGTTTAAAATAAAGTTGTTCCTATTATCTTTCGAAACTTTGCTAATATTGACGTTTAAAGTGAAGGGTGCCCCTCCAGCCCGCCTTCTTCAAATTTTGGGGTATATATACGATTCGTTTCCATTATAATAATAGATAAAAACGCATTCGCGTGAACCGATGGTGGAAGCCCTGCCATTGGGAGGCTAGACGTTTCTCGTAACCCTAGCCGATCGCCGCGTATATCTTGAAACCAATAATAGATAAAAACGCATTCGCGTGAACCGATGGTGGAAGCCCTGCCATTGGGAGGCTAGACGTTTCTCGTAACCCTAGCCGATCGCCGCTTATAACTTGAAACCAAACGATGACGAAGGAAAAGAAGCCAGAATGACCTGAACATGGAGGTGCATAAAAGCTGGTGTCAATGTAGAATTGACGAAGAATAGAAGCTGGTGTCAAGGTGGAATGGACAAAGACCTGAAGATGGTGGTGCATAGAAGCTGGTGTCAATGTGGAATTGACGAAGAACAGAAGATGGTGGTGCATAGAAGGTGTTGTCAAGGTGAAATTGACGAAGAACAGAAGATGTTTGTGCTTGGAAGCTAGCAAGTACAGACTAGTGTCCATGTGGAGTGGACGATACCCAAAGCTGGTGGTGTTGGAACTCAAGTAGAATAGCCAGAGGAGACAAACCCAAATTCCCGTGAACTGTCAATGCAGTCCGGAAATTGGGAACACGTTTGCTCCGATACGCAAACTGCGAACGCGGTCACGTGGGGTCTGACAGACAGACACACAGACACGGCCGGTGTAATACCTCTCCGTGACATACGTCACTCGGAGAGGTAAAAATGCTGCGCCGCTAACGTTTTCGCCTGAGAGTTCCGCCGGCGCAATTTCGATCGCCGCCGCTTTTAGCTAGCAGGGCTGCCAAAAATTATAGAGCCCTCAAAAGATGGCCGCTTAAGTACCGCGCCGTTAGCGGAAGTCGGGCTTCGCCGCTGGCTATCGTCTAAGACTAAATGTGTATTTTTACCTCTCCGAGTGACGTATGTCACGGAGAGGTTCCAATTTCGACGTGTCTGTCTGTTGCTACACCCCAGGAGATCGCGTTCGCAGTTGGCAAATCGAAGCAAATGTGTTCCGAAACAGCATTTACAGCTCCCGGAAATTGTAATTGTATTGCACTTACAATGGCTATTACTCCAATGTCTATCACCACTATCCTCTGGTCATTTGTCCATTCCACACCAGTCTGTACTTACTGGCTTCTAAACACCACCATCATCTGGTCTTTTGGCCATCCCACCTGGGCACCAGTCTGTTCTTGCTGGCTTCTAAACACCACCATCATCTGGTCTTTTGGCCATCCCACATGGGCACCAGTCTGTTCTTGCTGGCTCCTAAACACCACCATCATCTGGTTTTTTTGTCCATCCCACATGAACACCAGTCTGTACTTACTGGCTTCTAAACACCGCCATCATCTGGTTTTTTGTCCATCACACGAGGACTACAGTCTGTATATGCTGGCTTCTATCACCATTATCATCTTTAAGGATAAGACATACGCGGTGATCGGCTAGGGTTACGAGAAACGTTCAGCCTCCCAATGGCGGGGTTACAACCAAATATTCACGCAATTGCGCTGTTCTTACATATAGCTGCGATTCGGAACCCCTATATACTACCTATTTGAAAAAGGCAAACAACAGGCGTATCCTTCATTTCGAACATCAATATTAGTCTAGTCTCTCTAGAACGATTAATTGTTCTTTTTTAGAACGATGTAACGCTCAATAACGCGAATAACTAACGAAGAAAATGTTTACATTAATTATATTTTTTTTAGTATTTAAGATAATCTTGTTTCTTAAACCAAAATTAATACGAAAAGGGTTAAAAAGCAGTCTATGTGATTGTCTGTGTGTGTCCGTCCGTTGTTACAGTAGTGCGCTGCGTTAGCAGTTCGCCTTGTGTTGATGTGTAAAGAAATTCTACAGAACCTTAATATTTCCTTTTTCCATAATATAAAGTGAATATGTGGAAATATTTTTCGTAATTACGATGTCTTTAGTAGTTTTGTAGCTTTAAAGCTTTATTTCATTTTTATATTCCAAGGACATTTTTTTAATATTATTATTTGAAATGGCTGTTTATATATTACTTAAGCTATACTACATCTGTATATAGAATAATCCTTGATATAATGATTACAATAAGAGTGCTAAGGCCTAGATTCTGGCTCGTCTATGTAGTTTGTAAAAAGTATTAGCAGATTCCACCTCACTGGCCGCTGTGACGAATACTCGGATCACTAGGAAGTTTAATTTTAATAAACCTTAATTTTACGTTGCCTAAAAACATCGAAAATGGTTGTTCAAATTACCGATCACGTCTTTTGAAAATTAAGGTTTTCCATCTAATTAACTTTAGATAATGGCAGCTTAATTAGATTGAAACTAAGCCTTTGATAGTGTATAATTCATCCATGTAGAAATTTAGGAAGCGATCCAATTTTTTTCTTTATGCTTTATTTTTTCCTATTCATTTCCGGCCAAACATTTTTACGGCATAATTTTTCTTACCTCATATGCACGGACCTCTAGGCCTTAGTTTCAAATACGCGTGAAATTGCCAACAGTCTACTACACGTATTTGAAACTAAGGTCTAGAGGTCCGTGCACTCGAGTTAAAAAACTCGCGGATATTTTAAATCCTGAAGTTTTTCGTCTCTTGAAAGCACGTACAAAGCTAGGTCTCTATGTAACCTAGCTTTGAGCGTGCTGACAACCGATATTGTAACAGAGTATATACAGAATAAGCTGTCGTTCGAGATAGGGAGTTGCCTATCCTATAGCGTGAAAATAGATTTTCTCACGCGCATTCTTTATCCATGGTTATGATGTCTATGCTTGGAAATTGCCCAAAATCAAGTTAAAGCATAAGCGGATTATTCGCTTATGGTTAGAGTAATAGTTATGTAAGTGCTTTTGGGGGGGTCCCTGGGGTAAAGTTAGCTTAACCACAGGAGTGCATAATGGGAGTATAACTGTTAAGGATTTGATTAAGCGAAGCAACGTGATAATATTAAAACATTTATTACTGATAAAAGATTACACGCGTGGTATTGATTCTATGTTGTCATGTTGGTAACTCCGGCCGAACAGCCGTCGTCGTTAACTTCACTCCACATGAAAGTTCGCTTATCACATATTTTCTTATCAGTATTGTCTATTATGTCTATTATTAACCTATCGGTTAAGTCTATTATTAGTCTATTATTTAAGGTCTATTATGATCCCAACATCATTTCCCCCCCCTTTTTTTATTATCTATAAACTAAATATCGCGCGCGGTTTATGTATGCGAGTTGAGCGTCTTGGTCCGGTATCTATATCGTGATGGATATGGGTTGTCGGCTCGCTTGGTTTTTGTGGATTTAGCGACGTTGCTGGCCCGTGACAGTTTGGAATAGTTTCTGTCCCACTAGCTGCATTTGCTGTTGTGTTTGGTTGAATGGTTCCGCCGATACGGTGTCCATGATCTAAATTGTATGTTATATGGGTCGTGGTGTCCTCATCAGAATCCATTCGATTGAGAGGTGATAGTGATGTAGTATGACTAGGCATAGGTGGACCCTCTTCCTCTTCAGATCGGATGGTTCCTTGAAAACGTAATTGATTTACGTGCCGGCGGATGGTCGCTCCAGAATTAGTTTTGATGGTGTACATAACGCGACCTTTCCGACCGATAATGTGACCGGTTATCCATTTTTCACCTTTACCAAAATTTCGGGCGTATACTTGTTGTCCTTCGTGTGCGTCGAAGTCGTGAATTTTATTTTCTTCGCTCGCCTTGTTTTGGTCCGGGTGAAATAGGTCAAGAGATGTCAAAACGGGGCGATTGAACATTCTTTCGGCGGGAGATGGGCCGCCGTTGAGGGGTGTTCTCCTGTAGTTTGTCAGTATCCGGGAAATTCGCCATTCCAACGAACCGTCGTTATATTTTAATAGGCCGTCCTTGAGAAGTTCCGTTCCGTTTGACGGTTTGGACGGATCGTTCGGCTTGGCCGTTGGATGCGGGGTGGTAAGGTGCCGTTGTGACGTGAGTGACGCCGTTGTTCTTGGTAAATTCGCGAAACTCCTCGCTAGTGAAACACGGGGCGTTATCCGAAATTAATAGCGGAATTATTCCGAAACGTGCCATATGTTGTCGTAAATGTCTGATGACTGTTGAAGAAGATGTCGAATTCGTAATGTCTACTTCTATCCATTTTTTATTAAGGTCTCCCTTAAGTGCTCCTCATTTCTTCTTCCGTTCGCAGCCAAAATTCGTGGCTCTTCTCTCGGAGTCCAAGTTAAAAAGTGTCGTTTCTCTTTCACTTTCTTGGAGTCTCCAACTCCTTGGTTACAGGTAAAAGAAGGGGGTCGTGACCCGACTGGCGCCTTGATTCTTTTTGTCCTTTCCCAAGTTCCTTAGGGTCTGGTATTGTTTGTTAAAACTGGCGACACTCAGTCGTTCGCCAAGAGTAATTTCTCTCGCCACTCCGGCGACATGGTTTCGCGCACTCATATTCATAAAGCCACAACTATTTACACAATACAACACAATACACTATACTATACAGTAGGTAAAAATGAATGCATGCCTGGCAACTCTTAGTTTTTCTTAAGGGGTTAAAAATAAAAATCAGGGGACCGAAGGGGAAATCGCTAAGCCCAATAGGTAAAAGGTAGGTCGTTTGGCACGGGGTATTCGGACGCCCCGTAGCGCTAAGATCCCCGTCCCTCCGACACAGTGTCGCCTGGCCACGCCACACCGGCTGAATGGGTAAAGGGGGTTGGGAAGGGTGAACCCTCAATATCGACGACCAGCATCGAGATTGAAGATAGGTAATTTAAGTTTCATAAAATCGGAGTTAAATTTTGGTTATTGAATGTATTGAATGACTTAAATTTTGATTATTTGGGGATAGGTAGTTTATTACAGAATTTGCGTTACACTGTCTGGAGCAGCGGGTCGTTCATGGTTGCTTCTCGCATGGCGTGTGCGTCAATTGGGCCTTTGTCTCCGGCGCGGATCAAAAATACCAGCTCAGTCGGTAGTGGTGGTTCGGTGTCAGGCGTTGGAAGCGGTAACCGGCTCAAGGCGTCCGCGTTTCCATGTAAACAGCCCTTTTTGTACATGATCTTGTAATCATACGCCGACAAAACTAACGCCCATCTTTGTAAACGCGCTGCAGCCATCGGTGGAATTGGTTTATTTTCCGAAAAAATTGTGGTGAGTGGTTTATGGTCCGTAAAGAGTGTGAACTTCTTGCCCAACAGATAGTCGCGGAAACGCGTGACGCCGAAGATGATGGATAATGCTTCACGTTCTATCTGTGGATAGTTCTTTTCTGTGGAGCTCAATGTGCGAGAAGCAAACGCAATTGGTCTTTCGATGCCGTCGATTATGTGAGAGATAACTGCACCCAGGCCGACAGGCGATGCATCGCATGCCAAGATGATTTCTTTCGTTGGGTCAAACAAAATTACTACGTCGGATGACTGAATTACGCGTTTTGCGACTTCAAATGTGTTTTGTTCTTTGAGGGACCATTTCCATTCGGTGTCTTTATTCAGTAGTTCGAACAATGGTGAAAGTAACGTGGCGGAATCCGGAATGAAGCGAGAGTAATAGTTTATGAGGCCGAGAAATGACCTTAACTCTTCTAACGTTCTAGGTGCAGGTGCATTCTTGATGGCATTAAGTTTTTCCTCTTGCGGGTGCAATCCGTCGGCGTCCAAGCGATAGCCGAGAAAATTTATTGATGATTTCATAAACTGGCATTTTTCTCGGTTCAACTTGAGCCCGGCGTCTTTAAAAGTTTGAAAAATTCTTCCCAATTTTTCTAACAGGTCCAGGTCGTTCACACCACCGACAACCACGTCGTCTTGGAAGGGATGGGTTGAAGTGTGGTCTTGTAATAATGTTTCCATATGTCTTTGGAATATCGCCGACGAAGAGGACACGCCGAAGGGGAGGCGATTGTAACGATAAAGACCCTTTGTCGTGTTAATAACAACAGAGTTTTTTGATGTGTCGTCCAGTTCCAGTTGGTTGTAGGCGTTACGCATGTCAATGCGGGCGAATACCTTACTGCCAGCCAGCTTCGCAAATATATCTTCCACCCTGGGCAGAGGATATGTTTCAGTGTCTATGATTTTGTTGATGGTGACTTTGAAGTCACCGCATATTCGTACACTCTTGTTTTTCTTTCGTAATGGAACGATAGGAGTGGCAAAATTAGCAAATGGAATTGGGGTTATGATGCCTTCGTTCTCTAGGCGTCGCAGTTCTTCTTCAACGTCGGCCTTCAGGTGATAGGGTACCGATCGGGCCTTATAGAAACGAGGGGTAGTTGCGTCCTTGCGTATATGTAATTTTACTTTGACATTCTTCAAACAACCCATGCCCGGTGAGAATATCTCTTCATGTTTCGCAAGTAACTCCTCCAACTTTTCTTGACAGGCTGATACGTTTTTACCCAATTTTCTGGCTTCGGTAGTATCCCGAGATCTGTGTAAATCCAATTGCGGCCCACTATGTTGGGTTTGTTTCCGCCAGCTACGACCAATGGCAGCTGCAAGGTTTTTCCATGGCAGCTGCAAGGTTTTTCCATGCCAGGTGACGTCGACCGTTATTTGGCCTCTTATGTCCAGAGGATGTCCCGTGTATCCAGTCAGGTGCTCAGGTCCAGGTGCTAATGGTCCGTTGTAGTTCAGTGTGTTTGACAAGACGGCCTGAGACACAATGGTGTATCCAGAACCGGTGTCGAGTTGGAAGGATAGTGGTGTGTTGTTGACTAAACAGGTTATTCTCACCGCTGGGGGTGGTTTGTCCTGAGTGCTATTCCAGAAGATGATGTCGTTGGTGTTGTGCGGCAAGGAGGTGAGGCTGCTTTTCACAGTGTTGACTGCTTCCTGCTGATCCTGTATCATGAACGTATCGTATTCCGGCATGTGCTCGTGGGCGGTAGGGACGGTATGGTCGAGATGATTTGATGACTTGACGTTGTGGATCCTGTTGATATGATCCGAGTCGGTTGGGTCCGTTATTAGGTTGGAACGGTATGGATACAGGTGTCGATCGGAGCGGCTTCTGGCATCTAGCTCATTGTATTTACGTAATGTTTTTCGACAGGCCTTCGAAAGATGTCCGATGGTGTTGCAACTTCGACAAGTATATGCTTTATAAGGGCATTCCCATTCTGGGTGTTCTCTACTGTTACACCGAATACAAGGTTGATTTGACGTTCGTATGGGTCTTTCGTTATATGCACGTGGCCTTGGCGCTCCCGACGGAGGTTGGGTAGACTTTGTGTGTTGGTGCTGGAGGTATGGTGTGATCCGATTAATATTGGAGTCGTCCGGATGACCTTATATGGTCCGGATGTCGTTG
This sequence comes from Phalangium opilio, assembly GCA_019434445.1. NCBI lineage: Eukaryota > Metazoa > Arthropoda > Arachnida > Opiliones > Phalangiidae > Phalangium > Phalangium opilio. The sequence continues at coordinate 269,608 of JAEQBA010002670.1, forward strand.
TTTATGGTTTCCATGGCAAGCGCTTTGGATACGGATTTTTCTAGCGTGATGTTCTCGATGTCCAACAGTTGTTTTTGGGTGTGTTCGTCGTTGATACCACAGACCAGACGGTCGCGCAGCATACGGTTGAGCGTTGTGCCAAAATTGCAGTGTTCGGATAACTTGCGTAATGCTGCAATGTATTCGGAGACAGATTCGCCAGGTTTTCGGTCGCGTTTGTAAAATTTACAGCTTTCGACGATTTCGGTCGGGGTTGGTTCGAAGTATGTTGCTAAAATGGCGACGAGCTCCGTGTAGGACTTGGTGTTCGGTTTCTCCGGGGCGATGATGGTACGTAGCAGCGTATACGTGGGTGTGCCTATGGCGGTGAGCAGTATGGCGCGTTTCTGGTCCAGAATTTCGGTGTTGTATTCAGCGTTCGCTGCAGTGTCTGGTTTGGTTTTGACGCCGTTGGCCAGGAAGAATAGTTCGAGGCGTTCGGAGTAGATTGTCCATTGGTCCGCGTCCGGATTGAAAGTTGGAAATTGTCCATGAACGGTTTGTGACTTGGCCATTGTTACGATACTTTGCGGTGTGGTTGCTGACTGGTGTCTGACGCGGGGTCGTGATGCGAGTTCGTTTCGTACGTCCGTCGCCAATGTTAAGGATCTGATTAAGCGAAGCAACGTGATAATATTAAAACATTTATTACTGATAAAAGATTACACGCGTGGTATTGATTCTAAGTTGTCATGTTGTTATCTCAGGCCGAACTGCCGTCGTCGTTAACTTCACTCTACATGAAAGTTCGCTTATCACCTATTTCCTTATCAGTATTGTCTTTTATGTCTATTATTAATCTATCGGTTAAGTCTATTATTAGTCTATTATTTAAGGTCTATTATGATCCCAACAATAACACTTTACTATTAACAAGAGTCAATAATAATGGTAGTGTATACTTATTATTTTAGGATCACTTTGATAAAAGTTTGGAAGAAGCTGGTGCTGGCTTAGTTGTAGCGGATTTTTTTGCTACGTGGTAACTACTAACTAAAACTTTGAAACCAACTTTTGTGTCAAAATTAATCCTGATTAATTTTAGGTGTTGTCCCTGCAAAGCTATATCACCATTCATTGAAGTAAACTTTAGTTTTAAATAAGTTTAAATTGAATTTAAACCAACTAGTTAATTTCATTATGAACAGCAACTTTCTGAGAAATTCAAGGATAAGGTAACATTCATCTAGGTTGATGTTGACGAATGCGAAGATATTGCGCAAGAATACAACATCATTTTTATGCCAACATTCTTGTTCCTTAAGAACATGGTAAAGGTATGATCACAACCCTATTTACGTGAACAGAATGATACTTAAAACTTAATATTAGGTTGATGAATTTTCTGGAGCAATCCAAGTCAAACTTGTAGAAATGGTGGTAAAACACGCAGGAACTATCCCCCATGGAATTCATTACCAGCAAAAAAGATATCGGAGAACACCAAGTTCAGGAGAATCAAAACTTTTAATTATTATAATTTTTTTAAACTTTTAATTATTATTAATTTTTTTAAACTTTTAATTATTATTAATTTTTTTTAAACTTTTAATTATTATAATTATTTTTAAACTTTTAATTATTATTAATTTTTTTTAACTTTTAATTATTATTATTTTTTTTTAAACTTTTGCTATAATTTTTTTAAACTTTTAATTATTATAAATTTTTTTCTGAAACTTTTAATTATTAATTTTTTTTCTGAAACTTTTAATTATCATTAATTTTTTTCTGAAACTTTTAATTATCATTAATTTTTTTCTGAAACTTTTAATTATCATTAATTTTTTTCTGAAACTTTTAATTATCATTAATTTTTTTTCTGAAACTTTTAATTATCATTAATTTTTTTCTGAAACTTTTAATTATCATTAATTTTTTTCTGAAACTTTTAATTATCATTAATTTTTTTCTGAAACTTTTAATTATCATTAATTTTTTTTCTGAAACTTTTAATTATCATTAATTTTTTTCTGAAACTTTTAATTATCATTAATTTTTTTCTGAAACTTTTAATTATCATTAATTTTTTTTCTGAAACTTTTAATTATTATTAATTTTTTTTCCGAAACTTTTAATTATTATTAATTTTTTTTTCCGAAACTTTTAATTATTTTTAATTTTTTTTCCGAAACTTTTAATTATTATTAATTTTTTTTCCGAAACTTTTAATTATTATTAATTTTTTTTTTCCGAAACTTTTAATTATTATTAATTTTTTTTTTCCGAAACTTTTAATTATTATTAATTTTTTTTCCGAAACTTTTAATTATTATTAATTTTTTTCCGAAACTTTTAATTATTATTAATTTTTTTTCCGAAACTTTTAATTATTATTAATTTTTTTCCGAAACTTTTAATTATTATTAATTTTTTTTCCGAAACTTTTAATTATTATTATTTTTTTTAAACTTTTGCTATAATTTTTTTTAAACTTTTAATTATTATATAAAAAAAACGTCTTGGTTTAGACCAAGGCCGAAAAAACAAACGATATGTGTGAGGTTTATCATTTGACTGAAGTTTCAGATATTGCAATTGTTTTAGTTATTTTTATCCATTTAATCCTTAATCAATGTTAAATTCAATCAACTGATTTTACTGTTAATCGATCCATTCCCTCTAAATTAATTGAAAAAATTACATATCTACGCTTTTTCAAGAACAATTACATTTTCCGAAAACATTTTATCATGAAATTAATTATTTTTAAGGGAGTACGTGTTGAGGGGTCAATATTGAATATTTGAAATATTCTACTGACTTTCTAAAAAGAGCAGGTGAAATTTGACATAATTCGAAAGGAAAATTTAAATATTTAATAGTGGATGCCAAACAAGGGTGTTGCATGAATTTATACATTTAATTTCGTTAATCGAAATGCTACATTTCTATTGTCGCCTCTATGAAGATTGCACTGCAATTTCCCTCTCCGTGCTTTAGAATTTCTTGGTCATAATTCAGTCTTCATTTGAAACGTCATTTCTACATTGTTGGCGCTACTTGTACACCGGTTACGTATTACGTGTAATCATTTTAGTACGCATAAAGACCATTTCGGAAAACACACAGGGGCGAGGCCACCATTGGGGTATTCTCCCTCACACCAAGGGTCACTGCCAGACTGTGCCAAAGTTCACTACAGGCAAGAGGCTAGTCAACTCTCACTGCCTATAGCGGGGCTTCTAGGCAAGAGAGAGAGAAGACCTCAATGGTGGCATCACCCCTGTGTTTTAATTATCTGTATGTAATTTCCAAAATGGTCCACTCACTTACAAATGAACACCGATTACACTGAGTGATCGGTCCTTCAGGCGCTAGCGAGTGTCAAGCCACAACCGTAATCAATCATGTACACGAATGTTTTATAGTTTTAGGTTATTAAGGTTGGCGGGCAAGTCCGGAATAAGTTATTTATCATAATTTCTTGAACATCAGTCTTCTCAGAAACTTACTACAGATTTAAACTTTTTTGGTGCAAACTTCAAAATTTGTCATGCCAGCCTTAACTAAAACTATGCCCGTCAAGATGCTTTCAAGTTAGTAATCGTCGACACGAAATCCCTTCAAAATAATTAATTTCATGATAAAATGTTTTCGGAAAATGTAATTGTTCTTGAAAAAGCGTAGATATGTAATTTTTTCAATTAATTTAGAGGGAATGGATCGATTAACAGTAAAATCAGTTGATTGAATTTAATATTGATTAAGGATTAAATGGATAAAAATAACTAAAACAATTGCAATATCTGAAACTTCAGTCAAATGATAAACCTCACACATATCGTTTGTTTTTTCGGCCTTGGTCTAAACCAAGACGTTTTTTATAATATCTGTCACTTCAGTCTTAATGTAATTAAAATTTGAATAATTTTATTTTTGCTTTACCGTCATACATTTGGGGTTGATCTATTTCTAATTGCTTAAAGAAGTACTTAATTATAGTTAATTACATTTAACTTATATCCATTAACATTGATTTTCATAAGCATATAATGTTGTACTTTATTTATGAAAGTTTAACAAGATGGCCCCGGCCAAATTAGAGCCCCATCGCTTGTAAGGCTCCATCTATCGAGGACATTCTATCTTTGGAATAGGTATTAGTTACCCTTAACCCCATCCATTTAAAATCATCAATAGATACCTATCACATTTAAAAGCATCAATAAAAATCATCAATGAAAAAAATCTTCATTAGTGAATAGCCCCTCGACGCGTTGCTTTTAACAGTGCTAAAATGATTGCTTGGAACCACTAAATAATCCCTCAAGTACCTACAAACAGCCACAAGTACCCGGGGCAAGTACCGACAAGCACCCACAAGTACCGACAAGCACCCACAAGTACCTACAAGCACCCACAAGTACCTACAAGCACCCACAAGTACCTACAAGCACCCACAAGTACCTACAAGCACCCACAAGTACCTACAAGCACTTACAAGTACCTACAAACACCCGCAAGTACCCACAAGTACCTACAAACACCCACAAGTACCCGGGGCAAGTACCCACAAGTACCTACAATCACCCACAAGTACCTACAAGCACCCACAAGTACCTACAATCACCCACAAGTACCTACAAGCACCCACAAGTACCTACAAGCACCCACAAGTACCTACAAGCACTTACAAGTACCTACAAGCACCCACAAGTACCTACAAGCACCCACAAGTACCTACAAGCACCCACAAGTACGCACAAGCACCCACAAGTACCCACAAGCACCCACAAGTACCCACAAGCACCCACAAGCACCCACAAGTACCTACAAGCACCCACAAGTACCTACAAACACCGACAAGCACCCACAAGTACCTACAAGCACCCACAAGTACCTACAAGCACCCACAAGTACCTACAAGCACCCACAAGTACCTACAAGCACCCACAAGTACCTACAAGCACCCACAAGTACCCACAAGCACTCACAAGCACCCACAAGTACCTACAAGTACCCACAAGTACCTACAAGTACCCACAAGTACCTACAAGTACCCACAAGTACCTACAAGCACCCACAAGTACCTACAAACACCGACAAGCACCCACAAGTACCTACAAGCACCCACAAGTACCTACAAACACCGACAAGCACCCACAAGTACCTACAAGCACCCACAAGTACCTACAAGCACCCACAAGTACCTACAAGCACCCACAAGTACCTACAAGCACCCACAAGTACCTACAAGCACCCTCAAGTACCTACAAACACCCACAAGTACCCGGGGCAAGTACCGACAAGCACCCACAAGTACCTACAAGCACCCACAAGCACCTACAAGTACCCACAAGTACCCACAAGCACCCACAAGTACCCACAAGCACCCACAAGTACCTACAAGCACCCACAAGTACCTACAAGCACCCACAAGTACCTACAAGCACCCACAAGCACCTACAAGTACCCACAAGTACCCACAAGCACCCACAAGTACCCACAAGCACCCACAAGTACCTACAAGCACCCACAAGTACCTACAAGCACCCACAAGCACCTACAAGTACCCACAAGCACCTACAAGTACCCACAAGCACCTACAAGTACCCACACGCACCTACAAGTACCCACAAGCACCTACAAGTACCCACTAGCACCTACAAGCACCCACAAGTACCTACAAGTACCCACAAGCACCTACAAGTACCCACAAGCACCTACAAGTACCCACAAGTACCTACATCACGCGACAAGAACCCACAAGTACCTACAAGCACCCACAAGTACCTACAAGCACCCACAAGTACCTACAAGCACCCACAAGTACCCACAAGCACCCACAAGTACCTACAAGCACCCACAAGTACCTACAAGCACCCACAAGTACCTACAAGTACCCACAAGCACCTACAAGTACCCACAAGCACCTACAAGTACCCACAAGTACCTGGATCACGCGACTCGCGGACGCAGGCTGCTCGCGCTATAGGTTCAACTTCCACGGAATGAAGCAAACTGAAAATGTCAACATAACTTGTTATCAGGCACAAAGCTAGGCCCTCCCTTGTTCTCAATCTGGTTGAAAATTGAATAATGGGTATCAGCGCGCTAACAGGTTAACCTGACGTTTAACTCAAGAGCCGTACTTCCGTAATTAACTAAAATTAACATACTTAGACTTAATTGTTTTTCATGACACTTGCAAAAGGCACACCCTGAATACTTAATTGTTAAATTAAGAGTATTCCGAAACGTAACTTCGCTCTAGTTACAGTTAGAGGTGGCTAAATATCATGAAAAACCCCATGTTAATCTCCATAGGAAAATTGGTAAAAGCATGTGAATTTTGCTTTAACGTTACAAAAGAGTATCAAGTCATATCTACAAGGGCCTACCGGCCCTGTAGAATTAATTTTTTTTCTGAAACTTTTAATTATCATTAATTTTTTTCTGAAACTTTTAATTATCATTAATTTTTTTCTGAAACTTTTAATTATCATTAATTTTTTCTGAAACTTTTAATTATTATTAATTTTTTCCGAAACTTTTAATTATTATTATTTTTTTTCCGAAACTTTTATTTATTATTAATTTTTTTTTCCGAAACTTTTAATTATTATTAATTTTTTTTCAAAACTTTTAATTATTATTAATTTTTTTTCCGAAACTTTTAATTATTATTAATTTTTTTCCGAAACTTTTAATTATTATTAATTTTTTTTCCGAAACTTTTAATTATTATTAATTTTTTTCCGAAACTTTTAATTATTATTAATTTTTTTCCGAAACTATTAATTATTATTAATTTTTTTTTCCGAAACTTTTAATTATTATTAATTTTTTTCCGAAACTTTTAATTATTATAATTTTTTTTCCGAAACTTTTAATTATTATTAATTTTGTTCCGAAACTTTTAATTATTATTATTTTTTTTTCTGAAACGTTTAATTATTATTATTTTTTTTCTGAAACTTTTAATTATTATTATTTTTTTTCTGAAACTTTTAATTATTATTATTTTTTTTCTGAAACTTTTAATTTAAATTTTGAAATTTTTTAAAAAGGCCTTTTTCATTCCTTTATTTTCCTATTGCCTGAAAATAGAAATTACCATTGACGCACAATATTACTAAACCAGTATACGTAAAGCGTTAATAAGGTGGCCCAAAAATTAAGACCGTTAAATCAAATAGTTTGCACTTTTGAAATTAAAAGAACTTGATTGTTTTTATACGGAAAATTCAAAACGTTATCGTGGGTTTAAAAACGAGTATTAGTACCAGAAGGGGATAAAAGAAGAAGGACAACACCCTGGCGTCCTCTTGATACATTTGTTACGTAACGTCATTCTTCCCAGGCTCAACCTTTTTGTTTGCTCTACCGCTCATCAAACTGCAGATGGGCATCGCACCGTGCTAGGGTGAATTCTATAACTGTTTGGTACTAAATCCTAAGAAATCAATCAACTCACAAACCTTGATTGTCGTAACGTGGGACAAAACGCACAATAGTTAAGCGCTAATAGAGTAATGATGAGGGAACTATTTATCGCGCCAGTGATTCGGTTTAGTAACCTTGTGCACTCCAAATGTTAAGGGATGTTGGGTAGAATGATGTTACAATTACCCCGCTTTGCGGTGGTAAACTTCTCTCGAAGAGAAGTATTATTTACTTCTGGTAATAGTACCAGAAGGGGATAATAGAAGAAGGACAACACTATACTTTAGTATTATCCGCATGTACGTGCCCATGATCAAATAACTGTTTCAAATAAGTACGCGATTTCGAAGACAATGTTCAGTTGTTTTTCAAGTTTCGAAAAAAGTACAAGCTTGATTAAAAGTACGAAATTACCCCTTTCCCCGAATTGCGTCAATATAATTGAATAAGCGATTATTGGCTAAACATTAGGTTCATTAACTTACCGTTATACGTCCATGACGACCTAAACAGTATCTGATCAACGATGGTACAAGGAATATTTTTAAGTGAACTGAACTAATATAATGGTAATCTAAGTTTTCTAACCAAAAAATTATTTCAAAATTCTTATAACGAAAGTAAGAAGAGTATTAGAAGAACTAAACAACAACAATAATTCAGGAACATTCTCGCTATAATTCGACAAATGCCATCAGGGTGTATGTGTGGGTGGTGTGTGTAAAATGTGTTCTGCTTTACTGCATATTTGCTATGCTTGGAATACTGAGCATTTAATAATTCGTAAATTTTTACTTAAAAAAAAGCGAAATAATTCTATATCTAGGTTAATAAGTTTGTAGTAGTAGTCCTCTTGACTCGGAGAGGTAAAATTTTGGTTTTTCCAACTTGTTTATTCTAAGATTAATTTTATCTAACCTTACCTTTATCGAAAAACAAATTCTTTTTGACGATGCTGATAAATACATAAGATAAACAGTATAATTTGACAAAACGATCAGTACCGAAATCAGAATTTAAGAAAAACTGTTGCTTGAAGTTCAGATATTTAAATGTTTAAATTTTAAAAACTTGTTTATAAAACATCAGTTGTTTATAAAAAATTACTTCGTTTCTTTTCAAGAAAAAATTAGGTAATTTAGTAGTTAAATATACTAAAACCACTAACCCTGGCCACTCATGTTCAAGGAACTAAAAAAAATGTTTTATCCCCATTTTGTACGAATTTCTGTCAAGAATAGTTTTCATTCTACATAAAAATTGGACAAGGGGAGAAATCAAAATAGTTCTTGAGAATTGCCCAGTCAGATTCAACATAGCAAAGTCAAAACGATAGCTGAGACCGAAGATAGTTTCCGGTTTCTGATTGTAACCTTTATCGTTTCGGATCAGCGGCGATTTCTTTTGGACGACCACCATCGAAAGAATGATAATCCTTTTCGCCACGTTTCCAAGAATAAGGAGAAAGAAAGATCGAACGTTCTTATATACCAGATGATAGAAAAAAAAGCAATTTTCACATCCTTCGTAGGGTCATAGACAAACAGGCCTCGAGGACTAAGGTGTAAAATTTGGAAGAAACCTTTCATAGTGATCGCTGAGGGAAGTTAGACCCTCCCTGGTCAAAGATATACGAATCGCGATTTTAACATGGGTCATGTGGTGCAAGGAACGTTTTCAGAATACCTCGCGATTAGGTAGTGTCATGGCAAGGGTTTCGGCGTTGTTAAATTTATGAAAATGGTTTTCTCATTGTATTTGCGTGGGAATTAGCTTATTTTTAAGACACGGGGGTGAGCTGAATACTACATCCCTAATGCCAGGAATGCTGGGTGGACTTTTGCCGCTACGCTTGTGTCTCAGCCCATGAAATTAATCGAAGTAACGACGTCATACCTTCTTACAGCGCAAGCGCAGGCGAGACCGATCACTGACTGGCATTCATTTATTGTGTTTGACATAAAATATTACAAGTAGTTGATTAGGGCTTTCTGGAAATGATTGCACCCTCGAGAAACCACTCCCATCTGTCACGTGACCCAAAAATATGTATCATCAAACTCAAAATTAAGTGGAAGTTCAAATTTCTACCGTGAGCTGCGTAATTTTTGAGTGGGAATCTATGTTTAAGCAACCATGTGACGAATCCAAGTTTTTAGAATTTTCTATGCCGTGTCCAACCGAAAAATAGAAATCACATTTTATTTGACGTAACGGCGATTTAGTCGAGATTGATTGCAATTATTTCGTTTAATTCCATTCCGCCGTATGCCGTTGTGAACTTCTGCTACGGAAAAATTTGGCAGTCCATAAAATAGGTATCCAAAGTTTAGAACATGCATTTTCTATTGAAATTTCATAAAGATTGATAAGGAACTAATAAAATACAGGTTGAGTTGTTTAATACTTATTCATTTTGTATCAAACCAGATATAAATCATCGGCGTTATGTTTTTCATAAAGAAGCGTCTGTTTAGTGCAGGCAGAACAATGGACGATGAATTATGTAAATCAATAAATAACGAGTTTTTACACTTTATAGTAACCATGCGACATCGTCGTACAATGGGTTATCAAAGAGAAAAGCATAACGGTGGGCTAATTTAATTCATCTAGGGCTGAAGAAAGCATGAAAATGCCCAAAAATCACGTGGTACTTACGACCTTGGACAATCACAGTTTTCACCTGACGCTATGCCAAAATGGCTAACCTCCTTCGATCTCATTCTAGCTCAAGTGTTAAAATTTTGTACAGTTTAAGGCTAGAGAATTCAGTTCTTGTATAATTCACTCATCATGGGCAGAACCGTTCACTTGGTCTATTTGTCTATGGCAAGAATAACCTTCCAGGAAAGCCGTTTCCTTTCGCTTCTATTCCATCTTCTTTCTGTCTACAGGTCGAGCTTTTTCCCGAATATAAATTGAAAAGGGGAAACCTAAATTCATCTCTTTATTGAATAGGACATTTCGTGTTTCTTCAAACAGCTTCCTACGAGACTTGAAATGTAAAATTTTGTTTCACGGACGTCCCAGTTATATATGATTTCTATGGTGGAATATTAAAATAAAATCGGCACAAATTTAATATATATTCCCCTGTTTCTTGTTTTTAGGGTAAAGTGAAATTTATGAATGGTAAACCTTTCATTCTATTTGAAATATGAAGCTATATAGAGACAACGTTGCGATTTTTGAAAGGCCGAATGTTACATCTAAATATGTAGCAATATAATAATGCATTCGGTTTTTTTCTTTGTCGACTCTAAATAAAACTTTATGTTACTTTTCTAAGCATAGTAAAATATGTCAAATCTTAAACAATGTTGCCCTATTTTTGTGTTCTTTTTAAGAAAATCAGAGATTGCAATGATAAATAATTTATTAATATCTAATGCTGCGTTCAGCAGAGCTCACCAAGCAAGACAGCGGATTTGGGTAACTTTTACCGGTGAGCTCTGTCGTCATAATGACGTCATAGCTTTGCTGGACGCTTTTTCTAAGTCATCTGTGTTTTAAAAATGACGGTAGTGCAATAAAGCGTTCAAGGTACCAAGGCTAAACAAAACTTGTATGAAAACCTGTTTATACAGATAAATAAGAACAACTTTAATAATTAAATTAGATTGACTAACATATCTCTTAAAATTCTCGCGTGATCAGCTGGTTTCATGGCAATTAATTAGGTAGTCCCACCAGAATCTGCAAGAGCTGTTTGTAATAATTTCTCCATATTTTTTTCGCCAAGCTGAGCACTTTGCGTTTTACGTCACGCGATCCAAAAACCGACTATTTTCTTTGGTGACCGCTCTGGCTCAGAGCTGAGCAGCGTGACGTCATAGTTCAAAAACATAACCCATTCAGTAGGACACGGCTAAAAGCGCTGACTTAGCGCTGAGTCCGCTGAGCTCTGCTGAACGCGGCCTAAGAAAGAAATGTATTGAAAAGTGAAAAATCTCGTGAAGTTATGACTTTTATTCTGAAAATTCGTACGATTTAACAATTTTTAAAACTTATTCAATGTGCTTATACGATTTCATAATAAAATATATTAGGATTAGGAATATATAATTTGGCCTATGCAGGTACTAGACTTCAAGTCCCAGTACTCGGACTCAGGTCTCGTTTTTTTTAAGACTCAAACGGGTACCTGGGTCTTTAGCCAAGGCCTAAAATTAATCAAGGAGGGCTGGACGAGCCGTTATTTTACCAACCAGTCAATTTTTTCTCAACGATGTGATTTTTTTTCAATGGGAGTAAAAGATGCCAACTTAAACAGGCTAACTGTACAACAAGAGAGATCGTAGTTTATCGTGATCACGTGACTCAATAGTACGAAATATTTGCTTATTGCTGTTGATTTTGAAAGCAACTTTTTACAAGTTTCATATTCAGTGAAACGATACGCAAGTAGGAGTTAGTCATGAACCTAAAATGTTTCGGGTCTGGAATTTAACTTTCTTAATAGGCATGAATTCATGGCTATGAGTTCACGAACCTAACCTTGAAAAACTATATGTTATTAGTCATGGCGTTTGGTACAATTCAGTAGAAAAACGGTGATTGTGCATAAAGAACAAACAAACATACAAACCAACAACCTTTCTGAAATATACAACAATTGGATGATAATGCGTAGGTACATTTTTAAGGAATTTCGGTTTATGTTTGAGGAAGGCTTTGTTATCCCTAGGCCTTTTTCAAAAGAACTCGTCCGTATTAAATATGGGAATTTTCTATAGTTTGCCTTATAGATAAGCTAATTAAATGGCTTCGGAAATTCCTCATCTATTCGCTCTTCTTTATTTCCATCTTTTTAATTTAATTCACCCCGTACCGGTACAGACCGCGGCGTGCTTGAAGAAACCTAGAAAAATTTTCCGAGGTTAGCTTCTCCATAAGTTTATCATGCCTCTAAGTAGAGAAATGGCTGCTACTCCTATGGCAATAGTGTTTGTCTGGCTCCCTTTAATGAAACCTTATACTCTCTCCGTATCATTTATCACCTCAACTTCAATACAAAATTGTACTGCCTAGCCTAGAGTTTCTTTTATCCCTTTTAGAATGTTTCAGGACTGAAACCGCCTCTATCTCACGAGAGAGAGAGAGAGAGAGAGAGAGAGAGAGAGAGAGAGAGGGGATTTGGAGTTGCTTAAGTAAAATTCGTCCCCCCCCAATGCCTGCTTATACGAAACGTAAAAATCTCGACCCATTTAGTAATCGTCTCGACCGCTTGGTTTCTGCACCGCGACAGAAATTTCAAAATTTTCTCTCTTCGGATCCTAGCGCTATACGAGTTCTGACGTCACAGTAGCCTGCGGAAGATGCCCAGTTGTAACCCATATTTGTGTACTTAGAGGCATGATAAACTTATGGCTTCTCTCATCCCTTCGTTTTCCGACAAGTAGTGCGGGGTAGTTTCGCCCGTTTTCACTAGGGTGAGAGGAAAAAGAGGAGAAAAATAAAAAAAGAAAGAAGAAGTAAGGAGGCCGATTAAAGTTGGGCCAACTTTTTCGCCGCCGCACGCCAAACCCGCAAAGAGAGCTTCACGTTCCATCGACGACCCGATATACAATTTTGATGATTAGAAAAGGGAGGCCTTGATCGAACCTTAAAGGACTAGCGAACGAAAGTAGTTCCACGAGAGTAGTATGGTTGAACAGAGAGAGGCGGTGCAAAATGAAGGTGATGCCTATGAAAATAGCCTTTATGGGACAGATTGGAAATAATAAAAAAGCTACCGTTCGTAGTCCAGTTCTTCTAATGTGTACATACGAAAGCAACAAACTATCTGCGAACATTATTAATTTTATTTTTGCATAGTGGTCGGCATTTGGATAGGATAATATCAGTTTGTTTTATCTTTATCCATAATTTGAAATTATCCACGGGAAGTCTATGATTAATGCAATGTAATCACGAATAATTATCTGATTATTATTCATGGATAACTGATTAACCAAAATTCTGTGGATTATCTTGTCCAAACGCCGACCACTATTTTTGCACGAACATAACATGACACATTGAACATATAAGTGCCTCGTTAGTTCTCTCTTTATTTTAGAAATATTTCCAATAAAGCGTGCTACAAAAGTGCCCCTAATAAAGCATTTGCACAGTAACAATTATCAAATTCATAATTACAGATCCAAATTAAGATAGTACATTGATAAAAATAAGACCAGATTAAATTTTGCAAAGTGAAATAAATTGAAATTTGGTCAACCACAATTTGATACTTCCTTGATATGAAAATACGTGAACAACTTCTTCTACTCAAATAGTACATTAAGAAACGACATAATATTTGGCAATAATCTACAAGCCCTGACTGACTTACTGATAGTCAACGCCAAGCCAAAACCGCTTTACCTAAAAGGCTGAAATTTTCCTAGACACATTACTCTTAAGTGGAAGTATACTCACTAAGAAAGATTTTTGGAGCCCGCGACCATCTTGAAAAATGGCGGCGAGAAAAGTAAAAAATCTTCTTTTGACGTGCGCACGTTTCAAACACTTTTCCAATATTTAGTATACTGGCTTGCTGTGTCCTACAAACAGACATTACGATTTTTTTAGCTTAAATATGCCATCATCTTTTAAAATAAGTAACAACTATGTATTGAGGAGCAACGCAGGGTTCACTTGCTGCTAGTATGCCTTGTCTTTCATGCCAATGGTCCTTTAAAATATAGGGAGTGCGACGGGTGTGTATACTGAGCGAAGGAGATGGCTCCCGCTTTTAGCCGGAGGAGTCTTTAGGAGTTTCTTGGCTCTACGTCATTCCATCATTCGCGGCTCTCTTCTCTCTCTATCCGATGAATCGGCGACTCTATAGAGAGAAAAGAAGAAGAGGAGGAGAGGAGCGCCTTCGACTCCCCTTTTTCCTTCGTCGGCCGTGTTTTTGCCATTAACATTATAAAAACGGCAGGCTTGTCTTCTTTCGTTTGATTGATGATAGCAAACGAGAACGGAGGGAGAACTAGGAAGAGGACTGTGAGAGACAGCGAAGGCCCGAGCAAAAAACACACTGCGGTGTGCAGTTCGCGTAAATCGTTAGAACGAAATTTGGAAGACCTTTTCCTCTCAGTCTTCTACCAACTCTACGACTTTCCATCCACGACCTTAGAACTCTTCAATATACCTACGAGGAATCGGACATTTTCACGCATATACGTTTGTCGCAAAATTTCAAGGAAACAGGAAACTTCAAAGGATATTTTTGAAGTATTATAAATCTTTAGGAATGACTTAATTAACAAATGTTTTTTGTTATTTGATTATATGAAATATTTCGTATTAAAATACAAATCTTCCAAATTTGAAAATATGAAATATTTCGTATTAAAATACAAATCTTCCAAATTTGAAAATATGAAATATTTCGTATTAAAATACAAATCTTCCAAATTTGAAAATATGAAATATTTCGTATTAAAATACAAATCTTCCAAATTTGAAAATATGAAATATTTCGTATTAAAATACAAATCTTCCAAATTTGAAAATGTGAAACATCTTTAAAGGGAATGAGAAGCTTCGTTTGAACAACCTCTGATTTATATAACAAAAGATAGAATTAAATTCTGTGAATTCAAAAATATCAAGCGTTTAATTCTCCGATTTCCTTTTATTTGGCCGCAATATGCATTTCAAATTGCTTCATATGAAATAATTTGAAATCCACTTTTTTTTGAAAGGCTAAAACGTTTCCCGTTGGGTGGCGTCACAGATATATTTTTCACGTGAGATGGTGCCACTCTCTCTGCTTTCAGACCCAGAGTTTAGACTGGCGAGGAGGTCGAGACGCGTATAGGATTCCCGCGATTTTTTTTATTCACGTCATAGTGATGTCATCAAACGGGCGAACAAGATCGACAAGACAAAATTATTGATATATCGAAACTGAGTTATCGTGATTTTTCAATGGATTTTAAAAATAGAAACTTTGGTTCAATTATATTAAAAACTTGATATTTTGAAAGTGTAACATAATACCACTTTCGTGGTAAAATATGAAATGAAATTGTAAATTCGCATTCCCTTTAAAAGAAAATAATCGACTACAAACAAAAACTAAAAAAATATAAAATAAAACGCAAATCTTCGAAATCATTTACGAAGAAATGTCCGTCATCTCGCCAATATTGAAGGGGAGTTATAGGTTTTATAGTTTTTTTCCCTGAATGGTTCGTTCTATATGAAAAAGGGGCTTATAACTCTTAGGATCCGTGGCTCATTGCCTTCATCGAACTCCATCAAAATTCAAACACGACCTTCTCCTTCATCTAAAATTGCATTGATCCCGACGAAGGACCTTCCTTCCCTCACTCTCCCCCTTGAATCCCCGTTTCTATTTATCCCACTCTATAACGCTCGACTTTTCGACTCCCATATCCGGCGTGTTACAAGAGCTTGAAGCGAGTAAAGAAAGACAATTCGAAGTTTAAAATATTACATTAGGTTTTCTCTAAAATTTGTTTATTTAAAAGAAGTAGGGATAAACTCATTACTCAATGAGCTCCATACACGAAACGAGTAAAGAAATGTTGAAAATATCTTATTGGTTTATCTACAAAAATAGCTTGTTGATCGAAAAAATTAGCATAAAATAAAATAATTAAATTCTGATGAGCTTTCATATAAATTTTTACGAAGTTTTACTTATTGAGATTTCAAATAAATTTTTACGAAGTTTTACTTATTGAGATTTCTATAAATTTTTACGAAGTTTTACTTCTTGAGATTTCGTATAAAATTAAGTTTTTACTTATTTGGATTTCATATACATTTACGAAGTTTTACTTAATTTGAACAAGCTGGGATACCAAAATAAACCTCTCCGAGTCGAGACGCAATTAAGAGGTTTTTCACAATTATTTTAATAAATATAATTGATTTTAATTATTTTAATCGTCATTAATTTACCTTAATTATAGTTAAATCGTTTGAAGAACCTTTTTTCCTCAAATCATTTTAAACTTAACTATTGTTGACGTTTTAATTCAAACGTGTGCCTCTTTAACAATTTTTGGAAATTTATGGTATATAAGGCGGTTGATTCACAATAAATTATAACAAAACCCCGCAATTGCGTGAACCTCTGGTGGGAGTTTAGACGTTCCTCGTAGTCCAAGCCGATCGCCGCGTACATCTTAATCCTAACAATGGGAGTAGAAGCCAAAAAACTCTTTCTGCGGACACATTTTCTCCGATTTTCCAATTGCGAACGCACTTCAACGCAGTGACACACTCACAGAGACACGTGCAGTGTAATATCTCTCCTTTACGTCTCCGTCCGACGACAGCGCCCCAGATTACAAGACGGCATGTGTGTTCACATAAATTTATGCATTAAATTAGGGGTACGAATGCTGTCGATTGTCCTAGTGGAGTCAAGTGGAGGCTACGCTGAGGAAGAAAATTGGTGCAAAGTGATTGTGGTATTTCCTTCTCCGTTATTAGAATATTCCCTCAAAATGTCTTTCCTTAGACATTTTGCTACTACGAATGCAGTATTTCATATATTTGTCTTTGGAAACGACATATTACGAACTTGAATTGTGAATAAATGCGTTTTCAAGAGCGTCTGCAATAGCTAGTTCTTACAAATATTATTTCGTGAATGTATGTTGAAATGAAAAAACTTCTAACAGCGTCCCTTTGGCAAAATGTCATTGAACATTTTCGAATTAAAATCATCAATAGAACCCACTGTACTTCAGTGCTACCACCCATTTAGGAGCACCCTGTATAACCAATTTACTTCAATATACTCAGAAAAACCTAGTATTATCCTCACTAAAGGCTGAGATATCTTTATTAAACCGTTACATAACGTCACACTCATTATTATTTAATGTAAAATACTTTCTTCTGGTAAAAGCTAATCTTACTTCATTTCGTAATATTTATCAATAAACTATAACCACATTTAAATTACGTTAAGTCCCTCAAGGCGTTCGAATTGGAGTTGCCAAAACATTAATTTAGAAATCCTTTTTGCAGTCAAAATAGTGTAAGGGAAAAATTTACAACTACCATAATTAATTTCACAGCTAGATTTGTTTGCTCCAATTTTTGCTCGGCTGTTTGTTGACGACAAATAAGTCGGACTATATGCAAACTAGATTTGGCTCACGACAGTTCAAGCTGAAGAATGGGAATAACAGTGATATGGTTAGCCACTCTCACCTGTTATTGGGCTTTATCATATGGTCAGACTGAAAAATCGCGGTTTTACCAAGACTTCCCGTTAATATTCAAACCCAACAGGGATACCGATCTGTTGGGAACTGTAATTGGAACGGTGCAAAACGGTATAAAATTGACCCAAGATTTCGTGAACGAATTAATTTTTGCCATAAAAAATGTAAAATTACCTAAAAATCCGTTCTTCGTTAATCCTCCACAAACAAAATTTAACTCGGTATGAACTTTTCATAAATAATTCAATATTCGTTGTTTGGAACATATTCCGAGGGGCTAAAATATCTCACTTATTAAAACCGCTTGAAGTTCCACGTCCGTTTTAGCCGCGTTAGGCTTCATTGCGAAGAGAACTCCTGACTGGGGTACGAATCTATCAAGTGGTTCTAGGCGTCCAGTAGGGACGTGGTGAAGCAACGCGAAATGTTTATTTAAAAAACATAGTTGCACCGGTTTTCTTTAATGTTGCAAATGGGTACATGGTTCCAATTTTTTATGTTCGTTATCTTACATGCTCTTTCGAGTATAAAGATATGGTTTCAATTGTATTACATGTGTTTCCAACAATTTAAAATCAGCGAAAACCAGAACCGATAGAATCATAACATATGGTACAAGTTGTATTTCTCCCTCTAACACGGTATTGTATGATTTTAGAGCCAATTGATTAGCAAGTTTCTGGGATATCCACTAGAAGAGCACTTCGTTCATACAAGCCACGGCTATATATTGGGTTTACAAAGAATTCCGGCTGAAAGTGGATCACCTATTGTATTGATGTTACACGGAATTTTTGAAAATAGTCGCATTTACGTTATAAACGCCCATGCCAAACAAAACTTGCGTATGTATTTAATGTTAAGGTCCTAATTTGAAAACATGTATGGGTAGTATGAATAAAGTACTCGATCTACGTAGCTACAATATTATCTAACGAGGGTTATGACGTATGGCTTCTAAATTATCGTGGCGCTCCAAATTCACTGCAACACGAAAGACTTTCGCAACAGCAAGCGGAGTTCTGGGACTTCAGGTATAAAAAATTGAAGGGAGCATGACAACTGGGTGAGAGACATTTGGGTGACAAAGACTGGATGTTCGAAAATTTGAGGGGCTGTAAATTGGGTATCCAACAATTGCGAGGATTTAAAAATTAGGGTTAGCGTCAATTGGGTGAAAAAATGTATTTTATAAAAATACATACTTCATAAAAACCACAAAATTTGGACTGTTAAAATGTTTTGTTCTATGAGGTGAGGTGGTCAGGGTATGTTTGGTTCAGGTACGTCAGGTTATGTTTGGCTTTGTTAGATTTGGATAAGCTTGGTCAGGTTAGGTTAGGTAAGGTTATGTTCGGGTAGATTTGGTTCGGCTATATCAGGTCAGGTTACGTTCGGGTAAATTTGGTTCAGTTAGATCAGCTCAGGTTTGGTTTGGTTTTTTAGCTTGGGTTATGTTTAAGTGTAGTTTTTTATTTCGCGAAACTTGTATAGTTTTTTTACCAAAACTTACTTTTTGAAAAATGAAATTTTTATTTACCCAATTGATGCTCTGTTGGTTTCATTGCCACCCCTTTGCCACTAACCTAATTTTTAGTTCTCCAATTGTCGGATATCCAATTTTCAATATTTGCGCTCTCTATTGTCGAACACCCGTCGTCGTCACCGAAATTTTTTCATCCAGTTGTCGTATATGCAAAAAACAACAACGGTTTGTAGAATACCGGTTTCAATTCTACAGACAGGAAACCCGTAACCGTTGCAAATTAGCACTCTAGATACCGATGGTATTATGCAAGGATAATTTACCGAGATTGACAGGCGTTGTAACTAGAAATGAAGAAGGCAAATTAACCAATATAAATGACCCTAATCTAATTGCTCAATAGTGTTTTCCGTTAACCGACAGCAATAACCAATGTCTTTTGTTCTTCTGATTTCTCTACTAACGCTTGCAAATTCCGTACAAATTTTCCCGAGTTTTAATGGTAAAGAAACTTTGCATTCTGTCAAGAAAATCTCAGCTCTGTTTCTTATGAAGTAACCATTATCAACTGAATTGTGGATGAAGGCTACTTTCTTTCACCATTTTTAAATTCACGAAATATTATTTGACAGCATAAACGAAGACGCTTTGATTGACCTGCCAGAAACCATCGACTACATTTTGGATAAAACTGGAGCCAAGTCTCTCTCTTTAGTGGGTCATTCTTTGGGAACAACAACTTCATTCGCACTACTTTCAAAAAATCTCGATTATAACACGAAGGTACGCCATACTCTAGATATCGAATTGGTATGTCTGACAGTACGAGACGAGGTATATTACACGAACTGTGTCACGTACGAGGTTGACACGATTTTGTAATGTAAACGTAGTCTCTGAAATTCGTCATAAATATGTACTCAAATCGAGTTATGTCGAAAACAAGTTCTATTTACATAGTACACGAATATACAACGCTAGTTCCATAATGTAAATAACAGTATATTGCCCAAAAATTACCCAAGATTAATTTCAATGACTTCTTATTTTATCAGAGTTTGTCATTAAAAATATGAAAAACAAAATTAAACCTAATTCTTTTAATAGAAAAATTGGCTCCAAATCTAAATATGAGGCTTTAATTTTCTATTTCTTCATGGGAAAATTTCCAATTTTTCACAAAAATTACGAAAATTAAGAAAATGAAAGCCTAAGTTTTTTTTATAAAATAACTATCGGTAGGATCTCCTTAAAATTTTATTTGCACATTAGGGGTTTAGATATTTCAGTGGAGTTTTTTCACAACAGTAAACAAAACGTAAAATTTTCATCCAATCAAAATTCTTGACCATTCGTGCCACGAGGTCTTGTGTAATGGAGCTACGGGCCATTTGAATTTGACGACTTACGTTTGAATTTAGTTTCATTTTTCAAGATTATTATGCGGAATAGTATGTTGGGAACGCATTTATATTTATTTTTTGCCTTCTAAATGCAAATGGGTGAAAATTGAGTTAGATCAAATTTAATTTAATCAACTTTGATAAAACTGACTTAAATCAAAGTATTTCGATCGAGATAATATTATGCAACCAAATATGTTGATTCAAAGTCAAGTTAAGTTGATCTCAGATTCATCCAATTTTTAACATGAAAGAATAGTGAAATATTTCGTTTATGTTTTATTAATCGAAAGAACTATTGGGTTAAACAAGATCATGTGTTTTATCACAGTTTTCCTCGCGTACATCTCATTCGAATTTAATTTAAATCAGGTGAAAGTAATGGTGGCAATGGCACCTACAGCCAAGGTGACCCACGTATCTAATGTCCTAACCGATGCATCAAGCAGCAAATGCCTTACCGTAATTTTACAGAAGAAAATACAAATCAGATAACTAATTTCAGTTTTTAGGTTTTGAGCGCAGTCCTAGGAACAATGGGTAAAATTCTGCTGGACTGAGTATTATTAACGAAGTAACGTCGGATATCTGCAAAATTAGTGCCGTTATGCCGTAGTCTGTCAAACGACGCTGTCATACTATTAAGTTTCGGTTCTAAAAACGTAAACGCGGTAAGAAGGATCAACTTATTCGGCGAGAAAAGTGCAAACCAAATAATTTCTTACAGTCATTAATCCGGTGGTTTTGGAAGAGTTTCCAACATTTTATCAAGTTATCTTCTAGCACATTATGCCCAGGTAAGGCTTTGTTACAATTTTCAATCCATTCGATTTAACAATTATGCCTAGAGGGGTATAAACGGAATGTCACATGTGAGGAAGAACATGCCAACCATCACAGGTGTGGCGCACATCTGTAAGCTAATGTATGAGGGAAAACGATTAGTAGGCGATTCTAACCTATAAGTGACGAATACCACTTTACCTACCCAAAACCACCCTTCGTCTCCATCTGAACAGAACCAGTTAATCCCTGACTTCAATTTGATTAATGCATCCTTGCCGACGACCAGAGACCCATTTTCATTGGAACTTTTATTGAAAAATATTATTACCTTGCACGACGAATAAAATAATTCATCACTTAAAGATGAGATAAATCTGTTCGAGGAAATGGCCGCGTACCTAAATACAGTTAGTATAAGTTAATCGTGCCAGTTCCTAACCCCCTGAAAAGCCGGTATAGCAAAAATGTCTCTCATCTGTTCCTAGTGGTCGGCGTTTGGACAAGATAATCCACAGAATTTTGGTTAATCAGTTATTCATGAATAATAATCGGATAATTATTCGTGATTACATTGCATTAATCATAGACTTCCCGTGGATAATTTCAAACTATGGATAAAGATAAAACAAACAGATATTATCCTATCCAAATGCCGGCCACTGTTCCATTAACTACTACCACAAAATTCCCATATATTTAGATAACTTGGGCTTTGTAGCTTGAAGAAAGATTTAGCACAGAGAACATACAGTAGAGGAGTATACACTTTACATAAGTAATGCGGGCGGAAGATCTTTTGTTAGAGTTGAATCGTTCGAAGACCATTTTCGTAACGGTAATCCAGCTTCAGTCGTGGCTTGAATTAGTTGGGTTTGAAGGATCAGTGCTGACTTAGCATCATCGCACCCAGAGACCAGATCGTCCATGTAAAAATCCTCAGCCAAGGCTTGTGAGGCCATCGGATACCTAGTCTTGATGTCGATTGATAACTGTTTTAGTACTCTTGTGGCTAGGCAAGGCGCTGCTGCTGTTCCATAGGTCACCTGCGAAGATAATAGTCTTGAACTGGTTCATTCTTCTGTGATCTCCAAAGGATGCGTTGATATTGATTTGCATCATTTGGTTCTACCAAGATTTGCCGGTACATTTCTCAATATCTGCAGTCAATGCTATGGAATGACTTCGAAACCGAATTAGTAGATTGACTAAGTCGTCTTGTAGCTTGGGACCGACCATCAGTATATCGTTAAGAGATTTTCCGCTGGTTGTTTTCGCGGACCCGTCGAAAACAACTCTGATTTTAGTTGTCGTACTGGAGGCCTTGAAAACCGCATGATGGGGCAAATAGTAGCAGTTCTCTTCTTGACGTTTGTTTACCGGTATTAGCTCCATATGGTTCAACTGGATGTACTCGTTCATGAATTTCCGATAGCTCTCATACTGTTCAGGCTTAGTTTCCAACCGTCTTTCCATGTATTGCAACCGACGTAATGCCATGTTTCGTGAATTACCAAGCTTCCCTGCCTGGCGTTGATCGGGAGAGTGACTATATATCTTCCTGCATGATCTCTGCGGTGGGTATCATGGAACAGCTTTTCGGATTGTTTTTCTAGTGATGACATTACTGCTTCTGGCTGTATCTCCTCCAGTTCCCAAAATTTGGATAATTGCTCCTGGATTTGACAGTGATTGACCTGGATGTTAGGTTGGCTGGTGATCACAGGTTGCTTGCCCAGGGTTCCTGTTATGGCCCATCCAAAGACCGTATTGAAGGCTCCAGGGCTTCCCTCTTTCCCGAGTACCTTACCATCTAGTACCAGCTCAACGAAAACATCGGCGCCCAACAAGATGTCGATGGGGCCTGGACTATGGAACGTAGGATCCGCTAACTTCAATCCCGTGAGATGGTTCCATTCATGTGGATGGACAGCGAAGTTTGGTAGATTGTTCGTAACTTGTCGCAGAATGAGTACTTGAGTCGTAACGTTGAAGGCTGGATCCAACTTAGAGAGAATCGTTACCATAGCGCCTCCATGAGACTGGCTGAGTCCAGAAGCGCCGATACCACCTATAGTAGTACGTTGGTATGTTCTTCGCAGTTGTAACTTCTGACTGATATGTTCTGATATAAAGCTGGCTTGAGATCCGGAATCCAAGAGTGCGCGAAGTGACCAGTTTTGACCATTTGACCCTTGAACTTGAATGATTACAGTTGGTAAAATGATTTGAGAAGTCTTGAGGACCCGACGTGACACATGAGAGACAACGCTACTTCCTGACTGATCTTGATGTGATCCTTTACAAGAGGAATCTTGATGTAGAAGTGTGTTATGTTTAAACTTGCACTTCCGACAACTTCCCGACTTGCAATTGTTCAGTACGTGGTCGCTCTTCAAGCAATTGAAGCAAAGGGAGAGTTTTTTGACCTTGTTCCAACGTTCTTCAATTGACGACTGAAGTAACTCTGGGCATTTGAAAACCGGGTGTGACTCCTTGCAAATGGGACAAGCACTGTCTCCTACAACGCCATGATGAGTTGCTGTACTCTTCTTGCCAAATGCGAATAACTTGGTTCTTGCAGGAGTTAATGACTGAGATGCCGCTAGTGCTCGTGCTCGTTGTTCTAAGAAAGTAGTTAATTCTTCGAACTTAGGTCTAGTGATGCCCGTTAAAGACAATTCCCATTGTCGTCGGGACTCGACGTCAAGCTTTTCGCTAATGAGGTAAAGTAGGATAGCGTCCCAGTGATGTACAGGTTCTTGAAGTACCTTCAGGGATCTTATGCATTCTGCTGTTGTATCGATCAATCGTCTCAATGTTGTTGAAGAATCATCCTTGACGCTAGGCTGGTTGAATAAGCGTTTGATATGACCTTTGACAATTTCTCTGGGATTGTGGTACCGGTTGACGAGTATATCCCATGCTTCCGCGTAATTTCCATCCGTCACTGGAAATGATTGAATGAGTAATGCTGCTTCGTCGCGAAGCGTTGTTTTCAAGTACTGAAGTTTCTGTGCTCCGGATAATGATCCGTTATTGTGCACCGTTGCTGTGAATAGATCGTGGAATGGAATCCAATCCGTGTAGTTGCCTCCAAAATTCGGTAACTCCAACCTTGGCAGTCTGATGTCCGAACTTGGCTGAGTTGGTGGTTGAACTGAGCTACTGATAGATGGTGCTTGGCTAATGAGTGCAGTGTTCAAGAATATAATTATGGTATCCATGCGTGTGGCAAGTTGATTATATTCGGCTTCATGGCTATCAATATCTTCTGGAGGACACCTCTGAATGATCTGGTCATGCACGTTGTCCAATTCTTCGGTTAATGCGTCCGCCTTTCCTTTGTACAGTGTTGTTGCCACCGGCGTCAATGGTGTGTTGGAATGGCTTGCTACTATGTTTTCGATTCTTGTAATTCTTCCCTTGAGGATTCGTCGTCTGTTCAAGTACTCATCCATGTCGATAAACGAGAACGATATTCGCTGCTTCCCACGGTATACGGATACTGGGTCTTGTTAGATAACTTGTAAGGTTACCCGACTTGTATATCCGGCTCGACGGACCAAAAATATGTTCGTGTGCAGACGCGAAATTCACGAAATCAACTAGTAAATTAAAACTTTAACATTTATTTAAATCAAAAATAGGCACAAGCTTTGCCACCTGAACACCAACATCGACTGACTAGACTGATACAAAATTATTGGCTTTTATAGTTATGATAAGAATTAAAGGGATAGAATCAAGGATTTCCGACTAGTACAAGATGAGGGCAGTTTTAGGTAAAAAAATGTGCCTAAAATTATGTGTGCCAAAAAAAAATCGAATTAAAACGTTTAAAATTAAGAAAAGTACGTTAGATATTTTGAAATTCAAACTAGCCGCGAATACCGTCCAACTTGTTTTGTTACCCTAGTGACGTTGCTAACGTCCACTCATTCATTGGTTGTTTGGAAATAGGAGTATATAGGGGAACTCAAGTTGAGGATAGTAGGTTTTTTTTTCCGTCGTCTGCTACAGGAGCCAAATAGAAAATGTCATCGTCGACGTCGAGTCGTAGCTCGGAATCCGAAATATCAGACGGGCCTGACTCTGTAGTAGAATCCGATAGTTTAGACTCGGTTGAATCTTTCGAAATTCGTGAGTCAAGTGAGGAAAATTCAAATTCGGATAATTCGTTACTTGGTAGACTATGAAATGACAGAGATTTGTCCGAGTCTGTATTGGTACAGTCAAAAACAACGCACTTTCTACGACATTTTGGCAAAGGCTTAGTTTCCATGATCGATTTTTTTATTCTAAGTGGCCCTAAATTCAAGCTTTTAAGATTTATTTTTCAAATTAAATGTGCTAAACCTCTTACTTAAACGATTTAATTGCTATGAAACTATTTAGCTTCTTTCACGCCTCTCAAAACACGTAAATCGAAATAAAAGTTAAGGCCAAGTTTATTTGTGATCCACAAGTGAAATAGTATGAAAACTACTGTTAGTCGTAAAGCTACCATATCTTCAAATAAGAGGAGCGTATGGAGGGGTGGGTAGATGTTTCAACCGTGTTTTTGCCAAACGACGCAGGAGGGGGTAGTGATCGGAGCAGTCCCAAAAAACAATACTTTTAAAAATTAATTAAAAATAGTTAAGTTATTAAAAGTATCAATATATATATATTTTTGAAAACGTAATTTTAGGTTCTATCTGATTTTAAAATATGAAATCTTTTCATTAGTAGCCAAAACATCGATTCTATCCCTTTAAATTGGTCTAGTTTTGGCCTATTACGTGAATATTAAAAATTAGCTACAATGGTTTTGGTAAAAAATGAGATAACATTGAGATTTAGATTGAGACTAAAAAACAGTACTAGACACCTCTACTGTATATCCTCTGTGGTTTTAGTTACTTGGCTGCCATATCCCAAGACGAAAGGTTAAGAGATATAGTTATCAGTGAGTCGCTTTCACATTAGATATCTGTTAAGATAAATGTGCAGTTTGAAGAGTTGAATGGGAGAAACCCATATTAAAAACAATAACGTTTATTACAGTAAGTCTTCAAATCTTTTTCTCAGATGATTCGAGATGATAGATTTCAAGGTTATGATTTTGGCGAACACAACATTGAAGTTTACGGGACGACATATCCAACTCCGTTCGACGTCAGTAAGATAACTGTTCCTGTTGCCCTTCTAAGTAGCGCCATTGATAATCTGGCTAATCAGATGGACATCGATTATCTCAGAAATAATATAAAAACAATAATTAGGTCGAAGATCTGGTAGTTCCCAAAGAAGCCGAGTACAGTCATTACGACTTTGTATTGGGACAAAATGCCTACGAAATGATTTACCCAACTGTGCTTGACATATTGAAAATGTATAATGCAATCTAGGGGAACGAATGTAATACTCTTTTTCTCTTCGTAAACATATTTTATATACCTTCCAAAACATAAAATCTAGGTCTAATAAATTTTTACGTCGCTCAAATTAGTTTAATTAATTTAAATAAGCCTGCCGTGTACCCCGCCGTTTTAATAATATCTACGTACCTTCGGGGATTCGAACCCAGCATCTTTCGCTCCGCTGTCCAATGCCTTACCCACTAAACCTATTATTTTCACTATGTCGGGGGATTATGGCCGGGGATTTTGTCTAGAGCATGGGGGGATCTTGTCTAGAGAGTGGGGAGATTTTGTACTCTTTCCAAGGATGGGGGAAAATGACCAGGGGATTTTGTCTTGAGAGAGAGGGGATTTCGTACGTTTTCAAAAATGGGGGATTTTGACCGGGGGTTTTTGTCTTTTGGGTATTAATCCGTATAGCATTTACAACAAGGTCTAGATAGGGTTCCAATTTTCTATCCCTTTTAAGATGTCCTACTGTACTTGCGGTTTGTTGCACTTAGCGCGTACTTTACAATGCACAGAGGGGTGGTGGCTAGCCCTTATGCCACTTAGCTCTATACTAACTATTAGTCAAAAATGTCTTGATTAGAATCAAGTCCTAAAAAGTATCGATAAGACTGAGGTTATCACTTGACTGAAGGATCAGATATTAACTTTTCTTTTTAATTGAAACTTAAAGGCATGCTTAAGAAAAAAACAACGTTCCATTACCGTTTTCCGTTGAAATAACTTATTTTACAGGTAATCAATTTCAAAAATTTACTTATCTCGGGTTTTCGGGCACAATTCCATTCCCCCAAAACATTTTATCATTACATTAATTACTTTTGAGAGATAACGTGTCAAAATAAGCTTTAAAACAATAAAAAACTGAATGAGCGGTCTGTTTAGCCATGACCAAAACCTTCAAATCAGTGTTGCTAATGTTAGAAAGTGGATGTTCCCACTTCCATTTTAAAAATTTGCCGCATTTCCCACACCCCCTTTTTTACAGTCATATTTATCTGGACTATTTTATCATACTAAGTTTAATATGGAATATCACTCCGCATGGCTTTGACAATATGTACAAATGCTTTAAAGCTTTAAAATTCTCAAAATATGCTTTCTTTTTTTCAGTGCCAAACTTAAAATCACCGAATTTATTTCAAAATGTCGCTTGAAATTATTAAACCGAATAAAATTTTCGAAAATGCACTTATTTTAACTGTGCAGTTAAAATTAGTGCATTTTTGAAAATTTTGCACTATTAACCCTTGAACAGGAAAATTCCGACATTTGATTGATTTCGGAAAAATATTACTTTTTCCCCACAGAGCCTAAAACCAAACCTAAATCTCCCACGATGTGGGAAATTACCCACACATTGGCAACACTGCTTTAAAAACTTATAACAAGCACACTTTCGAGACATGTTCTGAACAAATTAGTGCTTAACCCTCTAATAGTACGACCACGGAGAATTGATGTAAACTGTAGTTGAAATATATTCATGTGCGACCTGCGGCACTGAATGGTCTCTAACCATTGTTTGAAACTAGAGAGAGAAATAGTGAGCAGCATTAATCATGTCCTGAGCTATGAGAATGAACAGTATGACTGTTGACTGAAGTACACTAGACATTACATCATTTTGCATAACCACGAGTAAAAATCTAACTGTCCCTACTTAATTTTCCGCCATTGTTTTAAAACGTATCCACTGCGAAGCATGCCGGGCACAAATGAGGGAACCTTTTAAAACTCAATGTCATACACGTACTCTCTCAAAAGTAATTAATGTAATGATAAAATGTTTTGGGGGAATGGAATTGTGCCCGAAAACCCGAGATAAGTAAATTTTTGAAATTGATTACCTGTAAAATAAGTTATTTCAACGGAAAACGGTAATGGAACGTTGTTTTTTCTTAAGCATGCCTTTAAGTTTCAATTAAAAAGAAAAGTTAATATCTGATCCTTCAGTCAAGTGATAACCTCAGTCTTATCGATACTTTTTAGGACTTGATTCTAATCAAGACATTTTTGACTAATATCTGTTCCTTCAGTCTTCATTTTAATTAAGATTGTTAAGAAACTGTTTTACATTTTCAAAATCTACACTAAGCAGAAACATATATAAAAGCGACCGTAACTTTAGCTCAATCAGTCATTTATTTATAATGATACTCCAAAAAATAAAAACGTAACTCATTGAAAGTTTGTATTCTTATTGTAATTAACATAATACAATTTTTTACAACCCTTTATTGAAACGCGGGGCGCTCCCCTAAAAATTCCACAAATCGAACCAAATTGACAGTTTTACACAATTTTTTAAGACGCTGATTTATGTCTGTTTAACCTTTAGCTCAAACTTTTCATAAGCCCAATATGAAATTCGGATATCCTTAAAACTTCTCAAAGACGATCCAAGATTATCAATTTCGAACTTTTTTGTAGCATTAACTAACGTCTGTTTGATATTAAGCTTATAAACCTTAAACACAATATAGTCAGGGCAATGAAGACTCAATTTATAAGGGCTACCCTAAAAGTCCACAAAGGTGATCCAAGATTGTTAAAAATACGCCTAAAAAGTGCCCTCTTCAAAATATGTAGCCGGGGAAAAGAGAGCGTGATCGAGTGGGCTATGCTAGTGGGTATTTTGGTAGTAAGTAACGGGGGTTGGGACTCCAGGCATAGCCCGCTCCATCACGCACTCGACAACGCAAAGCAACTCGCGCCAGCGTGGGAAATAAGGCGGTAACACAGGGCAAATGACGAGTTTAAAAATTGCCTGGTACAGTTCAAAAATTAAATCGGAGGGGGGTCAGTGGTCCACGAGACTACTAAAAAATTCAAGGGTAACCAGAGTCCACACATTAAAATTCTAATACTTTAATTATCCACTTCCTTAGCTTAGCAGACGACGTGCTCTGGCCAATGGTCAGAGACCAGTTTATTTATTCCAAGTCAGGAGGGTTTCTGGCCTAATGTCCAGTTTAAAAAAATCCTTATTTCCCACCCTGTTTCGCGCTATAGCGCAAGCAGCTTGCGACGTGTTGCGCGTGATCGAGTAGGCTATGGTCCGGTCAAAAGAAATCTTCAGATCAGCGTTGCAAATAAGGCGGTGGCACCGGGAAAATGACCAGTTTAAAAATTAAATCGGAGGGTGAGCAGTGGTCCACACGACCATAATGGAAATTCTAGGGTAACCATGGGTCCAGACATTATCTCAACTATTTTAATTACCCACTTCTTTAGTTTAGCAGACGCCGCGCCCTGGTCAATGGTCATGGACCAGTTTATTTATTCCTGGGCAGGGGGTCGCTGGCCCAATGTCTAGTTTTAAAAAAATTCCTATTTCCCACCCTGATTCAGTTGGGAGTCCTGGAGCTCCTAAAGTCCAGAGATGCATATGACAAGGATTCATTTCTCATAAGCGAGAATGGCCAACTCTGTTGTGTAAGAGACAGCCTGGCAGCCTGGTATTTTTTTACTTCTAATAGCGTTTTCCTTATAGCGATTTCCACTGACTGCTCGCGGAGCGCTCCCATGGAGCTATATAAATGGGAGAAGTAGTTCTCGGCTTCGTTAAAGACTGTTTATGCTAAATCAGGGTCTCCTATATTTATTGCTCCATGGGAGCGCTCCGAGAGCAGTAAGTGGAATTCGCTATTAGGGTCCTCGCGGAGCGCTCCCATGGAGGAATAAAATTAGGAGATCCTATGCTTCAAAAACAGTCTTTAACGAAGCTGGAAACTACTACTACCATTTTTATTGCTCCTTGGGAGCGCTCCGCGAGGACCCAAAGGAAAACGCTATAAGTCAGCTGGGTTTTCACCTTATGAGAACAATTAATTATGTGTCTCTTTGATATTTAGCTCTGATAATTTCAGAAACTTAATAAAAAGTAGTGTTATGTATTTAACCAGAATTTATTTTATTGAAATTTATTAATAATTATTTAATTAAAAAAATTGTAATACTATTTTAAGAGCTCGACATTTTCTATCCATTATCCACAAATTAGTAATTAATTTGAATGAAAAATAGGTGGATATCTTTTATTAATTGGGAAATAATGCACACACTTCACATTTAAATTTTAGAAGTCAATTTATTATTTACTTTGTGTATATAATATTCAGCATTATTTTCACTAAGGAAATAAACTAATTACCTACGACTACGAGGAATTATGACAAATTATAATTTAATCGTTTCAAAACTAATATGGTTTTGAACCGGTTTTTGTGATTTAGTTATTAAAATTTGTGATTATCGATTGGTCAATATTGAAAATCAACCAATGGTGGAACTAATTTTTTTTAAACTCAATGAAACTGAAATATCAATGAATCATCTACTGAAAGAGGTATTAACCTATTTTTTTTTAATTCAAAATAAGGTAAATAAGGATTAGATGGCCGCTTGCTGCTTCAAACAAGATTTTTAATCACGAAGAGAATATTTTTTTAATTTTGGTCAAATTTAGATATTCGGTAATCGAGTTGATATTTATAAAGCCCTTTTTGCTCATGTCTATTTTAAACTTTAATCACAGATTTCGCTTACCATTTTACAAGCATAATAAACACTACTGAAGGGCGCAAATCTATCTGTGATCGGTAATGGTGACCAATATAGCAATTTGCCCAATTAATCAGTTTGAACTTCATTTGCACATTTCTATTCGTTAATTTGAAATGTTGCGAGAAATTTGAATGGAATATTAGTAGATATCTCTTTCAGTAGATAATTTTTGATGTTGATATTTAAGATTCATTGAGTTAAAAAAATTGGTATTGGTATTTCAAGTAAGCTTAGATATCAACATCGGTGAATTTACGATATGGGCTTATGATGTTAGTCTGTTTATAAGATTAAGTCGTTACTTTAAGTGTCACTAGACAGTATCTACCTCCAAAATCGAGAGTTAGTAACTTTATAACCATCTCCTAGTCAGAGGATATCCGAGGGTCAATTTCTTATATCATTGACTGACGAAGGCTCACTATAGCTTAGTCAACTTTTGGCAAGGCCTAATACCGTTTTTGCATGACTGTCGCCGTCAAATTCCTTTTAAAGCATAGATCATTAGATCATATAGTATCCACCCTTGATTTTCATTACGCAACACACGTTGGATTCGTAAACCTCGACGTGCACCACGATTAGAAGCATTAAAATGCAAAAACAACACACTGACCGCATACATTTTTGGTAAATAACAGAGTCACTCACTACAGCTGTTTTCGGGGGAATCGGGGCTGAACGAGCGACCGAGAGGGCGTAAAAGAAAAAGCCTCCGGCGGCCGGTCTCTTAAAGGGGGTAGTTTCGAGGGAACGAAATTCAAATGCAAGGCGCGTCCCTTCAACAAAAAACATTGAATTCGTTAATACGGACGTTTTAGGCAATTATAATATTGAAATTTTATACAATTAAGTAATATTTAAGAAAACAAAGCACTACTTTCAAAGTCTAAACTTTTAAAGTACGACGATACGAGAAGGCGAAGTAACGGGCAACGAGAAATAAACATTTTTATAAACGGCAAAAATTAACGTTAAGCCAAGGCTTAGCGCAATTTCACCGCCTTAAAAAAAGTGCCAAGTTTACAAATAGATTGTGGGACAATAAAAAGGTGGAAAATTATGAAATTAGGCTTATATTAAAGCTTGAAACCTACTTTATATTATATTTAAAATCCATCCATGAGCAAATCCTCAAAACATATGAAAATGACAACGAAAAAGGACCCACTCTAAAATGTTTTCCCCTTAAAAAAAAATGGCGGCCACAAACGGGGTGAAAAAGGGGAAAAGAGCTATTAAAGCAGTCTTATCTCACTATCGATAGGCCATTTCAACCAAAAGGCATTAAGAATAAACAATCGGATTATTATGAGGCAACTATACGTAAAAAAAGGCCAATATTGGTCGCGCTGATATCTACTAATAAAACAGTGTATCCATGCTAAAATATCGCAGATTGGGGTAGTTTTTAAAATTTTAAATTAAACACACTTAAAATTAATTTTTCTCAAAAACCTTAAAAATGGTCCTAGAAAAAGGTTTAAATTTTGATATAAAACCGTTCCCAAACGTAACAAACGAATATTTCATTTCAAAAGGGTGGCGACAAAATGGCTAAATTTGAAAAAAACTCCATGTTATTTCTATGGGAAAATTTAACTTTTTCACCAAAAGGGCTGATTAATTTTATGGAAATGAAAACCACCCTTAGCAACTTTATTTTTTATACAATAAACTAATGGGTGGATCTTCTTGAAATTTTAACCACATATTGAGGGCCCGAATTGTAGTTCTGTGGAATTTTTTCAAAGCAGTTAATACGATACAAAAAAAGTTATAACCAATCAAAAAACCATCCTTATACATTGAAGTCGGTATGAGGTCTTATCTAAGAGAGCTATCGCTCTCCTAGAATTACCGTTAACCTATGGAAGTTTTGATGGAAAGGAGAAACCGGGTTAGACCTCGGAGGAAAACTCCTTTTAACAAGCGGTGAGGGAACTTGCAAACCCTACTAGAGATGTGAGTCGGTAATTTACCGTCCGTAAATTACCGGTAATTTACCAAATACCACGTAAATTACCGATTTATATCTTACCGTAATTTTAGAATGGTAATTTAACGGTAAATTACAAAATTACCGCGGTAATAAGCCTATTAAAACATAAAATACCATAAATTACGCTAATTTTTGTAATTTCAAAATTTTAATAGGTAATTTACCGGTAATTTTTCGGTAATTTACCCAGTAAATTACCATTTTTAAAAATTACGATAATTCACATCTCTAGACAGAAGGATTTGTTCCCAGATTTTCACCCGGTGCCACAGTCCGGGATCGAACCTGGGATCCTCTTGCTGCGAGGCGAAAGCGCTAACCACTACGCCACCCCACAGGAAACCAATTCATTCAAAAATGTTTAAAGAACAGATTCCAGCTTAAATTTTATTACTGCTAAAAATTCTAGATCGACACCTATGCCTAATAATTTTCAAACTATTAGAACTTATTTAACAAACCCTAGTGGAGCACATCCTATTTGGTTCAGCAAGGCTAACTTTCTAGAAGCAATTGACTTGTTGCCTTGCTTGCCTTCCAGGGGTAAGATTTGTTAATTAAAAGCTAATAATTAATTGTCCACTGATATTTACGAATTATTAATAAAGGATTTTAGCAGTAATGATTCAAAACCAAGAAAATTTTGTCGTGAAGCTTTCCATAAATGGTTCATTTTATCTTAAACACCTATGGACTATTAAAGTTTTATTAAAAGTTTTTGAAGTTTTTAAGACCTAAATCCTTATGAACCAAATGATGTCGTAAGTATATAAACACTCTTGAGCCAATATTTTGGAGGGGGAGGGTAGAGATTAAAGGTAAGAAATGGAACAAAAATTCTTTGCCGCATCAGTGGGAAAACCTTTTAAAACGTCCAATCGTATGAAAGATGTACGTCAAGAATAACCGCTTTTTTCCTCCCAACATTCATTGAAAGTTCTAAAAGAGGATATTTTTTGCTTTGCTCATTTTTTCCCATGGCTTCGATTTTTTTCTTTGAAGACTAATGCAATTCTCGTGTATAAAGAATTTTTTCGCTGGAATTGGAGGTGTGCGGCCAATCTGGTTCGCGGAATGCTTCAAAAGTCTTGGGTTGAGCCGAATTCTTTCGTCTCGTTCCTCTGCGTCTCTCATTTTTGTCGCCGTACTTTTTCTTCCGGGATATTTCTAAAGTCAATACTTAAGCCGGGGATTACGTTCCGTGTGCTTCAAATTAATTCTCTTTCGGGTTGGTAAAGAATTGCCTTACTATAGAAACTACGAAAAAGATTCATTTTAATTTAAATTAGGGTCTTCAATTTTCCGGAAAAACTTCCGCAAGCCATTAAAATAAAAAACCATAAAATTGGCTTTGAATCATTGAATTTTCAATATTTTTAATTGATATAAAATGATTTTTTAGACTTTAAGCTACAGAATAATATTTCAATTTAATTAATTGAATCTAATTCGCTAACGATTCAATTTCAACTACCACTGACGCCTAATGTGAAAGTAGAAATGTTTCTCAGTATGGGCTGGGTTTTCCCAGGACCGTGGGAAAAACTAGTTTTAACCGGTCAAAACTAGGGTTCTAAATCGGTAAATTACCATGGTAATTTACACGGTAATTTACCACGGTAACTGTAATTTACGATTTTCTCGTGTAAATTACGAAAACGGTAATTACCCTGGTAATTACCGTGGTAATTTACGCTGGTAAATTACCACGATGGTAATTTACCACCGAATTTTCATTTCTTTCACTTCGAAAACGGTCTAAAAGCTCCATATTTTGCTCTACCCGTGCATGCACACATTTCTTCCCATGAGACATGAGTAAGTCATAAAAAGTCGAACGGCAAGCGTGGGAAAAACTTGATTAACGAAATGAAATTTGATTTTCTCGTCTATTCTTGTTGTCGAGTTCGTTTGCTTCAGCTGGAAAGCCGTAGTTGTTAGAAATTTCTAGAGATGGGCCCATACCGATACCAATATCGGCACCAAAATTTGATTAAACCGATATATCGGTATCGGTTTAAACTGGTATCGGCCCTTCTCTAGAATTTTGTTTTAAAAACGTGAAATAGCAATAATTCGCAAAATTGTTAAGAAGAAGCAAGTGGATGCTGCTGTTCAAAAGTATTTGGAGCTGCAAACATCAAAACTCGGTGTTTACATAATGTATGCTATAAAAATAATAGCTGTGTTCAAGTGATATTTTTCATTATTTAGTTTAAAAACGATCAATATAATTTAATTTTTGAATTTTCGTAAATTACCGTGAACGGTAATTTACGCGGTAAATTACGGCGTAATTTACCATTTTCCAAAATTACCGTAATTTTCGAACCCTAGTCAAAACCCTTTAAGGTAGGAAAATCTTTCAAGACTCACACAACACAGATATGAGACATCCTATATCTCTGGCATATCCTATAACTATTAACTATTTTGAGGGTTAGTTTAAAATTAAACAATTTAGGGGCAGTTAATTTTAATTATAATTAAAAAATATTTTCCATGGCGCTACTTTATTCTTTCATAGTAAAAAATAATATTCCAAAACTAACCGTCTAAAACTATTAAACACGCCTGTGTCTTTCTTTTTCAAGCTTTTTGCGTAAAGCAAAAGCTTTATACGGAGACCCCTGGAAGCAGCCAGGCTGACTGGCTGGCTGGCTGTTTCGCGTTCGCGTACATTTTCGTAAATTTAAATTACGCGGCAGAGCTCGCCGGAATTTGATTCTCCACCGCACTAGCGACATCTATACTAAATTCGATCATATTTTCGACGAGAAAATGCTGACTTTCGGAGGTAGCGGGATATGAACTGACGTTAGCGGTGTGGGATGCGGATACTTTACGTCTGCGCCACTACGGATTGTTGTTAAGCTATCGATATTTTTCCCATACTTTTCCACGCCTTTGCTTATTGGTAGCGGGAATCGTTGACGTTACCGGTGTGAATATCCCTAATTTCGGGTTTTGTTAAAGACAATATCACACTGCAAAAAGCGTTAATATGCCTTGGGGCATATCTTGTTTTTTCTTGGAAAGGAAAGGTTTAATACCAGTTTGCCACTGGGGAAAATAGGTTTTCCCTGGACGGTTTTAACCGGTTAAAACCGTCACTGGGGAGAACCTGCCAACCCATTCTCAGTTGGCTTTTAATCATTGGACTTTCAATTTTTTTTTATTGATTTAAAGAATAAGGGCAACGGCCCATAGGATTTTGGGCGAGCTAATGTTAAATAACTTTTGTTCGCTGCTGCGGTGTTTCTACATGCGTATTCTACGTGGCTTGGATCTCCATCGTTTTGTTGAAAAAAGAGGCAATAAATCTCAAGAATCTACGAGTTGAGGTCATTTTATGTTTCGCTCCATAATGCTAAAGATAGGCAAAATAGGCCGATTAAACCTCTTCCCCCACCTAAATCAATAATAATTCTGGGAAAGTTTCGTTTTGTAACTGCAAAGGGACACCGAGAAAAACGTCCCAGAAATCTGGCCTAATTCCAGCTCTTTTAGACCAAACGCCTGTAGAAATGTTTAACACGCACGGCACCAATGTATTGCGGATGAAGCAAAATCAAGGGGCTGCCCAAAGATCACATATATAGCTATATAGGCTGGGTTGTATAGTCTTTGTTTTCCCCCCATTAATAGTAGGTAAAAAATAACTAAGAGTAATAATACCAACAATGTTCCCAGAAGTGATATTTAACACGTATGCAATATTATCATTAGACTTTTTATCATGGACATACTAAATATTGTGTACACTATAAGCATTGAATTTACATTATTTACAAGTTTAGGAATGAGTAAAATCCTTTTTTATATATATATTAAACCATATTAGGTAAGAGTTCCAAGTCAGTTGCGTTTATCTCAGATTAAGCGTGGCATTTCCACCATGATTTGGTTTTGTCAGCAACTAAGAGAAGAGCACTTGAATGTTTGTTGGAAAGCGGTACTATAAATTAACTACTACACGGGTATATACATAACATCTTGATGAATTATATATTTTAACATCACAAAAATAGCACTAATACTGTGCTTTGTCGCCACCGTTATCAGACTGTTGTGTTTCTCGTATTCACATAAAATATATCAGTGTTGGGTGTGTTTTTTATAATTAAACGCCACAAAAAGGGCAATATATTTGGACAACCCTTTCTTATTTATCAAATAGCTTAACAGTTTTTTGGTGCAATGTAGACAATACTATCGCACTTAGAACCTATCCAAATGAAGCACACCTTCATCGACTATTTTTGTTGAAAGTGGTTGTATTGCACACAAAACTGTTAAACTATTTGGTAATTAAGAAACGTTTGACCTAATAGTTTACCTATTTGTGGCGTTTAAATATAAAAAAGACACCCAACAATGGAATTCGATAAAGTTTTATGCGAATACGAGGGAAGCATTAGTGAACACCACAGTTTGATAACGGTGGCGTCATGGCACAGGATAAGTGCTATTCCTGTAATCATAAAATATCCAATTCATCAAGTCTTTATGTAAATACCCGTCAAGTAGTTAATTTCTTTATTGTACAGCGTTTCAACAAACATCTACCTGCTCTTCTTCTACTTGCAAATAAGAGTAGAGCTTGCATGAAATGCTTAGCACAGTACAGGAAGTTCCAAGAATTTCGCTCGGCCAGCACGCCATCTGCGAGTACTAATGAAGCATCTGTAGAGTCTGATTCCGGACCCGAACCAGCACCAGTGACAGGTCCTAGACCGTCGGTAATGTCTATTGAGGTGAATATTAAGTGTCTCACACTGGGAAGCCATAAGTGCTTTGTTTGTGGATCGAAAGCACGCACTAGAGTTACGGAAAGTGTCCGTAATGCTAAGTGGTTGAACTCGTCTATCTTTGTCAAGACAGATAGCAGAATTTGTTCGACGCATTTGGTTGACGGCGAGCTTCCCGATGAAGTTATTGGAGGTCTCACCGCGAATAGTGAGTCGGGATTGTTTACGTCCAATGAAATAGGATGCCTACTTAAAAGTCTTGCCGAGAATGTTGGCACAGCGAAGAGGCGTTGCTATGAAAACCTAGTGACATGTGACCACGACTGTAAAGTCCTTACCTCGCTATCTCAAGAACAGTTCCTTGCATTGCACTCTACAATAGAAGACAGCATAGGGGTAATCCACACCTGTTCATCAAAGACCGCATTAGTACTGTTACTTGCAAAGATGAGAATGGGTTTATCGAACACGATGTTGTCAGTACTGTTCCAAATTAATAATAGAACGTGTATGAACATAATCCTAAAGGTCATTGCAGCGCTAACAGATCGGTTTGTTCCTCAACATTTCGGGCTCAACCACATTCCACGAGAAGACTTAATAACCAATCTTCAGTCGGCCTCTGCGGTTAGACTCTTCGCCAACAAAACACCAGATTGTCTGACAACTATTGTTGATGGTACATACATTCGAGTTGGTCGATCGCAGGATTATACTGTTCTTCACAAGTCCTTCTGTGTTCACAAAGGTCAGCACATATTCAAACCAATGGTCCTCGTCACCACAACAGGTTATATTATAGACATTATTGGCCCATACTTTTCCAACGGACGCAACAATGATGCCCGTATTCTAAACCACGCCTTACAAACTAGAGCGACTCTCAAATCGTTTTTCAAAGCCAATGATGTAGTTCTCGCCGACCGTGGTTTTCGTGACTCTAACAACATGCTTTCGGAACTAGGAGTGTCGTTACAAATGCCGTCGTTTTTGCGAAAAGGAGAAAAACAAGTAAGCACAAATGAAGTAAACCGTTCCCGGAAAGTTACATACCTGAGATGGCCTGTCGAAGCAAGGAACGGACATTTGCAAACCATCTTCAACATTTTCCAAAATCGTATTCACGTCCACATGATTCCATACATAACGGAATTGCTTCACCTAGCCGCGGCTCTCATAAATGCTTACCATCCAGAGCTACACCACAACGGTAATTGGGAAGAAGCTGTGGATAAAATGGTGGCGTCTGAAAAGGTTGAACACCCTCTAAAACCATTGGTTGAAAGCGGAATTCTTCGCAGGCCATCGCAATGGCATAAGCTAGACGAATTGAACTTAGATGACTTTCCGGTACAAAGTGAAACAGACGTGAAAGACATCGTTATGAGTGAATTCAAAACCAGGCGAGCTGCGTCGTACGTAGCTTTGACAGTTGAAAATTCTGGTTCGTTCACCGTTGAGGTTTGTCGAGTGCACGTTGACCTCATCCGTGTTCGGGTGGCCAGTCAATTTTCAAGTTCAACCACCCATCAGGCTTTTATTCAATACGTCCCCAATGGTTTATTCGTAGACTCTATAAAAGAATGGTACTGCACCTGCAAGGGCGGCTACTTGACCCTCGGCACGTGTGCTCACATTAGCAGCGTAATTTGGTACCTCGGCTATCGACGCCACGAAGAAAGGGGCAGCTGGTACCAGTCCAAGTTACGTGCAGTTTGCGATGACGCTACCGCCTTAGAAACCCTACCTAACATAGTTTAAAATAGCATATTTGTATTGTAATTGCTTTTATCTATGATCATGTTTGTGTAAATCAATTGAAAAGTATTATTAGATTTAAGAATAAATCTACTACAGCAATCTTATTGGTATTATGTCTCTTAGGTATATTTGATCCACTAACTCTGGGGAACACAACATAGACTAAACAAAAAACCTAAATAGTTTTTTGTTTAGCCTTGAACGGTGGCGACAAAGCACAGTATTAGTGCTATTTTTGTGATGTTAAAATATATAATTCATCAAGATGTTATGTATATACCCGTGTAGTAGTTAATTTATAGTACCGCTTTCCAACAAACATCCAAGTGCTCTTCTCTTAGTTGCTGACAAAACCAAATCATGGTGGAAATGCCACGCTTAATCTGAGATAAACGCAACTGACTTGGAACTCTTACCTAATATGGTTTAATATATATAAATAAAAGGATTTTACTCATTCCTAAACTTGTAAATAATGTAAATTCAATGCTTATAGTGTACACAATATTTAGTATGTCCATGATAAAAAGTCTAATGATAATATTGCCTACGTGTTAAATATCACTTCTGGGAACATTGTTGGTATTATTACTCGTAGTTATTTTTTACCTACTATTAATGGGGGGAAAACAAAGACTATACAACCCAGCCTATATAGCTATATATATGATCTTTGGGCAGCCCCTTGATTTCGCTTCATCCGCAATACATTGGTGCCGTGCGTGTTAAACATTTCTACAGGCGTTTGGTCTAAAAGAGCTGGAATTAGGCCAGATTTCTGGGACGTTTTTCTCGGTGTCCCTTTGCAGTTACAAAACGAAACTTTCCCAGAATTATTATTGATTTAGAGTTTAGATATGTTCCGACTTTCAAGTCATTTCAGGTGGGGGAAGACAGTCTACTCCGAGGTTTAATCGGCCTATTTTGCCTATCTTTAGCATTATGGAGCGAAACATAAAATGACCTCAACTCGTAGATTCTTGAGATTTATTGCCTCTTTTTTCAACAAAACGATGGAGATCCAAGCCACGTAGAATACGCATGTAGAAACACCGCAGCAGCGAACAAAAGTTTTTTAACATTAGCTCGCCCAAAATCCTATGGGCCGTTGCCCTTATTCTTTTTTTAGACTTAAGACTATTGAATGATATTTTAATTTAATTAATTGAATCTAATTCGCCGTTCAATTCAATTTCAACTCCTACTGAAGCCTAAAGTAAAAGTAAAACCTGTATCAGTCCCTTCCAAGCGGACGCCGTTCATCAGAATTCACTAGGTCTATAAGTCTACCCCCACTTTTCTCTTTTACTATGATTTGAAATGGGCCTGAACCTTGAAGAAGTTACTAGGCCTAGTGTGATGGATTTTACAAAATAATTTGGAAATAAAAACCATATTAAAGTGAAAAATCGGTAGCGGAAATAGGGGGAAAATTTTCCGATTTACAATATCCAATTTAAATATTACTCTCCAGAAGATCGTTGTTGGAAAAGTCAGGGACTAAAAGAATTACTAGCATAAGTGAAAGACTGATGCTAAAAAAATGGCAATTATATAGAGTCTCCAACCTGAAACTTATCACTTTCATCCAGGATCATTGATGTTGATCGACAAGGAATTGATATAAAAAAACAATGTTTGCTACAAGTTTGGAACTTTGAAGGAATTCAAATTGAATTTCTATGATCTTCTTCTATTCTTCAAGGTCATGATGGCAATATTTTCACAAACCTTTGATCCTCCATCTTATTATTAAACTGCAACTTCATTACCAAATACTTTAGAGCAGTGAGGGAAGGACGTATAAGGAGAGTCCAAGATAGAAGGGGGAAGGTAACTATAACGGCAAAGGCCTCCAGGGTGATATGGCTCTCAGGCGCACCTACCTCGGCGTACAGCCGAGGAGTTAGACGTTACGTGATCCGTTAAGAAGGAAATTCAACAAGCTCCTCCAGCAGAAAGCACATTCGTGCGGGATATGCAAGATAATAAAAAAGTGAAACAATAGGGACTAAAAAAGAGAGCATGAGGTAAAACTTTCTTTAATAGATGCCATATGTCCAGTTCTGAGCGAGACTAATAAATATTAACTTAACAGTAGAACTCGCAGCAGACAGCTTAAGTCTTTAGAAGGAAAGTTATCCTCTAGCACCATGCCTAAACCACCGCACCATAGCCCGCTTCGGAGGAGGCGGAGTCTATTTATCCTTTTTTGTGGCTTCAACTAGAGTTCGTTCTGGTGGAGTCACCAAATAAGTGTTTACTTTAAAAAATCGAAATCGGAATGATGGGGATGAAAAGCCCCAAAACA
Organism: Phalangium opilio; assembly: GCA_019434445.1. Classification (NCBI taxonomy): domain Eukaryota; kingdom Metazoa; phylum Arthropoda; class Arachnida; order Opiliones; family Phalangiidae; genus Phalangium; species Phalangium opilio. The sequence continues at coordinate 311,724 of JAEQBA010002670.1, forward strand.
CACGGTATTCCTGTCTCCATCCATTGCATAAGCTAGGGTAGAGAGACCTTGAAAGGTCGGCGCAATACTCGTGCGAGGGGGTATTCTCGCCCGCACGAGTAAAAAAGGTGAATACGAAGAGACGGTTAGAGGCTCACACCAGAGATCAGCATGCAATGCAAGTTAAGCTTGGGCGATGATTAATTTACGCATTTTTTAAAGAAAATTTCTTTGATATTTTTCCTCCCTGTTGCACCGATTGCGCATGTGCAGCAGTCTCATATCGAGCCACAGCACTGGTACCGGTTTCTATAGAGGGGCTGACGGAGAATTTGGTCTTTCCGACTCCGCCTCTTATACGACCTTACCGTTTAAAGTTATAGTTATATGCGATTTCAGCTTCTTGGGTAAAGCTGCGTTCTGGGTCTTCCAGTATGTCTGAAATTTTACTTAGAGAGATAGAAATTAAAAGTAATTTTTGTCGATACTTTCAAACTTTTTCACGATTCATTCGTTCCATGGCTTTTCAAATTAAAATAATATGATGAGGTACACAGAAAAGATACTCGTAACGCACATTTCAGGCAAAGATTAAAAGAAGAATATTTCTCTTTTTTTTCTTTTTAAAACATTTTAAAAATTTAATACTCTAGGGAAAGATGAAAAGGATCCGATAAAGGTCGGAGTCACGTAAAGAATATATTGATTTTTTTTCGAAACAAGAAAGATCTACACTCGTAAAGCCACAAAGGACGTAAAATGACGCCTGTTTCAAGATGAAACGACGTACAAAGTTTAGGTTTAGTCGATTTTGGGGTTTGAAAAAAAAATTAAAAAGAAGTTCTAATTATTTCGGTGGTTTCTTGTTTGTAAAAAGAAGCTGACGTTGCTAAATAGGAAAACGAATCCAATCCATAGAAACACAAGATATCAACGGTTTTTTTCCCTTGAAGGAAAAAATAACAAGCTGACAAATAGTATATATTGAGTGTCAGCTTTTGAGCACACTCGTAAACGAAACGTAAGTTACAATGAAATTAGATTTTCAATTTCGCGATGAGCAGTCAATTGGTATTCAAAACTGCGTTAGGTGTGGAGTTGCAAGTCTTTCTTTACTGTAAAACGAACGCCTATGGTATTAGCTTATTTATTTCTGTGGGTTTTGCAAGGTCAGTTGAGGTGACCATTTGATCGATAAAGGGTCACTGTGTGGTCATCGTACCATTCTTTTCAGTTGTTTTACAGAAGTTACAAAATCGGCTGTTTTGACTATCATTATAACGGCTTTTTCCTCTCCTAGTGATATGTCACGGAGAGGTCTTATCTGCCAGTGATGTTGGGGGGTTAAAGTGTTTGCCTGTCCGTTGTTAAGGTAAGTCCACACTTGGTATTTTTTCCCTTCGCGAGTTCGTTTGCTTCGCGCGCAAGTTACATTGATTGTCCACTAAACAGATTCGTTTACACTCTCGCATCGCTTCTGTTCAAGAATCGGACATACTTAACTAGACTTAAGGTAAATTACCGACGATTAAAATAATTAATATCAATTATATTTATTTGTTAAATTATTTAAGAAAAACGTCTTTAAGGGGGTAGCCCTCGCTCCGACTCGGAGAGGTTCATTTTGGTTTCCCAACTTGTTTTATATGTAATCACTTACATACAGCGTGTACATTGATTACGTTGAGTGGTCTCTTAGTCAATTTTTCTAAAAAAAAGTCTTAGTTGTGAAATTATGTTTTACTGATGAGTGGATAATGCTTACTGCCATTGCAAGTTTGTGTATCCTTCGACGGATAAAATATATTATCTAACCTGATCAATAGTAGCAGTTGAGCATTTATAAAACTATGCTTAAAGAACCATATTTTAATAAGGATAGGAAAGGGAAAAGAGAGTGACGTTTATTTAACGATGCTAAATGACTTTGAAAATTTGTATTAACCGTCTTAATTTTCTGGGTAGGGCCTACGAGCTAGGGGTGACTGCGGACGCTCTACTACTCTAAGATTAATTTTGTATTTTATTCCTTTTATTATTTTAAACGAAAAAAGATTCCGACCAGAAAAATATGTCGACCCGAAAAAACCCTAATCAATTATGAGCCATTTAACGACGCCGTCTTCGTGCTCACAACTGACATGGAGTAATGGAGCGTTCACACTATCCAACCATAAGTCAGCCGACTAGTATTCCAGACTACTTGAACCGACTTATCAGGTCAGTCCCGAGTCAGGTCAACCATTCACACAACCTGACTTGTCATTCAGATATTTCTTCCTGAAGCCCAATAAACTGAACTGAATACATCTATGGAATATTTTAGACTGTACAGTAGTCTGCTACTATCCTATGTATCGACTCTCGGGGTTCATTTGTGATTCAGCTTTATTCTGGATTTCGTACATTAGAAATTTCAAATAATGGATTTCTATATCCATCATGAATTGAAGAAAGCTGAAGCTTAGGTGGGAATCAAGATACTGAAAATTAATTATTTCAATGTTTAACAGTAAAACCTCAAGCCTCTTTTCGCTACTAGTCAAGCAGGCCACAACTAAAAGCGAAGGTAAAAATTTCTTTACGTCATTGATCACGAGGATATTCTCGCTTGTTTATTGGCTATTAAATAGTCCAACTTTAGTAGACTTGCTTCAAGTTGGGTGCCTGGCCGACAAAGATCCTGTCCATATTCTAAAGACCCGTTCAGATTACCCAAAGTCAGAGAGAGAGCAAACCAATCGTAATAGGCGAAACTATTACGTCATGGGGCACGTGTCGTTTTTTCTTTTAGCTCCCGAGAGAGAACCGAAAGTAGCGGCCATTATTTAATTGCCGCTGAAAAAATTGATAAAGGATTTTAGGACTTCGCCATTTTTTAACATGGTTAATTATTAAGTTTTGATGGTTGTTCCGTATTGAGTATTATCAGGAGTAATATAATAGGAAAGTATATTACTTCTGATATTATTGACCATTATTATGTTCTGAACTGCCGAAAATTAGTTGGAATAGCTCTGATGCTCGTAATTAAACGAATGTAACGCTTTTTACGCCTCTTGTGGTTCAAAGGTAGTTGGCCCGACAGATTGTGTGGTGTGAACGTGTGACCTGGTTTGACCAAATTGGGTGACAAGTCGGCCTGACAAGTCTATGATTTGACAGCTGACTAAAGTTGGGTAATCTGAACGGGCCTTAATAAAGGTTGGGTCGGCTATGTCAGCTGACTAAAGTTCAATAGTGTGAACGCTCCATAAGCCAGTTCTTGAGTGGAATTAATTAGAGAAATGTTAACGATAAATCGGTGAGCATTTTCTGTCGAATTCGCAAATTCTACTTCATTTTGTTCGTTTTCATGTGCGACAACAATCAAAATCGGGTCATACACGACAATACCATATTGCGTACCTAGGCTTTGCTAAGATGAAATTTACGAGCGTGATTTGCAATGAAATTTTTAAACGAAAAGAGTTCGGACACGCCGCTTAATGAATTTAACTCCAGAGATTAATTACTTCTTGCAGCAGGGTTCTTCTTCGTGAATCTAGCGGCAATATGAAGGGATGGGGGAATTCATGGGCGGGGGATAAAGCGACGAGATCATTTGGAAATTATTCTCGCCCGACAGCGTTTCGTTTCGTCGACCCCCCCCCCCCTATTTTTGAAACAAGAACAAAAAGATTGACGTCAAAAATAATTCATTCTTAGATTAAGCGATTAAAAATGTCTCCTGAGAGCTTAAACTTCCTTCTTTAATGTACTCAGAAGTGAATGAAGACAACCTTTGAAGTCGCGAACAAGTCGCGAATGTCTTTCTTGAAAAAACTAAAAGTTTCATAGAGAGGCAGCTATTTTTAGAGTTTGCATTATGCCCATGTTCAGCTTCTACAAAACTTGTTCAAAATAACGTTCTGATTGAAGAAACTGAGACAGTGATCAAACCCTATTGGTTCTAGTCGTCCAATAGTAGTTTCAGGTCTGACGTGCTCTATTTGAAATGGATTGGTGGTTCTATTTAAGCAGACTATTCCAGCAAATAAGTAGCCGATCTCTTAAATTGAGGAATTTGCTTGCAAGTGTCAACGTTTATCATGAAATTGGTTTTATTTCCAAAACTTGTGTTTTGTACACCTAGTCACCTTGATCACTTCTAAAAGAATTAACCATGACATACCCCAAATTTAATTCTTATTACATAAAATAACAATATACAGTCGCTTTAAAGTTTCGTTGAAATTACACATCATTAATCAATGATTTCACCCTGAAATTTTCAAATGTTTTCGATTTATCTTTTCTACTCATATTTGAAGACTGCAGAACCACACACAGAAACGTGTGAAATTCCGAAGAAGAGTTGCATAGAGGCAAAATCGAGGGAGAGTCACTTGAAAAACAGTGATTTTGACTTATGAATTGGTAATCTAATTGATTTGAAATGTAGATGATAAAGGAGCAAACAGCCAAAAATTTCATCTCTGTTCGTCAAGTTCAGTCACACAAGGAATCTTCCTATTTTAAACAATGTGACTTAGATTATGAATGTCTCGAGGAAAAGATTGGAAAATGTGCGACATTACAATAGTGAACTTCGAAAGATATTTGCTGCGTTTCTGTTTTGTTCCTGAAGTTAGAAGTCAGAAATGTATAGATGTAACAGAAAAAAAGCCTGTAGCGTAATTAAAGTCGTCGGGCAGCTTCTCTTCTACAAGGTATATGAAAAACTCATGATCCTCAACTTCATTAAGCTTTTATTTTTCTGAGCCGCTTATAAAGCCGAAGAAAGGAAACCTTACGGAGACAGTATGGTTGAGAGAAAGCTTGGGCCAACCCTTATGGACTTTCTTCCTTCTTATCATTAATACTGAAGTACATTTCCATAAGGGGATTACCGTACTGACTAGAGAAACATCATTTATTTTTAAAAATAGGCCTTTGCTAGAGTAATAATCGATAAGCAGAGAGATTAACTCTGAGATTGAATGCGATTTTATCCAAATTACGGTGCTTAATTATTACGTAATCAGGAGTCTCATCCATTAGCACTTTGCAAATTTAATTTCTATGTGCATTAAATATTTGCAAATATTTCCCCCCCCCCTTTGCAAAGATTAAGATGTTTTACAAGAACGAGGGTATACTTACCTGCAACTGAAGTATTTTAAGAGAGGCTTTTTTCAATGTGCTATGCTGAAAAATTAATTACGATTTTGGGGCATTTGCGCGTGAAAATTTTTAGTGGAGTGCAAATCAATTTCTATGAGTATGAACTAACTATATGTTGTCTTACACAAGAAGTAATATAGAAGTAATGATTGAAGAGTTTCAACAGGGTTGCCACGGAATTTTCAGAACCAAATTCCCTGACTTTTCCAGGTTTTATCTGACCTTTTCTGCCATTTTCCCTGACCTATTAGGCCGAAAGCGTTAATGTTTACAGCGCGTTTTAAGCGCTTATAATTAAATAAACTCAATCTACATTATGTTTTCTACTGTATTTGTTGCTCCAAAATGATTAAGAAGCATTTTAACTATAAATAACAGTCTAAGAGATTTTTTTAAAGGCATTAACTTTAATAAAACAATTTCAGACATTTTTAAGGATTGCTCTAGAGTTCACTCTGTGTTAAGAGAGGATGAGGACAAACTTTCATCCCCAGAAATTTTAACCACTAAAATAAAATTCCCTGACTTTTCCTTGACCTTTTCGACCAGTTTATAAATTCCCTGGCTTTTCCAGGTTTTCCAGAATTTCCAGGTACTGTGGCAACCCTGTTCAAACACACTGAGAAAATTCATAATGCATCACTTGTTGTTAGAATTAAATCTAATGAACTCTGATTATTATAATTTAATCTTAGAATTGCACAACTATCAACTTCAAAATGCAACGGTCATAGTTTTACAACCTTAATATTATTTTAGGTAAAACGTCTTCGAATTGTCATTCTTCAGCCCTGAACGGATTTTCGAAGACGCTGAACTTTGTTACTACTGCGTCGCAAGATTCTTTCTGAGATAAATAATTATTTTTAGCAATTTACATGAAAATATAAATTGCTTAAGTTGGTGATTCAATGAGTTTCTGTATTACACAATGTTAAATCTCGTAAAATAAAAGTAGTGTTTTTGTTTAGCAAGTATAGTCACATCATACTCATAATAATAGAGAAAAATAAAACAATCTTCGTTTTCATGCTATCAAAACGAATTATGGCTCGAACCTTCATCTTACAAATTATAACACCCGTCCACTTTAACAAGTTCGTCATCGAAATAATAGCATACCTACATAATATCAGACGACTATCGTTAAAATATAAAATGCGACTCCAATTATTTTCAAGTTTTTGAATGAACGTCTAGATGCTTTATTGTTGCATTGTTAAAATGTACAGAAGCTGAAGGTAAGCGGATTTATACAATAATGTTATCCTCATCGGAAAACAAGTAGACGGAGCATCCTCATGGTTATTCTTCCTCAGATGCTTTAACTGTCTCGAGTACCATAAATTTTGAGATAAAGTCTAAAGTTGAAATAGAAAATGGTTACGTTTTGTGTCTAGGTAGAGGCGAAAATAACCCCTTTCTTGCTCGTACTATAAAAATAAAAAGAATCCTTTGCTTCATCTTTTCTTCTAGAAGAACCTCGTTATACTTTTTCTCCCTTTATTTCGTTTCTATGGATACATTTCACCTGTACCTAACTTCGTCTCATTATTATTTTAATTAAAAGGTGTGTAATACTTTTTTATTTTTTGCTTTATTTCAATACGTATACACTAAAGTTATCTCTCGAGTAGAACTTATGTGTATTAAAGGAATGGGTCACTCTGGAATTTTTTTAATATTTTATTGGAAAGATCATATAAAAATATGGATATTTGAAATTGGAACCATGTATTTATCCAGTGATATTAAGGAAAATATGAGTATGTAACGTAATACACTGGCCCCTTCGCGTTAGGCCATACTGTGAGGTGCCTTTCTGTATTTTCAAAAATTTCGCCAATTTTTTAGTCTAAAATCTTATTGGCTTTTGCTCACCCTCTGTTGGCCAATAATATAACTTTAAAAAGAGTGAGACGATCCAGAAAACGTAATTTAAGGGAACGTTTCTAGCAGCAGACTACGTGTAAAACGAGCTATCTTACTAGCGGAGTGTATGAGCCAATCAACGTTTGGACACAATATACAGAGAAGCTTCGTTACAGGGGTCAATGGCGGCGCCCATATAAGTTAATTAATGGTATTTAATTGATAAGCTGGAATCGTAATTAAAAAATAAAACCCGGATCTTTGCACTTACGCTACTTATAAATACATCAAGGAGAATAAAAAGTAGGCTTATCTATTCCTTTAAGTTTTCACGTGTTTACTCCTTTTAAACTAAAACGCAAAAGTTCACCAAAAAAATAAATACTAACTGGATAATTACAATCTGTTTTGTGTAAAGTGGTGTAAAAATTTAAGCACTATTCTAACACTGAAAATGAAAAAAACCAAATTGGAAAATTGTTCGTATGGTGTTGTAACTTAACTTTTACCGAACGCGGTCACATTAACCTGGACATTACATTAATCAAGGCACCGATTATACTTATCAAGGTTATTAATATTCTTATTATACTATTTTAAGGGAGCATTTGGCAAATCGGAGCAAACGTATTTTGCAATATCCGGACTGCGCTTGCAGTTTACAGAAAGCCATGTTGGCTTCTACTCTATTATCATCGTTAGGGTTAAGATGTTCGCGGCGATCGGCTATGGTTCCGAGAAACGTAATAGCCTCACAATTTCAGGGCTTCCACCAAAGGTTAACGCATTTACGGCTTTTCTTATCATTTACTGTGAATCAATCGCCTTATATACCCAAAATTTGAAAAACTTGTGAAAAAGATGTTTGCTAGAAGTTAACAATAGCCATGTTTAAAATGATTATAGGAATAAACGTACGTTTCTTAAAACGACTTAACTAGAATTAAGATAAATTAGAGACCATTAAAATAATTAATATCAACTATATTTATGTCATTACTTTATATTTATTTATATTATATTTATTATGTAATAAAACATCCTAATTGGTCTCGACTCGGAGATGTTTATTTTGGTTTCTAAACAGAGAAACTGGCGTCTAAAAATTTTATCCGTACCTTGAATTTATTATGAAAAAGTTGAACGAAATCTTCTGGTAAAACCATCGCAAAGGTGTAACTGATTAATTCTATATTTCTCTCTCTCTCTCTCTCGCAAATTCGATGTCGACCATGATAAGTTTTAGAGAGCTAAAAAGGTCGCAAAAATAACCCGGTAATAAATTTTGAGCGTTTCACTTTAGTAGGGAAGTTGAAGTTCAAATTTATGAATATTTTATCTCAGATCGGCGTAACTTTGTCTGCTAACGAGAGCAAGGAGTCTTAAAAAAGGTTTATCGCTTTCCATCGAAATATTTCTTTTCTTTTTGTAATTTATAGAATCCAAAACGTGGCTTGATTTAGTAACTTTTTATTACTTTTCCAGGAAAAAGGAGTTTTTCCACTAAAAAGATATTGCGCTTTTGTTCTCTTTTCATTTTGAAATTGAATTTTTTTCTTCAAAAAACAGTGAGAAAAAAGTTATAAAATTCCAATTTAGCTTCGATGTGTTTTGCTTCGCAATAAAAATTACTTGCTGTACGTGTTTTTTTTTCATCGCAACTTTTCAAGCAAGCTGAGCCAAGTGACTTAAAACCAGATGAAACAAAATACATATGCATAATTATTGATATTATAAAATTTTTAATTTTATCAAGTATGCGATATTTTCAATGTTTCTGTTGTTCTGTAAAGGTGGATTTGATGCTTTGAAAGAGCCACAAATATAAATATTTGATAAATTAAAATCGAATATGATGTCTATGTTAAAACCGTTCAGATCTGGAGGGTTATAGCTCTTTTAAAGCCAGCGTCAGTTGGTGTTTCAATAATAAGACCTTTGGACAGAGAATTCCAGTCTTGTGCAGTACGTGGCAGAAACGAGAATTTCCCCAAATGAATTCGAGGGATTTGGGTTAGAACACGCTTAGCGTGGGCAAGTCAGCTAGAGAGATGATATGTTATAAGTTTTTGTAGGAGATGAAGAGTTGCGTTACCATCGTAAGTTTGTTGAATATTATTAGGCGTCAAGTTTTAAGTGCCCTTTGTCGAGCACTTCAGTCCATTTGTTCACATATTTGGTTCTCATTTTATTTTTCTTATTTGGAACATATCTACGTGATCATGATCTGATCTGGATTCGAAGATTAGTTAGCCTTAATACGGATTAAATCGATTCGAGCCCATAATTACTTAACATTTGAACACAACTAGCAACTGGAAGACGGTTCTACAACTGATTTCCCCACGCTGCTTCCAGGAGCAATACGAAGCTTTGTTAAAGCCCTTGTTCTATGTCACTTTCCGAAAACGCCCCAAGGCAATCGTCAACAATAGCTATGTTTAAAAAGATTTTATTAATAACCTTTCCTAAAACGACTTAGCTAGAATTATGGTTAATCTATGGCGATTTAAATAATTAATATGAATTATACTTATTTAATTATTCAAGAAAAACCTCTTGCGTCTCGACTCGGAGAGGTTTATTTTAGTTTCCCAACTTGTTTGTGTTTGTAGACGATAAGGGTTAGCTTGTTTGCCAATGAGCATACATTGAAATTAATATAAAATTTTTGCTTTCCATTTGCTTCTTTTCGCTTGCATTTGGAACAAAGCACCCCGTTTCGTCTTAGCCTATCTTGGATTTGCCCTATTTTTATCCGTCTTTTCGAAGTTAGGGCACTCACCTAGCTTTTCTAAAACTATTTTTGATTTAAAACGTATACGTCGTAGCTGTCTGAAAACGGGTGTAATCGTTCGGCAATAATTTTAACCTCATATATTTGTCTTCGTGTTGACTTTAACAAACTGTTTAGCATTGCAATCTTGGATTTTACAAATCTTCGACCATATGTCTGAAAATGTTTCTTTCGTTCCTTTTTGGGTTAAGTGAATAAAATTACAACGGATTTATTTCAAAATATCTGTCAACGTATTTAAGTGATAGTTATACTCCCTATGGTAAAGAACGATGTGGTAATAATGTTATGTCGTAAGCACTTGGCCATCTTATTTATTCATCTTCCTTTGATAGGGTTTTCAAATCCCGAATTGTTTCTATTTTTCTATTCTAAACATTCATAGCAACAACAGTCGGGCTTTCAAACACGTCCGTTTCGTAAAAGGAAAATTTTCTGACAACTTTTTTTTGTTTGTCGCTATTTCTTCTGCACGTACAAGAAAACCCAAAACTCGTTCGAGAAACGCGTTCTCGAACTAAATCGAGTCAAGAAAATTGAATGACGACCTACAAATATATATATCTCAAAGTTTCCTTTGAAGAAACACGTCCTTCTCCTGTAAAACATTTCCTTAGTAGTTCCGTCGCGTCATCAATCTTTAAAGTGAAACTAGTGACGCGTTTATCTGAAGAGTACTGGCTTATGACTCTAGCTGACCCATACAACCCCGTTTCTAACTGACTGACGAAAGGGAAGTTTGAAACTTGCACTAAGTTCAAGTGATATGTCACCATCACACAATTTGCGCACCCAGGTGCCACAGTTATATAAAAATGAACTGTTTTTCCTCGTGATCATTATGATGAAAAACTTTAGTTATTTTGTATGAAGTGCCTCTTAATAAGGTTGGTCTAATATTGTTTTTCAATTCAATCTCTTGGATATTTCATGAAATATGTGTATGCTGGCTCGCCAAAGGGTCTCCAAGACTGAACAATCACAATCCAGTTTTCTTTTGAAATAAAAGAGCCAACTAATTGCAAGTAAAATTATGATTAAGAATACTAATATTAAATGTAGTATTATCAAAAACAGATTAATGTTAGTAGAACGTTGAACGTAGCAAATTCCCTACCCATCCTCGACTACTTTATATGTTTAGATGGGAGTGGCTTATAATTTCAAAACTCGCGCTCGCCATCTAACGGCCTTATTCTCTTATATTTTGGACTTTAAATATAGATATTGCATAAGGCAAGTAAATAATAACTTAGAAATGTACTACAACAAAAACGGATTTATTCACTACAATAATAATTTCAGTACAAAGAAAGAAAAACCAGATACTAAAAGAAAATATTTAAAGAAACATCAATTATATATATTCTTAACTTTAAAACTTAATTCCAATAAATCAGGAGTTATATCGCATTGTTTTCCTGGCGTAATTTCAAAAAAAAATTAGATATAAGTATGACATTTTCAACCACTAGAAGCCGCTATATACAAACTTTGTGGGTGGAATCAGTGTGGGAAATAAGGCACTTTCACAGGCCAATAGCCAGTTTAAAAATTACCTGGGCCAGTTTAAAAATTAAACGATTTGGGGTCTACTGGCCCTGGTGGCCACTTAATTAATTCAAAGTTTTCCCCCTCAAGATTTTGGATCATTAAATAAATACTATGTTAATCCCTAAAATTGTCTCGTCTTTGCTTCTATGCTGTTTGCTTGCTTGGCCTGAATTGTGTATGTGGGAGTGGGATTATGGGTGGGTTTCGTATGTCTGTCTACGCTCTACACAGTGTAGAATCTGTAGATGAAGTGATTTTTGCAGTTAGCTAAAGCATGGCTAAAGGGAAGATAATCTCTCGGTAGTCTTGTTAAATCTAAAAAAATGAAATAATGTAAAAAATATCGTAAACGTAAATTTATCGCTATTCGGGCATAAAAAATATAGATTTAGTTTTTTTATCTTCTGTATATAAACTAAGAACGCTACCATAGAAAATCAGTTGTCATCGGTTATGAGTTACCAGTTGTTATCAGTTAGTTACCAGGTCTAAGTTGTCAGTACTTAATGAGCTTAGCTTGTAAATATTTTCCCTTTGCTAATAATTGACAATGTCATAAGAGTTTCTCGTGACGAATAAAGTTTTTATAATATTTAACTCCAGTTGAAGTTACTTATAAGTTAGCCACTATCAGTTTTATTATAATTAGAATTTAGTTACCGCAACGATATATTCAACAAATTAATGGTGCCGAAAATCCGGGAATAATCTGTGGTAACAAGAAATCAGGAAGTAAACTGCTAGTATGGATCCATTGGAAAAACTTAAGAGAAAACGTGGAACTCTGAAGACGTCAATTACAAATCTCATCAAGAAGTCCAGCGACGAGTTGAAAGCCGACCCAGTTGATGCGGTGAAGTTGCGAATTTCATTGAACCGTCTAGTGCAAAAGCAAGGGTGCTTACAAGAAGCCGACCACGAGATTCAAGACCTACTGACGGTGCAAGCTGATTATGACAAGGATGTTCAAGAATCACTGGAACTCATGGACAAGATTAGCGAGAGCAGGACACGCATCGAGCTAAAGATCGAGGAGAGTCGAGAGACACGAGTCAGGAGAACTCGGTCAAGAACAAGTAGCGCAAGTAGCGATGACACAGAAATAGCTAGACCAGTTTCAGTGAGGTTACCTAAGTTAACAATGGCAAAGTTTAACGGCGAAAAGACCAAGTGGACAGCTTTCTGGAGCCAGTACGAAATTGCAGTACATGACAACCAAGGATTCAGCAAGGTAGAGAAGTTCACGTACCTGCAGTCTTACCTAGAAGGGAAAGCAGCCAGATCTATCCAAGGCCTTGCTGTCACTGAAGCGACTTATGACGAAGCTATAACCATTCTTAAGGGAAGATTTGGAGATCAGGGAGATATAGTAGATCGGCATATGGGGAATCTTTTGAAACTAGAGGCCGTAAAAAAATCGAGCGACGTTAATGGACTTAGACGGCTCTACGACACCTTGGAAATCGAAATTCGCAGTTTGAAGGCGCTGAAAGTTGGATCAGAGTCTTATGGACAACTACTACGAACAGTCTTGAAGCAGCGTATACCACAAGACATCATGTTGGCATTCTCACGGTCGAAGAAAGGTCAAAAATGGAACGTAATGGATTTAGTGGGCTATTTACGTGACGAGGTGGAGTCAAGAGAACAAGTTCAAGAATTCCAAGAAGACGACACGCCAAACAACAGAGAATCAAGTTCAAGGGCATTCCTGGAGAAGAACAAGTCAAAACCATGGCAGAATCTAAACAATCAGCGACAAGGAAGGCTCGCATCAGCAGCGGTACTGAGTGTTGGTACTGTTATAAAATGCCTATATTGTCAAGATCCAGGCCACACCCCAGAGTCCTGTAGCAAACCAATCGAAGAGAAGCTACAACTTGTTCAGAAGGAGAGACGATGTTTCATATGCCTCAAAACCAGACACTCTGCGAGAAGCTGTTGGGAGAAATCAAAACTTGAAGTGTGCAAAAGATGCAACAGGAAGCATCACCAAAGTCTATGTACAGAGGAACGTACCGCCAACAAGGAAAACGAATGTTCATCGTCAGAAGTAATCTCAAGACAAATCTCCAGCCTTTCGACAGTAATGACATATCCAGCAGTAAGAACAGTGTTGTTGCAAACAGCCCAAGTGAAAATATATGGCGACAAGGGTCAGAGTAGAAGAGTCCGATGTCTACTTGATGGTGCAGCTCAAGGGACGTTCGTCAATCAAGCATTATCTCGTCTCTTGCAATTGCCTTTCATGCGAGAAGAAACGATATCATCGTACGGCTTCGAGGAAGATAAACCAACATCCATAGTCAGAAGAGTTGTGAAGATTACCTTGGAGAACATCAGAGATCCAACAAGAAAGGTCGAAATAGAAGCCATGGAGTCACCCAACATCTGTAGCTCGCTCATCGCTATTCCATGCAGAGATACCAATAGTCAGTTACGAGAGAAAGGACTAGAAATTGCGGATGAAGAAGGTCAAGGCTTTGATGGCCAAGGCGATATTGGAGTGATGATTGGTGCTGACAGCTATTGGACGGTAGTAACGGGCAAGACCGAGCCGTTGGATTCTAAGCTACGAGCTGTTGAAACAATCTTTGGATGGGTGATGCATGGACCGTCAATTTCGACGACGACATCAGTTGGAATTAATATGGTGAGCATAATGACCATAGCCATCAATAACGAAAGTCAGTTATCAAGACAGATCCAAGCCTTCTGGGAACTCGATGCGATGGGAGTTACGGACAATGGAAACAACGATATCACAGATGACGGTATCAAGTCGGAATTCGAAAAGTCGATCCAGTTTATAAGCGACAGATACGAAGTTTGCCTACCATGGAATGAAAAACGAGATAATCTCACGGATAACTATGAGGTTGCTAAACAACGAACAGACCGTCTGATGTCCAGATTCAGAGCAAACCCCGTATTACATACTCAATACAAGGATGTTATAAACGAACAAAGGGAGCAAGGCGTCATCGAAAGAGTTGATTCACCAGAACGGAGTAGCAACAACCCTACTTACTACTTGCCGCATCAAGCAGTCATCAGAGCCGATCACGATACCACCAAGTTGCGTGTAGTCTACGACGCATCGTCCAGTGACAAGGGAAAATTGTCACTCAATGACTGTCTCTCATCAGGGCCGAATCTAAACCCAGAACTGCTGTCGATCCTTCTCAGATTCCGAAACCACAAGATCGCATTTACCGCCGACATCGAAAAGGCATTCCTTCAGATAGCACTCTCACCACCCGATAGAGATGCCGTCCGATTCTTATGGAAGGACGATCCTAGACAAGATAATTATGAAGTATGGCGAATTACGAGAGTACCGTTTGGAGTGACGTCGAGTCCTTTTCTGTTATCAGCAACGATCCAACATCATCTGAAGAAACATCAAGATGAAAAGGCCGACCTTTGCGAATTGATCAAGAACAGTCTTTACGTTGATGACTTAATATCTGGAGCGTCGGAAGACGAAACCGCCTATGCGATATCAGTAGATACGAAAAACCTAATGAAAACTGCTGGGATGAATATCAGAAAATGGCAAACGAATTCAAGTCAACTTCAGTCGAGATGGGATGGCGAATGCGTAGATCCAAGAACTCTAACTACGCTTGGACCGAAGACATCAGAAGAAACACAAAAGGTCTTAGGATTGACCTGGAATCCGAAATTGGATACCTTAATCTTCGATTTACGACCATTACTGGAATTCATCACCACACGCAAAAACACCAAGAGAAGCGTTCTTCAATGCGTTTCAAGAATATTCGATCCTGTAGGATTTATTGCGCCATTCACAGTCAAGATGAAGACCCTCTTTCAAGAACTTTGGCAGTTGGGCGTGCAGTGGGATGATCCGTTACCAATCGAACCGACAAGAAGATTCGAGGACTGGTGTTTGGAACTATCACTGCTGAATAGACTGGCAATTCCTCGACATTATTACCATGACCTCAGCGTTTCTCAAGTGAAAGAAAGAGAAGTCCATATTTTCTGTGATGCCAGCGAGCACGTTTACGCCGCCGTTGCATACATCCGCTATGTACGAGAAGACGAAGAAATAAGCGTATCAATTATCGCCGCCAAGACGAGAGTCGCCCCGCTACAAAGAATCACCTTGCCACGTCTCGAATTAATGGGAGCAGTAGTCGGAGCTCGTCTGGCCCAATATCTCAAACATAATTGGTTGCAAGAAGAAATACCGATATACATGTGGACGGATTCTTTAATCACGCTTCATTGGATCAGAGGAAAATCTATAAAATGGAAGCCTTTCGTTGCAAATCGAGTTGCGGAAATACAATCACTGACTGAGCCCAGCATTTGGAGTCACGTGAAGGGCAAGGAAAATCCTGCAGACCTACCGACCAGGGGATGTACCGTTCAAAGTCTGATTCAGAGCAAGATCTGGTGGGAAGGCCCAGAATGGCTACGACTCGAGAAGGAACATTGGCCAATCAAACAGATGGAAGAGCTACCGAAGGAAACCATTGCCGAAGAGTCTCGTACCAAGTATACAGAGGTCACTCAGCTAAATGTCACCATCAAAGAAGAACCGCTCATGGATCTTTCAAGATACAACTCTCTCACGAAAGCAAAGAGAGTTATGGCTTACATTTGGCGTTTCGTGGATTACATCAAAACCAAGGAAATCAGAAAAGGAGCTTTCAACGCAGAAGAGTTCGAACGAGCTGAAAGATCATTAGTACGCATGGCCCAGTCACAAGACTTTCACCAAGAACTGACGTTGTTGAAGGAAGGAAAAGCGCTACCAGTCAGCTCCCCAATATCAGCTCTGAACCCAATTTTGGACAAGGAGCAGTTGATCCGACTTGGAGGACGATTACAGAAGACCAACTTTTCGTATTGCGAAAAACATCCGTGCCTACTAATGGGAAGAAACAGACTATCAGAATTAATTATCCTTTCTCAACATAGCCAACTTATGCATTCCGGTTTACGAGACACCTTGGCTGCTGTTAGAGAGAAATATTGGCTCACACGTGGAAGACAAGTGGCGAAGACTCTACTCAATCGCTGTTTCATTTGCAAAAAACTCACCGTGAAGCCGGGTACGACTACTATGGCGCCACTACCTAAAGACAGAGTCACAAAAGCACCTCCATTCAGCGTTTCTGGGATAGACTTCGCAGGACCGGTGTACGTGAAGGCCGGCAAAAATAAATCCACCAAAGTCTACATCACGATCTTCTCATGCGCCGTTACTCGTGCGCTACATTTGGAACTGGTATCGAATATGACGGCTGAAGCCTTTCTGATGGCCTTCAGACGATTTGTGTCAAGAAGAGGAGTACCAACTACCATCTACTCCGATAACGCAAAGAGTTTCAAGAGGGCCGAGCAAGATCTTAAAGAAATCTGGACCAATCTCAAATCACCAAAGACAGACGAGTACCTAGCCAACCACAAGGTCACATGGAAGTACATCGTCGAGAAGGCTGCCTGGTGGGGCGGATTTTATGAAAGGATGGTACGATCGGTCAAGAGTGCACTTAAGAAAGTATTGGGGAAGGCGCTGCTAACATCCGAAGAGTTCCAGACGATCCTTACAGAAGCAGAGGCGGTCATTAACTCCAGACCTCTGACCTTTAGCTATAACGATGCTGGGGAACCATCACCATTATGTCCCAGCAACTTTCTCGTTGGCGAACGACTTATGGCTATACCATCAAGAGTCCATGATCCACCCGAAACTATATCCTCTACGAAGCAAGATCTCACAAGGAGACTGAAGTACCGCCAATCCCTGCTGGACAACTTTTGGAATCGTTGGCGAAACGAGTATTTATTTGAGCTGCGATCCATTCATCAGTACCGAAATCCACCCGAAGGTCAAGAATTCAAAAAAGGGGACCTTGTTCTGGTACATCAGGACAAAACACCGAGGACATTTTGGAAAACTGCCCTCATCGAAGAAGTGTTCCGTGGCCGAGACAACAAGGTTCGAGCTTGCCGTATACATCTTGGGAATGGACAATATATGAGAAGACCAATTCAATTGTTATATTTATTAGAAGTTCAGTAATTGTTTGGATGAGTTCTAAAACTCATCGGCGGGGAATTTGTTAAATCTAAAAAAATGAAATAATGTAAAAAATATCGTAAACGTAAATTTATCGCTATTCGGGCATAAAAAATATAGATTTAGTTTTTTTATCTTCTGTATATAAACTAAGAACGCTACCATAGAAAATCAGTTGTCATCGGTTATGAGTTACCAGTTGTTATCAGTTAGTTACCAGGTCTAAGTTGTCAGTACTTAATGAGCTTAGCTTGTAAATATTTTCCCTTTGCTAATAATTGACAATGTCATAAGAGTTTCTCGTGACGAATAAAGTTTTTATAATATTTAACTCCAGTTGAAGTTACTTATAAGTTAGCCACTATCAGTTTTATTATAATTAGAATTTAGTTACCGCAACGATATATTCAACAAGTCTTGTTTGGGAAATTGGGTCTGGCCTGCTGCCTTTGACTGTATTAGAGTCTATGGGAAGATAACAATGTAGTGTCAACTTCCTCCCTACGGGCCGAATTTTTTAATTTAGCATTACTCAATAAAGACTTGTAGTTCTTTATTTAAGACTCCAATATTTTTAAATACCCATAACTATAAAAACTAACTTACTAAGCCTACGCCCTAGCAAATATTGTCCAGAATAGATAATTTGGCCCTAAATTACGAAAGCCTGATTTTTTAGGCTAAAAGTGGTAGGTGGCACCGTGGCCAGTTTTTTAATTAAAATACCTAGGCTCTACTGGCCACAGGTCCAGTTTCAAAAAAATCCTTATTTCCCACACTGGGTGGAATCAAAATATAAGCAGACGAAGTTTCTCAATAAAGTATGCGAGGATGGTACTAGAGGCTAAAGCTACGATCCGACGTTCTTAGTACATAATCAAAAATGTCTTGATTAGAATCAAGACCTAAAAAGTATCGATAAGACTGAGGGTATCACTTGTCTGAAGGATCAGATATTAATTTTTCTTTTTAATTGAAACTTAAATGCATGCTTAAGAAAAAACAACGTTCCATTACCGTTTTCCGTTGAAATAAATTATTTTACTGGTAATCAATTTCAAAAATTTACTTATCTCGGCTTTTCGACCACAATTCCATTCCCCGAAAACATTTTATCATTACATTAATTACTTTTGGGAGAGTACGTGTATGGTTTTGCGTTTTAAAAGGTTCCTAAAGACGTTACATCCCCATTCGTGACCGGCACTCTTCGCAGTGGAACATTTTAATTATTCTAAAACCAATGGCGCCAAATTCAATAGGGACAGTAACATTTTTAGTCGCGGTTTTGCAAAATGATGTAATATCGAGTGTACTTTAGTGAACCGTCGTATTGTTCTTTCTCATAGTTCAGGGCATGATCAGTGTTACTGCCCAATTTCTCTCTCTAGTTTCTAACAATGGTTAGAGACTATTTGATATGGCACGGCACAACGTTATATACATTTGTAAATTCCAGAGCTGTGCTAATTAGCTGACAACTAATTGAATTAGAATTAGCAATTAGGGAAATATTTATGAACTAATTAATTAGCCAATTAGCAATTAGGGAAATATTTATGAATTAATTAATTAGCCAATTAGCAATTAGACATAGAAACTAATTCAATTCAATTAGAAGTTAGACATTTATCAAACTAATTAATTAGAATTACTATTTTCTAATTAAGGTAAAAAAGAAACCATAAGTAAACATAAAAGTTTAAAGTGCCCATGGATTTAGTACTTTGGTAATGCAAAGTTTAATGTTTTAATGCCATTGAAAAACGGGTACGGAAGCCATGAATTATTCTCGAAAAATGAGACAGGCCTCGAGTGTTCCGTCATGTTAAAATTTGTCTCATTTCTTCATTTTATTGCACAGTTCCTATAATGGACTCCTGAGTAGTAAATACATGCGCACTGCCATTAATTCGAGTAGGTAAATCAGTCGAAATTGCGAAATGGGCCAGTTGCGATCCAATTTTCTACTAGTACTAGTATTCTCTCATTATTGAGGAGCTGAAAAATTTAGAGTAGCACTAAGGTTTCCTCATCGATATAATAAGGCTTTTTCATATTCAAATAGATGAATAAAGAATTAATTCCTCGATTTTTTACAACAAATTGGCGTAAAAGTTTAATTGAAAATCCAATTGGCTAATTAGTTAATCCTAAATCTAATTAAATTTTAATTAGATAATTACCTTTCCGAATCATACTAATTAATTAGAATTACTTCTCAATTAGCACTAAGGTAATTAAAATTCAATTACCATTTTCAATTAGTAAATGTTGCTAATTAATTAGAAATTGAATTAGCTAACTAATTAATTAGCACAGCTCTGGTAAATTCTAAGTAGCACAAAAGTAAAAAGAATCCATTTTTTTATATTTTGGTTTGAAATAAATAATCTCATCATAGTAGTTATAACGAACAGAAATTCAAGAGAATGGCACCGGTAATGAGCAGCAAAAAGAGAGGAAAGTTTGCTTCAAGGTAGCAGAGGGACATGGTAGTGAAAATAGTAATCTAGAATTTTGTTCGTTCAAACCTTAATATATCATGAAAAATTCAAGTGAGGAGGCGGCACTACCTAGAAAGATCTATTTTGGCAGATAACAGCGAAAAAATTATGTTCTACACACACTGGGACTATGGGAGAGTTTCTGGGCCGCAGGTCGCACATGATGAAATTTCAACTTCAGTTTACATCAATTCTCCCTGGTCGTACTAGTAGCAGGTTAAGCTATAGTTTTCTCAGGTCCTGTTAGTCTCGAAAGGGTTATATAGTCCTTGTAACTTTTAAAAGGTTGTTGTCATGGCTAAACAGACCGCTATTACAGCTTTTTATTGTTTTATAGGTTTTTTGACACGTTATCTCCCAAAAGTAATTAATGTAATGATAAAATGTTTTCGGGGAATGGAATTGTGGTCGAAAAGCCGAGATAAGTAAATTTTTGAAATTGATTACCAGTAAAATAATTTATTTCAACGGAAAACGGTAATGGAACGTTGTTTTTTCTTAAGCATGCATTTAAGTTTCAATTAAAAAGAAAAATTAATATCTGATCCTTCAGACAAGTGATACCCTCAGTCTTATCGATACTTTTTAGGTCTTGATTCTAATCAAGACATTTTTGATTAATATCTGTTCCTTCAGTCTTCATTTTAATTAAGAATGTTAAGAAACTGTTTTACATTTTCAAAATCTGCACTAAGCAGAAACATATATAAAGGGGACCATAACTTTAGCTCAATCAGACATTTATTTATAATGATACTTCATAAAAAAAACGTAAATCAATAAAAGTTTGTATTCTTATTGTAATTAACATAATACAATTTTTACCAATCATTTATTGAAACGCGAGGTGCCCCCCCTAAAAATTCCAGAAATAGGACCAAATTGACAATTTTACAAAATTTTTAAAAATGCTGATTTATGTCCGTTTAACATTTAGCTCAAAATTGTCATAAGCCCAATATGAAATTCGGATATCCTTAAAACTTCATAAAGACGATCCGAGATTGTCAATTTCAAATTTTTTGCAGCATAAACTAACGTCTGTTTAATATTAAGCTTAAAACCTTAAACAAAATATAGTCAGGGCTACCCTAAAAGTTCAAGCGCCCACAAGTACCTACAAGCGCCCACAAGTACCCACAAGTACCTAAAAGTACCTACAAGTACCCACAAGTACCTACAAGTACCCACAAGTACCTACAAGTACCTACAAGTACCCTCAAGTACCCACAAGTACCCACAAGTACCTACAAGTACCCACAAGTACCTACAAGTACCCATAAGTACCTACAAGTACCTACAAGTACCTACAAGTACCCACAAGTACCTACAAGTACCCACAAAAACCTACAAGTACCCACAAAAACCTACAAGTACCTACAAGAACCTACAAGTACCTACAAGTACCTACAAGAACCCACAAGTACCCACAAGTACCTACAAGCATCCACAAGCACCCACAAGTACCTACAAGTACCCACAAGTACCTACAAGTACATACAAGCACCAACAAGTACCCACAAGCACCCACAAGTACATACAAGCACCCACAAGCACCCACAAGTACCAACAAGTACCCACAAGCACCCACAAGTACCTACAAGTACCCACAAGTACCTACAAGCACCCACAAGTACCTAAAAGCACCCACAA
This sequence comes from Phalangium opilio, assembly GCA_019434445.1. NCBI lineage: Eukaryota > Metazoa > Arthropoda > Arachnida > Opiliones > Phalangiidae > Phalangium > Phalangium opilio. The sequence continues at coordinate 333,313 of JAEQBA010002670.1, forward strand.
GTACCTACAAGTACCCACAAGTACCCACAAGAACCCACAAGTACATACAAGTACCCACAAGTACCTACAAGCACCCACAAGCACCTAAAAGTATCCACAAGCACCTACAAGCACCCACAATACCTACAAGTACCCACAAGTACCTACAAGTACCCACAAGTACCTAAAAGTACCCACAAGTACCTACAAGTACCCACAAGTACCTACAAGTACCCACAAGTACCTACAAGTACCCACAAGTACCTACAAGTACCTACAAGTACCCACAAGTACCCACAAGTACCCACAAAAACCTACAAGTACCTACAAGAACCCACAAGCACCCACAAGTACCTACAAGTACCCACAAGTACCTACAAGTACCCACAAGTACCAACAAGTACCCACAAGTACCAACAAGTACCCACAAGTACCAACAAGTACCGACAAGTACCCACAAGCACCCACAAGTACATACAAGTACCCATAAGTACCTACAAGTACATACAAGTACCCATAAGTACCTACAAGTACATACAAGTACCTACAAATATCCACAAGCACCCACAAGTACCCACAAGTACCCACAAGTACCCACAAGTACCCACAAGTACCTACAAGTACCCACAAGTACCTACAAGTACCTACAAGTACCCACAAGTACCCACAAGTACCTACAAGTACCTACAAGAACTCACAAGTACCCACAAGTACCCACAAGCACCCACAAGCACCCACAAGTACCTACAAGCACCCACAAGCACCCACAAGTACCTGCAAGTACCCACAAGTACCTACAAGCACCCACAAGCACCCACAAGTACCTACAAGCATCCACAAGCACCCACAAGTACCTACAAGTACCCACAAGTACCCTCAAGTACCTACAAGTACCCACAAGTACCCACAAGTACCCACAAGTACCCACAAGTACCCATAAGTACCCACAAGTACCTACAAGTACCCACAAGTACCTACAAGTACCCACAAAAACCTACAAGTACCCACAAAAACCTACAAGTACCTACAAGAACCTACAAGTACCTACAAGAACCCACAAGTACCCACAAGTACCTACAAGCATCCACAAGCACCCACAAGTACCTACAAGTACCCACAAGTACCTACAAGTACATACAAGCACCAACAAGTACCCACAAGCACCCACAAGTACCAACAAGTACCCACAAGTACCTACAAGCACCCACAAGTACCTAAAAGCACCCACACGTACCTACAAGTACCCACAAGTACCCACAAGAACCCACAAGTACATACAAGTACCCACAAGTACCTACAAGCACCCACAAGCACCTAAAAGTATCCACAAGCACCTACAAGCACCCACAAGTACCCACAAGTACCCACAAGTACCTACAAGTACCCACAAGTACCTACAAGTACCCACAAGTACCTACAAGTACCCACAAGTACCTACAAGTACCCACAAGTACCCACAAGTACCTACAAGTACCTACAAGTACCCACAAGTACCTACAAGTACCCACAAGTACCTACAAGTACCCACAAGTACCCACAAGTACCCACAAAAACCTACAAGTACCTACAAGAACCCACAAGCACCCACAAGTACCTACAAGTACCCACAAGTACCTACAAGCATCCACAAGTACCTACAAGCATCCACAAGCACCCACAAGTACCTACAAGTACCCACAAGTACCTACAAGTACATACAAGCACCAACAAGTACCCACAAGCACCCACAAGTACCAACAAGTACCCACAAGTACCTACAAGCACCCACAAGTACCTAAAAGCACCCACAAGTACCTACAAGTACCCACAAGTACCCACAAGAACCCACAAGTACATACAAGTACCCACAAGTACCTACAAGCACCCACAAGCACCTAAAAGTATCCACAAGCACCTACAAGCACCCACAAGTACCCACAAGTACCCACAAGTACCTACAAGTACCCACAAGTACCTACAAGTACCCACAAGTACCTACAAGTACCCACAAGTACCCACAAGTACCTACAAGTACCTACAAGTACCCACAAGTACCTACAAGTACCCACAAGTACCTACAGTACCCACAAGTACCCACAAGTACCCACAAAACCTACAAGTACCTACAAGAACCCACAAGCACCCACAAGTACCTACAAGTACCCACAAGTACCTACAAGCATCCACAAGTACCTACAAGCTCCACAAGCACCCACAAGTACCTACAAGTACCCACAAGTACCTACAAGTACATACAAGCACCAACAAGTACCCACAAGCACCCACAAGTACCTACAAGCACCCACAAGTACCTACAAGCACCCACAAGTACCTACAAGCACCCACAAGTACCTACAAGTACCCACAAGTACCTACAAGTACCCACAAGTACCTACAAGCACCCACAAGCACCTAAAAGTATCCACAAGCACCTACAAGCACCCACAAGTACCCACAAGTACCCACAAGTACCCACAAGTACCCACAAGTACCTACAAGTACCCACAAGTACCTACAAGTACCCACAAGTACCTACAAGTACCTACAAGTACCCACAAGTACCTACAAGTACCCACAAGTACCTACAAGTACCCACAAGTACCCACAAGTACCCACAAAAACCTACAAGTACCTACAAGAACCCACAAGCACCCACAAGTACCTACAAGTACCCACAAGTACCTACAAGTACCCACAAGTACCTACAAGTACCCACAAGTACCAACAAGTACCCACAAGTACCAACAAGTACCGACAAGTACCCACAAGCACCCACAAGTACATACAAGTACCCATAAGTACCTACAAGTATCCACAAGCACCCACAAGTACCCACAAGTACCCACAAGTACCTACAAGTACCCACAAGTACCTACAAGTACACACAAGTACCCACAAGTACCTACAAGTACCCACAAGTACCTACAAGTACCCACAAGTACCTACAAGTACCCACAAGTACCTACAAGTACCCACAAGTACCTACAAGTACCTACAAGAACTCACAAGTACCCACAAGTACCTACAAGAACTCACAAGTACCCACAAGTACCCACAAGTACCCACAAGCACCCACAAGCACCCACAAGTACCTACAAGCACCCACAAGTACCTGCAAGTACCCACAAGTACCTACAAGCACCCACAAGAACCTACAAGTACCTACAAGAACCTACAAGCACCCACAAGTATCCACAAGCACCTACAAGCACCCACAAGTACCTACAAGCACCCACAAGTACCTACAAGCACCCACAAGTACCTGCAAGTACCCATAAGAACCTACAAGCACCTACAAGTACCTACAAGTACCTACAAGCACCCACAAGTACCCACAAGTACCTACAAGCACCCACAAGCACCTACAAGTATCCACAAGCACCTACAAGTACCCACAAGCACCTACAAGTACCCACAAGCACCTACAAGCACCCACAAGTACCTACAAGCACCCACAAGTACCCACAAGAACACACAAGTACCTACAAGCACCCACAAGAACCCACAAGTACCCACAAGAACCCACAAGTACCTACAAGCACCCTCAAGAACCCACAAGAACCCACAAGTACCTACAAGTACCCACAAGTACCCACAAGTACCCACAAGTACCCACAAGTACCTACAAGCACCCACAAGTACCTACAAGCACCCACAAGTACCTACAAGTACCTACAAGTACCCACAAGTACCCACAAGTACCCACAAGTACCCACAAGAACCCACAAGTACCTACAAGCACCCACAAGTACCTAAAAGCACCCACAAGAACCCGGGCAAAGCACCTACAAGAGCTCAAACGCCATGTTTTTCTTGATAATATCCCTCTAACGAAGTGAATCACAACAAAAACGCCGTAAGTTTAACATAAAAAATTAGGGCTAAAATGCGTGTCTCTAACAGTGGTAAAACGCCGTAATTCCAATACCCAAAACAACGTAAGTCAAAGTATGTGTTAATAATGATAAAAATCAATACTTAAACTTAATTTATCTTAATGAAACTAAGAAAAGGCACATCTATGGACTGTTATCTTTCATTTAAGATGGTTCCCAAACGTAACGAATGAATAGTTTTCTTTATACACGATCGCAATTAAGGTCATTTTTCAAAAAAATCCCATGTTATCTCTATGGAACAATATAGTATGTTTCACCAAATGTCTTAATAATTTTATGGATTCTAAAACCACCCTTAACAACTTTTTTCATTATAGAATTAACTATTAGTTGGATCTCTTTGAAATTTTAACCACAAAATTAGGGCCCAAATTTTAGTTCACTGGCAAAATTTCAAAGCGGCAAACACAATACGAAAAACGTTACAGCCAATCAAAGAACCCTCCTTTAGCATTAGAGGGAGTATCAAGTCTTATCTAAGAGAGCGACCGCTCTCCTAGAATAAATCCGTTTTTGGTATTACATATATAAGGAATCCAAATGTAGCTTCAATGTTAGTCAATTCGTCACTTGAGTTGTTATTATCGAAGTTCAATTTAAAGGTTTCGCAAAGGTAATACTTTTTTCAATCAATACTTCCCGACTTAATTACATTTTCATTGAATACAAGACTTTTTTCTCAAAAGTTTAAACGCTGAAACTACATCGTGAATGCCGTGAACATATTCCCAAAGAGCTTTTAAGGTTTACTCTCTAACGTTGTTGTTTAGAATCTCGGGACAAGTTTTCCCTCTGTGTTTCTTCAATCTATTCGTTTTGAGCGGAGTTCGTTGGCTCAGCGAAGCACCCTTCGCACTAGGATGCTTTGTTAGATGGTCGCTAAAGTAGAAAGGAAGAAGACGAGAAATAAAGAAAAAAGTTGTTTTCTTTTCGTTACGCTTTTCTGAGTAAGGCCCGAAACATAATTCTGTTGCCATGACAACACGAAGCCAAACCATCCTGCGCCTCGTTTCTCTTCCACATTAGACACAGGAACCGGGGAACCCTTTTTATCCCAGTCGGCCTCTGTTGTCTCATCTTTGTAACGTAAACTGTCGAGTCTCTTCGTCGTAGCCATAGTATTTTCTGAGAATATACAACGGTTATATAGAAACATAATTATTTGTAACACTTCTTGAAAATATTTTATAAAAGAAAAAGTTTTTCACTGATTTATTAAACTCAACTTCTGGAACCAATTGCTCTCTACTGTTGTTCATATCAAATTAAAATTGCGTATTCCAACGCTTAAGGTTTCCCTATGAAATAGGTGCATTTGCAGACAACTATGCTAATCTATGCTAATGGCTAATTACGATTAACTAAAGTTTTTAAGATATAGACTTAAGTCAAACTTGATGATCTTCGCGATTTCCGAATTCATTTTAATATCATTAAGAGATCAAGAATAATGCTCTTCGAAAAGTACCGTTGTTTGTTAGTTTTATTTAAAATTTTAAAAAAACACAATCTTCCAAGTTTTCACTTTGTCTAAATATTTTGCTCAAACTGAATTTTCCCAAAGAAGTATTGATACGCAACTTTGGACAGCCAACCAAAACCAGGAACACACTATCTCTAACATTAAAATTACTTTGCATTTAAAACTTTCTGTTTGATAAATTTGTTTCATCCAATAATTTTTTTTATTATAATACCATAGAGCCTCATAAGATGTGTTCCATAAATTTGTCACTGGTTACTGAGAGCTTGTCATGAAGTAGCGCAGGTTAAACGTCATAGAGTCTCGTAAAGTGACGCCTGGTGAGTCGCTGTCAAAGGCTTGGTACAGACTAAATAAAAAGATGGACTGACTGCCAAACCAAGTTTAGTCAATTCTCGCGTCGTTCTCGAACTAAGTCTGTAGCATTACAAAGTATAGGAGTTGTGATACTTATGGAACATATCATACAAACTTATGATAATACGAAAAAGTGTTTCAAGTTGGGAACTTTGACTATATATAAATCTGCGAAAATAACCGGAGTCATTTATAGCATAATACAGTATATGGATAGAAACAATGTGTTTATGAGCATACCACGAGTACCTAGGTAATATATGACTTTGCCCTGTCATTCTCTTTTTCTTTGCAGAAAGGATTTTCGGAAGTGTGAGAATGTAGCATTCGGCGCTGGCTCGGGCCCTGTCCAGGCGCTAAAAGCAATTTCATTCCGCTTTACTTGCCAAGTTTCTAATATGCCTTCGTTTTTCGGATTGACTAATGCATCCGAGCATCCGTCAAAAATAGTTCCGATTTTCTTTGGCTCTTAAACTCACTTCAGTAGCTGAGAGCCAAAAATCTTCACCGCTTTCCTGATTTTTCCCATTTCCATCTTTCCGAGTCTTCAGCTGAACGCAATTTTCAACCCTTTTCAACGTCCGATAAGGTCCATACTCTTTTTCTCCTAATAAGCTCATTGAGAAGAAAATTTATTTGGGTGGATTAGCAATAACAGCAGTTTCGAGATGGTAGTATTCAAATTGAGAGTAGAAAGCCAGGTTTGTTTTTAAAGGACCACTGACATAAAAGGGTTGTGGGAATTGTGATTTTTTGTCTTCGTCTTGAATGCCATTCAATTCTAAAAAGGCTATTGGAAATAATCTATAAAGCATGGAATAATTGCATCTTGGAGCCATTAATTTCAGAAATCTGCACCAAAATTTTAACACTTGAAAATTTATTGGATCATACAGAATACATCCCTACGTATTTATACGTGCTCACAAATATTTTTCGTTTAATTACGTTTTCTGAAATTATTATTATGATTCACTGCGATTAATCCAAGCATATTCCAATGAATCGTTAAAACTTTTAAATCGTTCTTGGTTTGAAAAATACAATTTGAGTTGTTGAATAGTCTAAACGATTGTTAATGGGCTAATAATAATAGCGTACTTCAAAATTCGCACACGTAAACATTTAAGTAGATAAAAGGGATTGAAAAGTACGTTGAAAATGGTCTTGATGAAAAGATAGTGCTTAGTCCCTCCGTAACTAATGGGCTTTCTGTAAGTATTCAAATGATCTCACTTTTACTTTTAATCAGTACTCTAACAACAACTCTTATATTACAAATATGTGCAGAAATAGTTTCGGGATTAAGGGAATGTGACGATTCAGTACTTTGAAAATATCCTCTACGCTAAATTGCGGAGGATGGCACAATTAACTCTCTTACACGTATTAACCACATGAATCTACTAAATTACCGGTCTTCTATTGAGCGAAATTAGAGCCCAAATGTTCCTTGAATACTGATTTCGGGTTTTTTGCGATATTTTTGTGATTTTTTTGCCGCTGAATTTTTTTCACGAATTCAACGCAACTAAGTTTTGACGTCTCTCACTTCCTTCGTTTCTTTTCCGCTCTGTCAAAATGGTTTGCGGTAAAATATCTTGAAAAGCAAAATAAATTAATTTTTGTATGTCTTACACTCGGTTTTCACTGTGCAAATTGCTTTGCGGAAAGACTTTTAAGCATATTTAAATACGACAAAGAAATTACGCAATCTTTACAATAATAAAATATTAAATCCATAAAATCTTTTTATGTAGGTGGTCCTTTAATTTCCACTCTCTTTTTCTCTCAGTATCGTATACGCCTAGCGTTGGCCCGGAAAAATTAATGCGCCTGGATGCAATTTGCAGTCGGCGTGGAAAAAGGAATTTTTTCCATTTTTTCTTTCTTTCTTTTTTACTCTTTCTTAAAAAATGCAACTGAAAGAAAGGTTGGTGCTCGGCGGGGTGAACCCTTTCGCCCATGACTATTCTTATATTAGTTTTCGTTCTAATCAACGGTCCGTGGAGGCACTTCCAAATGTTTCCCAAGCGTTTTTCTCTCACAAATGTGCGATTAAGGACGTCTTCCTTCTTCTCCTTCGTTGTCGTGTTATGGAAAGAATCTCGCTCCCTCGCACTTATCTTCAGTTTTTTCTTTCTTTTCTTTTCAGGCTCTTCTTCGCTTTTAATCTTATTTTTACCACTTTTTTCATAATTCCGATTTCTTGCCGAATGAAATAAATTAGCATAGGAGAATGTTTTGCAAAATGTGGCCAATTAAGGCGTGAATTTTCGAAAACTTAAAGGACTTTGTTCTTTTTTTCTGGCGAAATCAATATACGAACGAACTGTTTTGTTGTGAAGTTGTAAATATAATATAATAAGTTTTTAGGAAAAGTTTTGTTATGATTAAAAATGGGATAAAAAAATGCTCAATGGGATCTAAGAAAAGACGAATATCAGACTAAGCTAAATTTAGTAATCCCGAGTTTCAGGCTGCTAGTTCCCGAAAGTCACGTGATCGAGTGTTCTGATTAAGTAAGCTATAATTTAGTATTCAATCATATTATTGCAAAGCTTAAATTATTGTTTTAGATGCAGTTCCAATATAAGAATCTATAAGCAAATTTACATTATAAGTTTCCCTTGTTATCATTTTTTAGCCATATCGTAGTATACGATAGGCTCTTAGTTTGACCCGAGCCGTCGTAGTAGTAGTAGTAGTAGTAGTGGCCGGGGTTGTCGCTTCGTTATCGTCAGATTTTAGCTTAAAAGGAACTTTATATTACCACAACCCACCCATAGGGGTTACTGGGCTCGGTTAGAGATTTAATTATAATTAAAATTTTTTCAGGTCAGACCCGGGATTCGAACCCGGGTCGCTGGCGTAGTAGACAAACGTTTTAACCACTAAACCATAGAGACTTGACAGAAACTCCGAGTTTTTTATTATTTATTATTTATTTTTATCTCTAAAATGTCGGGGTGATATGGGGTGGGGTACCTCTTAATCTGTGGGGTCGGAAACTTTTGAATTTTTATCTGTGGGGTCGGATACTTATGGAATTGTATGTTTGGGGTTTTTATATTTATTTTCTTTCTATGTATGTGCTAATTAAATAGATAACGATTTTTCTACCTCATGTGTTTCGTTCTCGTTCGGTAGCTATCGTCATCTATGTTATATTTGACTGGAACGTTTTGGCGGTTAATTCAAATGTGGGTTTAGATGAGCGTTATGCGTTTGATCATTTTAGCATTGCTAAAGGTAATTCGAGGGGATAATCACTAAAATGCGTAATCACTATAACTAAACTTTCTCTTTCAAAAGTTTCTGGGCATAAGTCCTTGTTAGAAATTTATAAGATGCGATAAGTGTGCATCGGCATAAGTCTATGTTGTAAACTCATCGAGGGGATTATCACTAAAAATTATCTGTTCTTCGATTCGCCGGAATGTTAGAATTACAGCATAAGTATATTTATACGGTTATAATTTAATCACTGTTTAGAGTGGGGAATCGAGGGGCTATTCACTCTGATTTTATGCACGGTAAATCATTTAAGCATTGTAAAAGATAGCGCTATTCACTCATTAGGGTAAGGTATAGAGGGGTTATCCACTCATTAGGGTAGGGTATAGAGGGGCTATTCACTCGTACGATATGGCTACTATTACGAGCCCTTGGGCCGTCTTTTTTTTTACTGCTAGCTCAGTTTCTTCGCGTATTACAAGCAGTTTCGCTAATACGAGACCCTCTTGGAAATGACGGTCGGGTGCCTGGTATGGTGATGGAGAGATGCTGTAAGAGGATGGGGAACTACACCTCCTGGCATAAAAAAGATTCCGGAGGGAGGGAAATTTTTTCTTTAGCTATTTTAATCTTACAATGTCTTGGTTTCCGTTTTTAGCCATATCGTAGTATACGATAGGCTCTTAGTTTGACCCGAGCCGTCCGTAGTAGTAGTAGTAGTAGTAGTAGTAGTGGCCGGGGTTGTCGCTTCGTTATCGTCAGATTTTAGCTTAAAAGGAACTTTATATTACCACAACCCACCCATAGGGGTTACAGGGCTCGGTTAGAGATTTAATTTTAATTAACATTTTTTCAAGTCAGACCCGGGAATCGAACCCGGGACGCTGGTGTAGAAGACATCCACTCTACCAATGAACCATTGAGACTTGAAAGAAACTTCGAGTTTTTTATTATTTATTCTTATCTCTAAAATGTCGGGGTGATGTGGGGTGGGGTACCTCTTAATCTGTGGGGTCGGAAACTTTTGAATTTTTATCTGTGGGGTCGGATACTTATGAATTTGTATGTTTGGGGTTTTTATATTTATTTTCTATTTATGTATGTGCTAATTAAATAGATAACGATTTTCCCCGTTTCCTACCGCGCTCCTCATGTGTTTCGTTCTCGTTCGGTAGGTATCGTCATCTATGTTATGTTTGACTGGAACGTTTTGGCGGTTAATTCAAATGTGGGTTTAGATAGAGCTAACATAGTGTTAAATGAGCGTTATGCGTTTGATCATTTTAGCATTGCTAAAGGTAATTCGAGGGGATAATCACTAAAATGCGTAATCACTATAACTAAACTTTCTCTTTCAAAAGTTTCTGGGCATAAGTCCTTGTTAGAAATTTATAAGATGCGATAAGTGTGCATCGGCATAAGTCTATGTTGTAAACTCATCGAGGGGGATTATCACTAAAAACTATCTGTTCTTCGATTCGCCGGAATATTTGAATTACAGCATAAGTAAATTTATACGGTTATAATTTAATCACTGTTTAGAGTAGGGAATCGAGGGGCTATTCACTCTGATTTTATGCACGGTAAATCATTTAAGCATTGAAAAAGATAGCGCTATTCACTCATTGGGGTAAGGTATAGAGGGGTTATCCACTCATTAGGGTAGGGTATAGATAGGCTATTCACTCGAACGATATGGCTACTATTACGAGCCCTTGGGCCGTCTTGTTTCATTCTCTATTGTCCGGGTTTTCTCAAAAACATATTCAATTTAGAAAACCTAACACTCAGCTCTAAAATTATTTTCAGTTTTTAAGTACATAGCATAGGTCTTTTCCAACCAATGAAAATTGTAGTGAATAAGCAAATCTTCAGAAATCAGATGTTATTCCCTAAATAACGAACCTTGATCGCTGACCTAGTTCAATTAACCTTGATCGCTAACCTAGTTCAATTAACCTTGATCGCTAACCTAGTTCAATTAACCTTGATCGCTAACCTAGTTCAATTAACCTTGATCGCTAACCTAGTTCAATTAACCTTGATCGCTAACCTAGTTTAATTAACCATGATCGTAAACCTAGTTCAATCACCCTCGATCGCTAACCTAGTATAATCGTCTATAAAGCCGGTATAATTGGGGTGAAACAACTACCTAACCCATACCACTAAAAAGTCGTATGTTCCACAGTTTAGGGGTAAACAACGCAATTTAGAGTATGTAATTAAAATTGAGAAAAAATATACTTCAACTTAATTGTTTTTAATGAAACTTCAAAAGGCACCAGTTTAATGTTCGACCTTTCATTTAAAACCATTTTCAGACCTATCGAATAAATAGTCTTCAAAAAATGGTCGAGTCACTTTGGCTATCACAGCAAACATTTTCCATGTTATTCCTATGGGAAAATTTCCCTTTTTTTACCAAAATGACTGAATCATTTTATGGAAATGAAAACCACCCTTAGGAACTATATTTTTTATAATATAAACTAATTAATGGATCTCTTTGACATTTTAACCACATATTAAAGGCCTGAATTGTAGATCCGTGGAATATTTTCAAAACAGTATACATAATACGAAAAAAGTTACATCCAAACAAAAAACCTTCCTTATACATTAAAGTCAGTATGAAGTCTTATCTAAGAGAGCAACCGCTCTCACAGAATTATGCAGATCACTTAATATAATTGTAATCAAGGAATACACTCAGTAATTAACGGAATTTACATAAAAGTTCTGAAAATAGAAATCAGGTGTACAAACGTTTGGGATATGATTAGCCTATAGCATTATCAAAATGCAAAACTATTTTAAACGCCTATATAATGAATGTACAATTGATGAACTTGAAAAAACTGCAGTTTCTTAGATTTTATCAAGAAGGCTTCATTATAATAATATATTTCGAATTTTTTTCTCAGTGAGAAATTAATTCACATTTTCCCATAATTAAAAGCAAATCTGAAAGATTATTAATTTTATTTTCTTCAACTTTCATTATTGGAGCTCTTTACTCTTTACATTCCAAAGTTATAGCAATTATAGAATTTTAGGTGTTACCTTGGTTCACAATTTCAATTCATAGACTTTAGTTATATTCAATTAGAAAACCCCGTTTATTTTTTATGGTGAAAAATGTTTTCAGTTTTAAGCGAATTTCTTCTTAAAGAAAATGGTGACAGAATTTCCGCGAATTACGGTTTTCACGCAGCTTGTTGGTGCCCCAGGGAACGTCGAGACCTAGTCGTTAATATCAGGTTTTTGACACGTTAATCTTGGCGACAATAATAGACGAAGAAAGAAAGAAAGTAAGGGTTGGTAGGGGGAGAGTACTCGCTTAAGGTTTCTTATTAGCCAAACCGGAGAAAATAAGCTTGGAAGCGGGAACGTAAAGAAGGAAGTCTGGAATAGAAAAGCCGCTGACACGCTGTTTGCTCGGATCATTTTCCTTCCAACATCCCTTGTCTGTCTGTCTTTGCGAGTTTTCTCTCGCTTCTCCCAAGAGGTGGCGTTTCTATCCTACTCTCCAAGGAATCCGTCCGAAATGTACACTATGTAGCGTGCTCCTTCTCCTAATGAGGTGTCTGGCGAATCTCCTAGGACCTAGCTGTAATAGGGCTCTCCGCTACAAAGACTGACTGCCAAACGCCATATCCTCTTCTCTCTCTCTCTTGCCTAGATTCATTCCTTTAGTCTTCGACCAAGAGTAAATAAAGAACCCTTAAGGAGTATCTAGCTCAAATCCTTTGGGCGCATCCCCAATCCCAAGAAGACCCATGGCGACGAAAATCTAACTCAAGCGCCAACATACTGACAAAACAAACAAAAAATTTGTACCATAGTCTCAAAATAGCAAATAAGATTACGTAACCAACGGTGGTAAAAGAGTTTTCTTGAAATCACTATATGCGCTAGGTCCTGTATATAAGATTTTCTTAAACAAGTGTAGTCGTTGGACTCACTTTTTAGGAGGCCCCCATAGTCCACGCCTAACCATTTTCAGAGTTCTCTAGTCTCAAAGTCTGTCTCAGTGACATAATAACGGTTGTTACTGTCGCTATATCTCCTAACACTTTCTTGAATGAACTTATTTAATAGAAAATCTGGCAGTCCAAAAAATTTATCTGCAATACTGCAATCTCCACTTTTTATCACGGTTTACAGTCATGGTAGTAAATTGTTAGAAAGATGTTAACTCCTATGGAGTTTGAGATTGACTCTTGGTTCGGCAATATAATTTAGCCTTACGACAAAACGGGTAAAGGAAAGCCCAGCGTTCGTCATAGATAAGATTAGTGGAGGATAAACGAACTGGCCTTAAGGGCTGCATCTCGGTGGCTCCAGGTTTATTTGTGGTGTCGTGTTCATATGCACAACTGTCTTTCCTATGAGGTTTAAAATTGCGTATTCATGCGCCTCAGCTTTCCCTATTGAATCTAGGTCGCTTGAACTTGTTATAAATTCAATTTTCTTTCTGGCAGAGTTTAACAATCCTACTACGCAGGACGAACTAGGTCGTTTACTATTTCAAAGAAAATAGTTATTTAGTAGATTTTAATCTGCCCATTTTCCATAACTACCAAAGAAAAAAGAAATGGTTCAAATTTCCTTTCCATTATTTGATGATATATTTTTGAGGAAATAGCGTTTTTTAATAAGCCATTTTGGTTGAAGGCTTAATACTAACTTATAAATCTTTATAAGGAGTTATTTTTGGTGATGCAACGATCCGTTTATTTTTTATATTACTGATCTTTGGCTGGTGAGCTGGGTAAAAAAAAAATCTGACATTTTATCGCTATTGGCTCTCTCCATCATCTTCGAAGCAAGTTCTATACTATTCGGAATGAAAGCCGCAAAAAGTAGACTGCGAATGGGTTCCTTTAGAGGGGACCCTCGCTTCAAATCTTGTTCACCAGCAATAAAGTCGAAAGAAATACCTCCAATAGCTACATGCAATAGGTGCGCCTGATTTATATGGGATCCTAAGGCGTATAAATAAGCAGTGTTGTGTAAATAGGATAAAAACGAATAAAAATCAAAATTAAGTGCATTTGAGTATAGATTAAGGTGAAGTTTCACTTTTGTCACTTGTTTTTATTGCAAGAATATTTTATTACTGCTTATACGCAGATCCTGCTAGCAGGAGTTTCTGCGGGTTCGAGCGAAGATATGTGAAATTTTCGTATTTTTACTTTACTATACTGCAACCGATAAGGCAATTTTGATTTGTAAGGAAATTGTTTTTTGGTGGTCGTAAATTAAATTGCTTTATGATGTTAAATCAATCAATGAAATTAAATTACGAAATTTATTATTTTCAATCCCTCTTGTTCGACGGTAGAATAATATTTTCACGCTACTGCTGAAGTAAGCAGAAACTGTGCGAATAGATATGGTATACAATTTTAAATCTACATTTGAGACCACGTGTTTTAATCGGACGCGTCATATCGAGCGATTCCTGTGGAAAACTCATTTACATTTGTGTTTTCAAGTTTTCAATAAAATGTGTAAAATAATTTAACATTCACAATTAATTTAAGAATTGTTTTTGTATGAAATTAAACCATTTGTAAAGGTTTACATCATGTTCTATCATTACGCCTAGTAGCACAGCGGGGCAAGATTAGAGGACGCAATTAAAAAGTCCAGGTCAGAAAATAACCGTAGAAGGTTCACTGACGTAGCTATGTCTCAAAGCTCAAGGACTCTGAAAATGGTATATTGACTTTTGAAAAATTGTGAAAGTTGCCAGGTTCTTCAATGATTTTCATATTTATCACAGGTTGGGTACATATTGTAAGTTTCAAACTAAATGTTTTTCCAAACTGATCATTGCCACAATTTATTCAGAACGACTTCAATCTTAAAAATAAAATTTTAAAATCTTACTTATTAAAATCTTCACAATAACTAGGTTTAAAAATTCAATTACTATTCAATATATAGGTGTTTTCCAAAGCTTTCGTAGTTGCAGAAAAGTCATCTAGCGTTGGCTTTTAGGCCGTCGGGACATTTTTATTACTTTTAGGGAAGCTATTTTAAAAGATGGAGGCAAGTTGAACCCCCAAAACCATAAGGCCAATCTACAGACTCTAGGGAGCCAGTGTTGTAAATATTCAGTACAATAGGGAACTAGCCTAATATGCCGCACCCTCCCCTGTGCGCTGGTTTCTCTGCAAGTGTTTAATGGAAAGTTTTATATAAATTTTGGATATTTCATTTAGCGAGGAGCCTCTCGGCTCAAACTGTTGAAAGAAAAGATGAAAGAAGAAACGCTCTTTTAATGATAGAAGCTTTATAAAGCGTCAGCTGACCGATTTTACTCTTTCTCTTATCTAGTGTAAGTACGTCGAACGGGCTAAAGCTTGTCTTCCTTTCAAATGTCAGATTCTTCAGCGCGATCTCCGAGTTGGATTTTTATCCCTCTTCTATTCTTTCATTCTGTATGGCATAGCCGCGAAACCTTTTCTATCCGGATGTTGGAGAAAGGAAGTAGGAAGCCGAAATGGAGTGGGGAAGTTCAAGGTAGTGTAAGTCCAACATATACACCCAATCCACTCCTCAAATCTTTTACAACTTACAAGAAGTAGTTCAACAATCTTAAATCCACTATTTTCATTTATGGGCATGGTTCCAATTTTGTAATAAACGTAAATGATTTTTCTTCTGTCGGTCCATTACCTTTACGAAAGACCAAAAGTCGCCTTGAGAGTTTTTGATAGGTTAAAAGTTTAAAAGTGGTACTTCAAAGGCAAAACACATCTTGCTTCTAAATGAGACCGAAGCCAAGGTTGGTCATTTAAGAAATTATTAAAAATAAAGGTCTTTCGTGTATGCACACTCGAGTATACTATTTAAACCTTCATTTATCCCTAAACAAATGCGAATGGGCTAGTTCCAAAAACCCTTCCGGAATTGATATGTAGACTACTGCTTTTGATTATGCTATTTTCTTGTATCATTATTCTTTATTTATACTAAACTACAACTAAAATATAGAATTTAAGTCTTGAAGGATTGTTGGTTTTTTTTCGTATAGGTGGGGTGGCGTAGCTGTTAGCGCTTTCGCCTCGCAGCAAGAGGATCCCGGGTTCGATTCCGGACTGTGACACCGGGTAAAAATCTGGGAACAAATCCTTCTGCGTAGAGTTTTCAAGTTCTCTCCCGGCTTGTTAAAAGGAGTTTACCTCCGCGGTCTAACCCGGTATCTCCTTTCCATCAAAACTTGCTGCGGTTAACGGTAATAGTTAGTATAGGGCACTGAAGGTTAGCTGTGGGGGCAAAGGGGCTAGCCACCACCCGTTTATGCATTGTAAATGGACCCACCTGCAAATAAGCCACAGGCTTAGTGTGGAAATCTCTTCGTAGACAAAGCTTAGATTATTATTATTATATAGCCTGTGTTACTTTAAACTGGATTTTGTAAACGACGTTGGTTTAATTATCAGCTAATTAGAATGAAGAAATTATACAATTAAATACTTCTGGGCTAAAACATTAATCAATTAAGAGCACAACCACGTTATCACATTTTCAAAAGAATGCCTCTTAAAAGAATACTTCGATTTTAAATATTTTTGTTTCAGCTTATAAAATAGTGAACATATAAACTGCAACTACAACCATGTTTCAATCTACAATATTAAAAATGATACAAGCAATTAACTTTCCTTAATATTCCTTACGAGTTCGGTCATTTCCCGAGCCATTTAGCGAATACCCCTATTGTCCTCAATGCACCATTACGCAAACTTAATTGCTGGTAACTTCAATAATATTGGAAATAAAAGCATGGTTCCTATTGATATATTAATTTTTTCATCCTTTTGATTAAAAATGAAAAATTCTAGTTAAGAAACAGTTTCGATTGGTTGAGGCGACAATATTTGAGCTTATTACACAATATTTATCTAAATATTCTAAAATAAACAAAACTATATGCTTGAATTATTATAAGTAATGCGGTATAAAATGTAATAAGAAAAATTATTTGCAATGAGATTAATATTTATTTGAACAATTTTCGGACGTTTATATGAAGTTAAGAAGAATGTTAGCTTCACTTCTGTGCATACCGCTTACTAATAAAGGCGAGTATTCAAAAATGTACCCACGAGATTTTCAATAAAAGTAATAAAAATTGTCATTCATTTAGCTTATGTGTATAATGAAAAGTCTTAATATACTATATTATAATATCGAAACTGACAAAGAAAACCTCAGCACGCTTAAATACACATTAATTATAGTACACTATTATAGAAATCATTCTTTTGTCCAAAAAATGAGGATATTTAAAAAAACCTGTGACAGGGGTTTTGTAGCGTAGCACCCTGAAAAGAAGATTGGATTAATTTACCCTACAGGGATTTAAGAAAAGACAAATAAGACTAAAAAGAGTAAAGGAAGGTGGAATGGGGATGGGGGGGCGGATGGGTTAGAAATCCCCGAGGCGTTGACGCGTTTCTTAAAGTGCCAAGTTGGAGGCCGAATAACCAACTAGGGAAGAGTAAACAAGAAAGTTTTTCTCTTCCTTAGCCAAAGCTCCAAAGCAGCTTTTTTTTCCTTATTCTTTTCTTGCTTTACTTCTTTTGCTCCGATGAAGAGGCTGCCAGAAGATTGGAGAAGTAGCTTTGGCGATGCGCTAAACGACCCGTTTTTCATCTTCCCATTCTGTGCCGCACAATGAAGGCCCCAACAGCGAAATAAAAAAGGATGACCATAAAAAACTTTTTTCTTCTCTTCTCTCCATTTGGCCTCTATCCCTTATTTTTTAGGCAGTTGGTCCGTGCTAAAGTACTAAAGAAAAGACCGACCAGCACCACACCCAAAAGAGACCTAAAGAACAGGTTGGTTCAGTACCCCCCAAAAGGCTTTAGAACGCTTACGCTACGCAGACTGGCTTTTGACCGCTACAAAGCTCTCCTTGAACTGCGTTTCCCAAAGTTGCAACGAATCTTTTGCCAGATTCTTGATTTTTTTTAGTTATTTAATTTCAGAGACCATTATTTTGAACAATTTCGAAACTTGATTCTACGCAAAATAGGTAAAAAGTATAGTAAAATTATGTTTTTATTATCTGTGATAACAATAGACTTTAGTCCTGGAGATATGAGATTACTTGTACAATAATAATGAATCGATACCGAAATGTTGGGATTACAAAAAAACTATACCGTCAGTTGGTTATAGTGTAGTTTTATGAAACGACTAGCTTTTACCCGCGGCGTCGCTCGCGTGTAATAAGAACTTCCATCAAAATGATACAAAGAATGGGTAGATTTTACTGATGACTAATATTTTTGTAGCACCCTATGAGCGAAGGCACTCGGTTTTGCCCGTCAGCCCGTCGGGACATTTTTTATTACTTTTCACGCGGACATTATTCCATAAAGAAGAGTTTTTTAGTTTTTGGCCGCCATTTAAAAAGATGGCAACAAATCGAACCCTAAAGACCATTCAGCCCGTCTTTAGGTTAAAGGAAACCCGTGTACTAAATATCTGTGAAATCGGTTGAAACGCGCGGACTTTGTTGCATAGAGAAGAGATTTTACATTTCTGGGCGCCATTTTTTAAGATGGCGGCGGATTGGAAAAATCTTTCTTAGTACGCGCCTACTACTCATGAGTAACGTTCCTGCAAATTTTCAGCCTTCTAGGGCAAGCGGTTTGGGCTGGGCGTTGATTATCAGTCAGTCTGTCAGTCAGTCAGTCAGGACTTTGATTTATATAGATATAGATTCACTGAACGTTAGACGAGTATTTTCATTCTTATTGAATATTTTCCTGGTCACAGGCCGTGAACAGACATTATTTTTACCTTGTCTAAAACCGCTAGATATTTCAACTCGTTCTTACTAAACCCAATAACAATAAAGTATGATTCGCTTTTGACACTAGATATTCGAAAAATACGGATACAAGTTCCGCACATCAAATTCTGGCATTATAAATAAAGCAAGTAGTCCACTTAGCCTTGCGAAACCGTATCGTTACCGTTTTAAGTTCGTAAATCATCCGGAAGAGGGCGCCCATTACCTAAGTCCGAAAGCATCGTTTAAGAAACGTTATCAGATGGCGTTCTGTTCGAATTTGGATACATGACGTTACGTTAACGATACGGTTTCGCAAGGCTTAGTAGACTACTTGCTTAACATTCTTCAAACCCGAAAATTAGACTAATTAACCAGAGCTAATTTTGAAAATCAAAAATTTACAATTTTTTCTGGATTTCATTAGTTGAATTGTAAGTTAAGATGGCTTACGCGAATGACTGAAATTGTCCGTGGTACTCTTAATCAGCTACAGTTGGTGCGATTTAAAGTGAAGTCAAGGCTTATCACTCTTCTGAAAGTGTAAAGACGAGGCTTCGTAGTCTCTTTTTTAAGTAAAGTAATCCTGTTAAGTTTTCTCTTGCTCGCCCTCGCGAAAGTACTATTTGCGCGGAAACATCATTTATGCGGTGCCTACAATTAGCACGCGCGTTTCGAGGGATCCGGAGGAAAGGGTAAAAAGAGGATGCGAAGAAAAAAATAAAGGGTAAAACCCACCGGTATATTTTTCCAACCGTTGGAGCGAAATAGAGTGGGGAGATTTGCGCGTGCTAGTGTTGATTCCCGAGACGGTTCAAACGAAAAAAAGAAGAAAGAAGCTTTTAGCTAAATTAGCTCACCTCGCGCCAATGCCTTTGTTTAAGGACGACAGTTTCCTTGGTACTTGGTAAACATTCTTAGAACTCCATCTTCCGAAACTTAAAGTCCTTACCAAATGAAAAGAGATAAAAACAAGACTACGGAAGGTCTCATTCGTGGGGTGGTAAGTTATACTAAGCTTATTTTTAGCTATAGCTCTACGAGATTTCGTACCAGACATACTTTTTACCAATTCCAAATTGGCACGAAAGAAAGCTAGTAAAATTCAATCGTCACTGAGTTTATATTGATAAATGCTTGTGTAAATTAAAATTTTTTCTTTTATTAAAAATTTGGTTTTGTGTGGCTTTTTATGCCATAGAGTATATTTTCTTTTGCAGTTATGAAACTACCTCAGTTATTGTAAGAAACTGTTTTGTGGTGACAGGAATTGCAAAATTTGATTGAAATGTTGTTTTCACAAGATATGAAATTTTCTAGCAGCACATAAGACAAACGTTTAAAAATGGAATGTAATCCCTACCTCACCATTAATTAAATTATTTTATTTTCAAAATAAATTACTAATCTAAAATTTCCAAAAACGATACGATAGTCATTATTGGTATTAAAATTATACTCAGCCTTTTTAATAGTGACAACTTACTTCGTCACATTAATTGTTCAGTTTCAAAAAATTATATTTTATTATTATAATTTATTGAATCGGTAGAACCCTGTAAAAATCAACAACTGTCCCGAGACCTAGATGATAAATTTTGAAGTAATTTGAGAAATATTAATCCACGCGTTTTTAGTGTTAGTTTCCTAAATTGGAAAAGTTCTTCAAAGTGACCTAACCGTGTCAATATAGTATGTTTTTGCTATAAATATTTAATTGTCAGACCTAGTAACTTCCATATTCATTGAAGAGTAGAAAAAAAATTCCAAATATAAGAAAAACCTCCCTTCAGACAAGATTCCTTTATGTGTTCATAGTCTTTTTAGTCAAATCTTACATATATTTAAAAAAGTGCATTGTTTCGATGTATGTATGTTAATGTTAACACCATTAAACACAGATGGGCGGGAATGGATATACGGCGCGTGGTTCTTTTAGAGCAGCGCCACTGTAGTGCCACGCCGCGATCAAAATTGAAATTTTTTCGACTCAAACCCTAGCCATAACATGATCTATGAGTCGAAAGGTTTCAAGACTCTCTGCTAGGGGCGACAACAGCCGATGCCCTTAGAAGAACTGGGGTTTCTGCCTGGTTATCATTTCAGTCATTTTGTGTTTAATGGTCTTAGGTTAATGAACAGTAACAATTCGTTATCGAATTTGACCAAACTGCATTGTTGGTATCAGTGACACTATGGATATGCTTTAGAAGTTTGGTTAAGTTCCTCAAGGTGGTTAACTATCCATTTAAGAACGTTCGTCCTATTCTAGATCTGTAAAATTTTAGCTTTATGAAATTGAATAACCTTTAATTCAGCATCATTTTATTGAATATAAAAGATGTTAATAAAAACATCATGCTTATATATCAAAAAGGTGGACAAAAAGACAATTTAGTGTTTAGTTTCTGCTTAGACTGAAATCTAATTCCGGTTACCAGTTCCTTAAAACACCTGGAAAACGCATATATAGATTTAAAATTAATGAAAAACTTTCGGTGATTATAAATAACGAATTAACACATCTAGAGACAGTTAAAAATATCTATTGGGTAATTAAATCTAGAATCTCATTCAACGATTAATAATTTGTCAAAGAAGAACTCGATTTATGTCACTCAATTTCTTGACTTTTTACTTTTGATACACTCTGCTCGTAAAACGAGTGACTATTTTTTATCGGAAACGTTCAAGTTTCGAAAAAGAGAATGTAGCTCCGAAGAATTGAATGTCATAGCGTTTTAGAAAAGAAGAACGTCCGGAGTAGAAAAGGAGAAGCAGGAAGGAAACGAGAAGAATTGAAAGTGTGGAACACTGGGTGCTTGCTTCTTTCATCGTAGTACGTCGTGCTTGAGATTTGGATCTACTGAAAACGAAACGTGATCCCTTTATATTTTTGTATTTACTCTAACGCCCTCTCTTATTCTCCTCTAGTCTTCAATAGACAGTGACCGTGCCAGTAAGTTTGTTTGTCATGTTCCTTGGACCCAAGGATGACTTTTCTTCTTTACCTTTTTTTTCGCTTTTTTCAATTTTCTCCCCTATCGTTTTTTCTTTCATATAATCTAGGTCATGCTTTCTATGTCCCTTCCCATTTATATTTCACTTCTAAGCCTTCTTCCTCTCTTAAGCGGCATTCCCTGTGCAATAAGTATTTAAATGTTAAATAAGAATTATTATCAAACCTCAGACCACCTACCCATGGACAGGCATCCCCGTTTTAAACCGCAGTTTTCAAATTGAAACGCGTTGCATTCGCCCTCATGTGTCGGCTGGCCGTAATATATCTCCACAAGTGACACGTGATCAATTAAAGAGACAAAATTCTTTTCTTATAAAGTAACCCTGAGTTATATTTACTAAGCAATTATAAATGTAACGTTTAAAAATCTCTAATGAGATGAACTAAAAATGAACGAATGATAAAGGTTTTCTCACTTTGTCACATTTATAAGATTTTAGGCATCTATTGACGCCTATTAGGCTACTGTTCTCGAGGGAGCAAGAATTAATATTTTTCACGAGTCTGTTTGTGGAGATGAATTTCCAGTAGCCGCCACCGCGGCGCTTTCGTCAAGCGTTACACTTTGCTAACCTAGCTCCCTATCCTCATGCCTGTCCATGGGTAGGTGGTCTGAGATCAAACTGACTATTTTGAAGGTATTCTCTAAGCAGTTTCAATTTTGCAAACCCACATTAAGATCTACACTCACTCAGACCACCTCACTAATTTGGATGCATCAGAAAGGGGGTTCAAAGGTAGCTTACAGTAACGCCTGCCGGTATATAATCAGACACCCAAAATCTGGTATCTTAATTGGCAACCACCCTAGCGAAAGATGTCTGTGGGTGAATAGTCATACCAGAAGTAAGATGAGACTAGAAGTAAAGAACTCTAGCATTGGTAGTAGATCCTGGCACTAGTGAACAAATTTGACGATTTTACGCCGCTTCCATCCCTGCACCTACACTAGAGAGAAAAAAATTGGTAGAGTTCCAAAAACTTTTCCTACCCCCTTCCCCTCAACCTAAAGCCGCGGAACACGGACGCGGGTGCTTGAATCTAGTATGGCCGTCTACCGTCACGAGAGTCTCACGTTTTTGGAGGGAAAATGCTGAAACCGCTAATAGAGGGCCAACCGTTGTTGTCTTATCAAGAATACTCACTTTTGCCAAGTGAAGAATTTGGTTAGCTCAGTACTTCTAGTCTCATCTTACTTCTGATCATACTAAACTATGGACGCAAGCCTATTCTTTGTAAATATAAATTAAGAATTCCAAAAGGGACTTTCCGGGATTGAATTATTTTATCAACCCCACATGAAATTAAAGCTATTGCCGCAACACGGGCTGAGGTTCCTAGAACTAAATGCCAGGCTGAACAGAGATGAGGGTATGAAATGTCGTGGCACACAGCGAAAGGGTTGGAAGCGAAAAATCTGGGATTAGAACTCTTTTGCCTAGAGTTTGCGAATTCTATTTTCACTGGTTTAATTAGTTTTCAATCGTTATGTTGATCCGATTCTACTTTTCATCAAAACGTGCTGAAGTTCTCGGGCATTTGTTAGTAAAGAGCGATATCGGATAACTGTGCCAAACTGGGCACCACTCTTTTTTTTGCATTGTAATTTTCTCATTGCAAAAACGCCTCTATGTAATATTGTACACGCATGAAAATAAGAGTACAAAAAAGCAAATGAGTTTAAATTGTCACGTGTCGCTTAAGGCCTTGTGACACTATACTAGCAGTTACATAATTCATCTTATCCCATGGGCTCCGAATGGGGTAAGATCTTTAAGATTTCTTGTACATACATCGTGTGTATTTCTGTGTCCCCAACATGTTTCTTCCTTCCTGTGACTCATTACGACTTTAGCGTGACCTACCCTATCTAGTTTCGCGTCCGTCGTCATTAAGAAAGACAACGAGAGATGGAGCGTAGAGAAACTGCTAGAAAATAGAAAAAGATGGAAGAGCCGAAAAAGAGAGCCAGTGTACACCGCGCTCCTGTCCCAAACTACCGAGTTCTATGAGGCTTGAAGCTTTTAAGGGCTTCTTTACTACTTTTTAAGCCAGGCAAAAAAACTCATCCAAATAGTTTATAGAATGGTTTTGGTTACGCCAGTCTTGTTTCAAAGGGGAGTGAGTATATACGGAAATAAATATCCTCCCACTTCTTACGTATTGCCTGACATAAGGTTAAAACTTAGTCTCAGTAAGTATTCATGCTGTGTATCCTTGGAACGTAACTGCTTCTATCAGCTACTGAAGGAAAGCATATTGAAGTAACAAATACTTGTTCAAGCTTATCGCAATTTACGCTCGTTGTGGATAGTCACGTTTGATGGGCTGGGTAAACCAGTGATATTTTACTATCGTTAGATGTTTTCAACTTATAGACGGCACCACACACATGATCTTTAGACGGCGCCACATATATGGCCTACATTAAAAGTAGCTACTCAATTTTTAATTTTCGAGTATAGTTTCGCTACGTTGGCTGTTGCATTGTTTGTTTGCCGAGCACGTGTAAAGAGCAATGAGTTTATATGCGTAAATTGCATTTAATGATGGAAAGATGAAACAGCGAGGCAGTTATTCGGTTATTTTGATTTGTCGACACTGAAAACTGACTAGATACGAGGAGATGCAAGCATTGACGATATTTGTTCGCCTCAAAACACATCCCCATGCCTTCTCGAGTTTCAGAATTCTTCGAGTACCGTATGTGCGGATCTACCTGAAACTAAATGACATGTCGCTAAAGACCGAGAGTTTTACACGCCCTACTACAGGATTGCCGTTCGATTGGTGTTAGTTAATTCTAACATGGAAACTTAGAAAGTTATCCACTTATGGTATTACCATAGCGATCACTGTGGGATTTTTACAACGATAACGTTTGCAAAAAAAAATTCCCTATAAAACCTACAGCAAAAATAACACAAAGGAAAGAAAAATTGTATTCCTTCCTCGATATAAGTTTGATACATAAAATTGAAGAGTCTAAAAGTTGGCTTGTAACAATCTTTACCTTTATGGTACCGCGTGTCATTAAGCACATCTCCTAGATTTATTTTGCATCTAAATTTGAAAATAACTTTTTTCTATGTTATACTCCCCTCTTTTGGAAAGCAAACAATACCCAGATGAATGATAAGTAACATGTTTTAGCCAAAGCATATTTTTTAACAGTATAAAGAGGTATGAAGTACGGATTACCCGAACAGGCATCTGTGGATTTGAAAAACACGAGTGCCTGCTTAGTAGGTTCGGTATTGTTTTACTTAATAGTAGAGGATCTGACGAAAAATCTTTTAATAAACACTTATATCGAGAGAAAATATTGATGTTTAAATACTAACATATTAGAGAGTTTAAGCATCCCCTATACGCGTACGTGTAGCCACCTTTGACAATGCATTGGTCTAATGCACTGTGGAAGGTAGCTACACGTACGCGTTTAGGGGATGCTTAAACTCTCTAATATGGATTCCCATCTCTTACAAGGCATTGGCTTAGGTGCCCGTTCAGCGGAGAAAAACATTAGACAAGTATACTATACTATACTACTATAACTATACAACCTTCGTATTTTTTCTCTCTGTGCATGGGCGAAATTTCAAACCCACCACTCAGGATTGTCCGGAAAGACATCCCCTTGCCTCTGGAAAGTCGGCTTACCCGCCGATCCCATTGCCCCGCATCATCATCCAGTACCAGTGGGATATATTTCTGGAGAAGAAAAGGTACGCTCAGCCCTGGTTGCGAGGAAAATCAAAGCAGTGGACTCATAGACGGAAGAGGACATCGTTACGTATAATTTCCGTTCCCGCGACCTACGGATTAATTATTGCTGTTGGGAGGGTTTCCCAGTTGTTTGCTCATTGTACGAGATTTTTATTTACTTTTATTTTTTCAACCAGTAACATTTAACGCTTATTCATTTTGATATCGTTCTCACGAACCATTGTTCCTCCCTGATCCAAAAGGGATCCATTTGTAGTAATGGAGAGAAAATAAATATTCATTCATTCATCCTGGAAAGTAGGCTTACCCGCCGATCCCCTTGCCCCTGGAATGTGGCGTGACGCATTACTGTGTCGCGAGACTTCCACTTCAGCTTTCAAACATTTCGCGGCTAAAAATTTAAAATATGTTTAAAAAACAAAATAGACCCAATATGTATTTGGGAAACGTGTATGCGAAATGGTAGTTTTATGAATTTAAGATTAAACTGTCCTACAAATAGTTTCACTGACTTTAGAAGAGTTTCAAGTAAAGTTGTCTGAAATAGAAAAAAAATCCACAGGGAAATATGTGTCATAAAATAATTGGGAAAATAATGTGTCGTATCCTAGAAAACATTGGGAACCACTAATCTATGGATAATTGTGTAACATAATATTTCACGGACTAGTTAGTAGTTTCCCGAGTGTAATAACCTTACAAGGTTTACGTAATTCGGTCGAGTTATCTAACGATGGTCAAAGTGGTCAGTCGCCCCCATTTTCTGTTAAAACCTTTTCTGGGTCGACAAATTTCTTTATTATAGAAGTGGAGATTAATATCCCCATAAATCCAGCCAGGAAATGGAATGCTCTTTCTTCTCCCTACTGAATTAGAGGCTTTGGCTTTTCTCGAATATTTCTTTTTTAAGCTGTACAAGCCCTAATTCTCAAAAATAAAACTTGTTTAATTGGTGAAAAAAAACTCCTTAATAGAGTGGACGTCTTTGCAAAAACTGAAGCGTTTTTTAAAAATTCATTTACGAAATATAGTTTTCTTAAGTTTAAGCCCATGTTGTTTCATTATGATCAAAACTCAAGAAGAAATATTTGGTGATACTTCATTCATTTACAATCAAACTAGATAGTGCTAAATCATTTGAAAGTAATTTGAAGTTGGTTTCTATTATAAATTTTTTCAATGCCTTGCATTTGGCAAGGAGAATTGGATATAATGTTTTCTTTGATAGATAAAGAATTTTTAAATATACATTTTAAAGATTTTGGAAAACTTTAGTACTATGTTAATCGGCTTAAAAACCTTTGTCGATGGATAAAACTCCAGAGCTTCGTAAACCTAAATTATTAAACATCTTTCTTTTCTATTCAAATCCCAAAATCCCACGCAAGCTTAAATCCGTTGAATAATAATGAACTCTACGCTTTTCATTAATATATTCTCCTTATAATTAGAGCTAAGATAATGCTTAGAAATTTCTTTATAAATAATTATCATTTGTGAAATAATTTTTCCGAAAAATTGCTTGTTTTTATGTATGTCGATATAAATAAATAAGCAAAATTAAGATTTATTTTTCCTACAGACATTCTACTCAAGAGAATACCAGTGGAGTAGCCTCTGACATTCGATTTAACTTAGCAAAACAGCATAATCTTCAAGTTCGTCTTTATCTTTCCCCTCCTGGCAAGTTCTTGGAATTGTGCGCGGGGAATTTGGATGCCAGATTGAAAACCTTCAACCCGCCATAATAAAATTGAAATGAAGCTCAAAAAAATCAATCGATATTTCGAAATGGAGTCCAAAAAACCGACAAAGCCCAAAAATACGTCAACTATTAATAGTAAAAAAATTTAATTGGTAAAAGCTCAATTTCCAGCCAATATTTTAGTGAAGACGCCAAATTGGCTGCTTTCCAGCCCAATATGGCATCCATGGGCCGCCGAGAAACGTGGTTACTCGGCAGTAGCTTAAATCTACGTCATCAGTCACCCATTCTTCATTTGTCATCTGTAGTGTACTAGGCTAAGATATGAAAAGGAAATCACCTTCATCCTGAACCGAATAATATGTCATAACCTCGTAGCTTGAAGGTGCGACCCAAGAGCCTTTTGAAACCATCTAAATCATGATGTTTTTCAAAAGAACTTGCCTAAATGAATTTTTCGTTCAGCTTGACTACATTGAAATTACCGAAGAGTGCAGTTATAGATAATTTAAACGCGGCGATAACATCTACAGATTATTTAGCGGAACTTGTTTCTCCAGCACCACAAATTTTCTTCGTCCTTCGTCTTAGTCAATTGCAAATATATCAACTGTATAGATTACTAACAAAATGCAAAACAATGTTTAAAATTTGGAAGTTTAATTGTATATATATTATTATACTTATTCTGATTCACATTTTACTTTTCTTCTACGGGTGGAAACAACAAAATATAATTAGATTAGATCAGAATCATTAGGAA
The DNA here is from genome assembly GCA_019434445.1 of Phalangium opilio. Lineage (NCBI taxonomy): Eukaryota > Metazoa > Arthropoda > Arachnida > Opiliones > Phalangiidae > Phalangium > Phalangium opilio. The sequence continues at coordinate 361,289 of JAEQBA010002670.1, forward strand.
TCAAATTGATTTGAATTTTGCAGTACCTTATTCAAATCCTGTTAACGTTATGTTCTATCTCATTGTGTCAAGTCATATTCATAAGGTTTCCACTTATCTCCTTTCAGTCGGCCTTTTGTAATGTAACCAACAGTCATTACGTCATATAGTGTGGGATACATACAGTTATTAATCTATAAAATAGTACACTTAATTAAAAAAATTAAAAATATTCAAAATGAATAATTAATTTTTTCTCTCTCGTTTTGTTCTTTTCTCTAATATTAGGTGATATAAATTCGTACAAGGCTGCGTCTCTTTTCTCAAAATTGAACCCGTATTTTCAATTCATTTTTACTCTAAAAATAAAATAGAAAAAAAACTGGGAAGTGGGAACGAATTCGAAGAAGGGGAATTCATTTCCATTTCTCGTCTTTTCGAATTCGTGGTGCGTGAAAGCAAAGGCGGTTTTCCCTGGCAGAAAAGTTTGCGCTTCATTTAGTTTGAGAAAGTCGCTATCTGTTTTGATTATTAAAAGACGTCTATGTATACAATTTCTCTCTCTCTCTCTTCCCTCGCTCTCCTAAGAGCATCGGGAGTAAAATCTGCAAAACTTCCGAACATTTTCCTTCCGTATAGATTTCTTTTTCACCCAGAGTATGTTTAAAGTAGCTTCACCAGCCGTTCGCTCTGGCGCAAAATATAATATTTGAAATAGAAGATGGAAGGGATGGGAAGAGAAGCAGGAGAAGAAAAAAAGGAATCGTTTGGATGGAGATTGGACGCTAACGATATTATTTACCAGGATACGAATGAAATTCGATACCCAAGCCGGGAGTCAGTATATAAGATGGTTGCTTTTTCTCGCGATAGGCAAGACAGGTTGCGTCGTTCGTCGATTTGGGTCTCCATATTGCCAGCCCGGAAGGACTTTGTTCACGCTTAAAAGAATTCCTTACTTTCTCTACTAACATCCTTTTATTTTGCAATGTCCACGTCGATCCTATAAAACAAGTAGGAGGTTGAAGGATGAAGGATGTTCTAGGAGAAGAAATAGACCTTGTTCAGAGTCTCTTGGTTTACAATCTTTATTGTGGTCCGAATCAGTTGAAGTTGTTTTTTGTGGTTTTCATTTTGTCCTTGGACATGCGAGACTATCATTTATAACCTATTACAGTGTCTATTTTCCTCGACGAGGGAGTAGAATGGATATTTGATAGGGTTAAAAAGGCTTGGGATTATATAGCAAAAACATATTAGACGTATTTCACCGATTTTTAAATTTTGATGATTATTATAAATAGCCGACTTAATGTGCTTCACTTGAAAATGGTTTCACGGATATATAATTGGGGTAGCGTGTCTGCAAATGTTAGCAACCACTGTTTCTAATATATAACACAGTGTAACTATCAAAGACAACATTGGTTGGAATTTTTCGGGCTTATTTAATTTAGAGTGGCTCAACAATAATTTCATAACGTTTTGTTCACTGATTTGCTTAAAACGTTTAGCCAATTAACTCCACAATTTTATTATGATTTAGAAAAACTTCACGGCAGCGTCTTCTTCTTTTACTCTTGTACGGAGGACGGACCACGTTTTTACGTCCTATGCGATGTACTACTGTTAAGACTAATACTCCTTATCGGTTGTTTTCCTCCTAGGTTTCAGTCACACTGTCGCTACTTCTTATTCTTTGTGAAAAGCAGTAAGTTCTTTCTATAGGGGTCGGTCGTCTCCTTCTTTTTTTGTCATTGGATATAGTTTGAGGGGGCGCCCCCGTTTCACGTGGGATCTTTTCTCTTGATTCAATGATTCCGAAGAGAGTAATTTGTCCTTTTGGAAAAATGATTCTCCTCCACCCCGATCAGCCCAGATTTGCCTGAAGGAAAGCGGAAGGAGACGGGCTTCGGTCAAAGGAATAAGAAGAAGACTTCGAAAGAGGACCGACTTGGAATAAAAAAGAAAGAGTTAGGAGACCATCTTTATGAGCCTTGCCCTTCTACGGAACCCGCGTGGTCGATTAGAGCCCCTGCATAAGTACGAGTGGGTCGGCAATTCCAGAAAGGAGGGGATGAAATACTTTTTCCTCTATCCCTCCTAAACGCTCTAGGTCTTCATCGTTTGAGAAAGAAAGCAACGGACCTCTCTTGAAACCAAAGGTATAAGTACCCCTGGAGTGGACTTGAGACTCTCTGCAGTAAATAATCCTTAAATTTAATCAGAATTCCCCATAATGAAAGTTTTAGAGATTTAAAGATCCCTGTCCATGTAATTTGCTGTATTTTTAGTAGCTAGGGTCACATGACCAAAGATTTCACTGGAGTTTCTTCTAACATTTGCTCTCATGGAGTGTAATATCTCTTTGCATGGCGAGCGAGAAAAGGGTCGAGGCTTCCGATTTCTCTATATGGGAAGTGATCCAAATGGCTAAACCTCTCAGGATATTTTTCGCTTCATGGGGTGGGACCTCGTTAGAAGAACATTTTTCTGATTGTTTCAGAGATCAAATTTTTGGAAGGCACGCCGCTAGGGAGAATCGTCTTATCGATTTATGAGATAATCGCGTTGGTATTCAGGCTATAATTCAACCCTCCACTTCGCGAGTAACTTCGGACAAGTTAGAGCTCATTTTTTTACTCGTAATATAGCTACCCTAGATTCTCTATCATCCTAACTACGGATACCCTAATCCATTTTTCTCTTTTGACGAAATCGCTTCCCCAAATTATAACGGTTGTCCAAAATTAAATGGTCTTGTCCGATTGCGCAGAGTGGCTTAGCTACTCGCAGGTCTCCTTCGAATAGGTTTAATTAAAATCACTTAATTTTTAGATTTTTGTGACTTACAAAATTTTCAGTTGTAATGGAACCGCAGTATCGTCTCCTTGGTATAGGGTTAAGACGGAGTATCTGGTATGTGAATCCAAAAACGGTAAGGAGAGCTTCAATGTTACCAGTCCTTTTGTTTGAAGCTATATCTAACGTCTCAGAATCAACATACTAGCGACGTTCACTCTTACATGGGAAACAGGTTCGAATCAATTCAAAATGCTTCCAAAGTTAAGTGTGAACAAAACTGATACTCGATAAGCTAATTACAAACGCGGTTTCTTGAAGTTGCTTCGCGAACCATCTTAAAGCGGCTTTGGAAGCTAGTTTCTAGATTTCAGGGGTATTTCACACGGGATGAGACTAGTATTAAGGGTATTTCCTCCGGCCTTAGCACCAACGAAAAGATAAGGAGACAGCACTAACAGAAGCGTCTAATGGTGTGAGACAAGGCTGTTGAAATCGCTAGAAATAAAGAGTGTTTAAAAACTAGTTGGTCAGACGAGTGGTCAACCGACGCCCGTGCAAGTGTGACACTAAGGTAGTTAAATACCAAATTCGTTTCTTTACCCCCAACTTTTGAAACGAGTCTATTGGGTCTCTATATGTGCTTATATGGGATGCTTATATTTCTAAAATCGATGATGGAAGATGAAATTCCACCAGCTTCGAACACTAAGTGTTTGGCACCTATAGATAGCTTTAAGACATGGCGGATTTATACCATTTGCACGAAGAGTCATGGCTACTTGAAGGACAAAGTAGAGTACACTTTTGTTTGTCTGTAATTATATGGTAGGCTTTCCGACAAGTCCAGCTTACTGTATCAAACGTTTTGGTCACAGAATTGGCTTACATAGTGCACAATCCTCCCATGTACTGCTTCTGTTTTCTGAGCTCGTTTTTCATTTGGGTTAAGTTCTCCTGTTTTTGAAACCTATTTTATAACAGACGCAAATGTACGCGGGCTGAAAACCATTAGGCACAAAAATTATGAAAAAGTTAGTTGATTAATTTTATACGAACACTTAACCAATGCTGTGAAACTTGGAGATGTTTGTGGTGTTTCGAGCCCATTGAAGCGTTTGGCCTCGCATAGCTAAGTCACCATATATAACGATTATATCCATGGAAAATCCTAACGTGAAGATAATCATTACAACAAAGATATATTTTTTATTAATATCTAAAGCGTCATCGGTTTTTGTACAATATTTTGTAAATTGTTTTTAAATGTTAAAGGTCCCAAATCGTACTATAATTATAAAGTTACAGACCTCGTATCTTAACTTTTTGCTTTCCAACTAGCAAGTCTGCTCTCAGTTGTAAGAACGATTGCCCTATCTTTTAATGCGCCTCAAAATTAGGATGTAAGTTCTAACTTAATCGGTTGTACTTTTGCTTATACTAATGGAAATACGTGTAATATGTAATGCCCTACCCTTAAGTGTGCTACAATTTCTTACTTTTAATCCGTATTCGGGGTAAGGTTATCTGAGAGAGAAAATAAATATATGTGAGAAGAAGAAAATATTCATCGAGTTTAGTCGCTGGCGAGACACAATTCCGAGGCTTTTTTGTCTTTCTTCTTCATCCTTTGTTTCGCTAATTATCGTTCTCTTGGCTTTCATTCTCACCCCATTTCTCGCCAAGAAGATGCCACTTTCATCGCGTCCAAAACCGTAATACAATTATTTATAATGTACAAAATACTTAGCTCTGTGGTTCAAAACATGATGCTTATTTTAATTACAATTAAGATTTGACAACAATTTTTAGGCGTGTTTCGTTCGACAAATTTCCTCTTCGAGATAATATCTCGGCTAAGTTTGACATTCAGTTCGAATTTTCTCTTTTTTTCAAAGGTAACCAACTCTTGCCTACCATTAACTTTTCTTGACGTCACTTTCATTAATCTTATATACATTTGAGGAAAAGCAGTCATAATGCAAAACAGAACTTGATCAAACTGCAGGGTTTATAACAGTAACAACAGGGGTAGATTTTAAAAGTGTTTTTTTTTCCCGAGTCCAGGTCTCCTAGTCATTAAACCTGTTAAAAATTGCCCGTATAATTTTAATTCATGTTTAACCCTCAATTAAGCATCCTATTAGTGAATTTTTATTTTGAAAATTAGATTCGTTTCAAAAGTATAGTAAATATTATCATCTGGCTATTTCATTTGGCTGGGTCCAAAGGGTATTTGTTTAGTGTACACATAGACAGGAAATACTTCACGGTTCCTAGTACCTGATAACACTCGAGCTACTTATATATATTTAACTACGTTTTTCCAATAAAACTGTTGATGAAGAATTGTTATTTTCCATGTAGTACCATGATTTATTTGTTCCATAGACGGACGGTGAAGTCCAGACTTCAATTTCGATGAGTCAGATCGAAGAATCTCCGTTCTTTTCCCTTCACGGATAAATGTTGTGTGCTCTAGATTTAAGGGATGGAGAAAAAGAAGCCAAACCTAATTTCCACGGAGACAAGTACAAATAGCTCATCGTCCCTGAGGAGAAAATTAAACTACGCGCTACTAATAACACTCGCTTTTCCCCTTCAGAATTCGTCCGTCCAGATTTTTATTTTATTTACCACCCTTCGCCCGAACAAACAAGGCAACTACGTTCCGTGGACTTAAGGAAAAGGTCAATATAGAGAAACTGGCTTTCGTAAAGCTTTCTTCCATCCAGCAACGCCCTTGCCACTTCCTGGAAAGAGCTTTTTTTTTTGGGTAACTTTTCGGTCCCATTTACAAGAGTTTTTTCCAAGAATTGTTCTAGTTTATATTGTCTCTCTGATTCACGTCTTTACTCTTTATTATGATGATATAATATTTTAAGTACCATCAGAACAATACATATGCCTTATAATGGATGGCATACGTTTAAGGACCTGTGTTTGTGCTTAAAACGTGATTTTCGGCAACAAATTTGTTTTTTGTCAAATGTTTCATCAAAGAGACTTCAAGTGAGGCAGAGTCAATAGGTAAAAACACTAAGGGATTATAATAATGCGTAAAACAAGGGAGAAAACCTTTCTTAAGAAGTTGAGAAATCCGGGAATACGAAACGTCATACTTATTTTAAGTCAAACTCGTTTGGACTTAACGCAAAGTATTCTGTTTGAAAATTTTAAACATGGCCGCCATCTTTCAAGATCACCTCGGTTTGGATAAATCCGTTCTACTGAGTATCTAAGGTCGAAGGGAAATTTCAATTTTTATAGTTAAAGCGCCTTTTGCGTAATATTTATGAATCGGATTATCGTTTGCATGAAAAGACACTTCTAAATGAATGAGATAATTATTTTAAGACGACGAAGTCCGTCAAACGTTTCTTTGTAAAAATTTTGGGATTGCAAACTCGCCATTCCTAAGCTTAGGTTATGAAATAAACAATTTATACTAGAAAAAAGGTCCATATAAGGTTTCTTTAGTCTGCCTTGTCTGCACTCTTTCTTAGGAATAGCGAATTCTTCCTTTTCTCTCAGTTTCCTTTGCTTTCCTTTCTAGGCGACTTATTACGTAGTCCGATCTTCTTGGAGAAAGTAAGAAAGAAAAAGGTTTGCCAGAATGATCCCTTCCGTTTCTTTTTTCTGTTTGAACCTTACACCCTATAGTCGGTCTTTCTTTCCCGATGCCTTTTGGACGTGTATAACTTCTATCTTTGGCCAGCCACCTTATCGGCCTGGTTATTATAAGGCTAAAACCGTCTCGACAGGCGAACGAAACTCGTGATTTACCGGTTTGTGGCTCAATCGAGATAAGTCGCGTGAGCGTTGGATCGCCGGCTATTTTTCAATTCCCTCGGAGTATCACGGAACCCTTACACTAGCCTCGCCGGCCCTCTCCCTTCTATACAAGAATAAACCAAGAATAAAAGGGTGGGGTTGTGGGGTTCAAAAATTGATTCGTAGCCGGTCATATATTCTAAAAGATCAATTCGATTTTACGGGGCCAAAGTGACAAGACAAAAGACACCGCGTCGCGCCCGCCTGTAAGAACAATCGATGTCCCCTCTTTGGCCATCACGTTTTCTCACTCATTCCGTGTCCGCCGCTTGTAAGGCGATCCTTACCACCTGCTAGTCATCTTGTTAAGCCGAGAAGAGATTGCCTGTTTATCCGTATGAGACGCCCTCAGATTCACTGACAGGCGAAACTATATTGTAAAGCCCTATACTTTCTTTACTTCCAATTGCAGCTTTTGATGAAGTGCCGTTCAACGAAGAGAAAATTGATATTTAACGCCTTAATGAAGTTATTTATGCGAAGTTTCAACATCAATGGTTCTTATATAAAATGTTAAATCTATCGGTGACATCTATTGCCATTTTTACTGAAAATATTTTACTATCCCCTAAATAGTCGCAACTGGCTTAACATGAATTCCACTTCCTACATCGCAATTTCAAAAATATACTTCGTAGTTAAAATTTCATATACCATTTTCCTTTACGTAATTTTATTTAGTGAAAATAAATGCTAAAACGATTAAATAACTTTCTTCTTCAAGTGTACTTTACAAAATCACGAAAGGTAAACCAAAGTTAATAATACTTAACGCTAAACCAGAAACGTAGTTAATTGGTCTGTTTTAATTGCGGTTGCACAGAGACCCAAACAGTCGAAATCTTGTAATTTAACAAAATGGTGAAATTGGAAATATACTTACTTAATTTTTAATTGTTTTTGTAAAAAGGTTATGTTTCTATTTTAACTATTTTCCTTAACCGGGGGATGTAAGTGTCTCAAAGATATGAGAGATCTAATTTTTTTATTTTGTGTTTGGTTATGAAACTATTAAAAATTGCAAAAACGAACAGAAAGATGAGATTTATTTTTTGTTCATTATTATTAATTTCTTATGATATTCTCTTTCGCTCCATTGGTTCTAAGGTCAGGTCTATATTTTTTCCGTTAACGATTATTCATTTCTTACTTTCGTCGTTGGATACAGTGTCCATATCTTTGACGTTGAGCGATTCCGTAAGAAGCATTGATCTTTCGGATTCTCATTCGATTATCGGAATTTCTCTTTGTACTATTCGTACGTAAATATTGAGGGGCATGCTACTCGCAGTAACGCACTTTTCTAGGTGCTAAAAAATACCAATGAATCTCAATATCTTCTAAACAATATCACTTATTTTTAAAATACGGTGAATTAAAATTATAAGGCAAATAATACCATATATTACGCACTTTCCAAAATATTATAGTCTATTACTCAAATATAAAGCTGTATTTTACAAAAATTATCCCATTTATTATGTATTTCGCAATTAACATCGTGTATTTCGCAAATATTATCGTGTTTTGCAAATAATTTATTGTGTTTTAAATAAACGCTATCGTGAAATAGTCAAACATTATCGTGTGATCCAGAAATATTAAGATATAGCTAGTAAAACTATCATGTAATCCACTACAAATTTCTTGCAATCCAGAATTATTTTGTTACTTTACACAAATATTATCGTGTATTTGGAACTCCGGACAATGTTAGTAAAATTATATCTTCAAATGTTGGCTACTCGAGTCCCGAGTTCTGTAACCATTAGTATTTTGAAAGTAAACTTGTAAGGTTACACACTTCGCCTACGCTCTCCTCACTGTCTCACTATTGTTATTTCTTACTCGTAGAGTTATACCATTTTGACAATTTAAGACTATTTATGATACATGTATGAGTACGCCCCGGGCCTGGAATTTCGGAAGCATACCATAAAAAAAGTAACAAAAGTCAAATAATGGATTTTTTAGGCAAAATATATTTTTTGTTGTTTAGAAGCGTGTTTGAGAACCAGGAAAGCCAAAGCGGATGAATAAGCAAAGTAAAATCTCATAGGAAAAAAGTAGTGTTGATCCAGTGCTCTAGAATAGGAGTATAGAAACGCCCACAAAAGAAAAGTAGCTTCCGCCACGGTTTCACTATGTAGATATAAATTGGAAAATCTAATCATATCATCTTTTCTTTTTCCGGAATATATTTCCATTCTTTTTTTAGTACTCTATCCTTCTCAATACTCTTCCTGAGTTCTTTCCTCTCGGAAATATTTTAAGATACAAGCAAAGAGAATGCATCAAGAGGGGTAGAATACTAATCGTTAGTAATCCTGAGTTTTAGGGTTCTAGTTGCTATGAGTCTCGTGATCGCTCCATTAGCGTCACAAAAACATTTTGTTGTCTGCGTAAGGAGTACTACTTATTTACCACTTGGACCTTTAAAATGAAAATTAGCCACCATAAATTGTGATCATATGCTAGAGTTTCAACATAAATTCAAAGCAAATTTGAAGTATAGTATGGAAGCTTTTTGGACTGCAAATTTAGGAAGCAAAGAAAAGAAAGTCAAAAGAGAAGTGGGAAGAAAATTTGAACAATAAAGACGTTTCTGTATCTCATGCGCAAGAGCACAACTACCTCAGTGCGCAGCCGAGGAGCCAAACTTCACGTTACCGGTGCACCGTAATGTAAGAAACACGAACCAGCGGAGCTAAGCCTGGGACGTAAGTTGCAAAAATATTTCTCTCCGATTTTTATCGTTGTTTGCGCTGATTGTGCATGTGCAGAATTGTAGTGCCGAGTCAATGCAGAAGATATATTCCAACAATTATACGAGTATCTAACAAACCATTCCCCAAAAGTCGAAGGTAAACCTTCGCAAAGGCTTAATCTTCTGCTCCTCTTTGTACATTCTCTTCGATACAAGCCCGCAAAATGAAAGAGGCAAGAACAAGATATGCATAAGATATGCAAAAATCGAAAAATAAAATATGAAACTGGTCCGGGCTGAGCATATTCTAGTTTCTTCTTTCACTCCATCCCTCCCCCTTTGCAGTCTCTCGAACTTCTCGATACATTTTGTCTCAAAGTTTACCAAAACGGATTCTCGAGGATCTAGGTCTATACATATATATATTCCACCCCGAGTTTGTGCTAAATCTTTAAGATTTTTCAAATATTTTCGAAAAGGGATGTAGTATTTCGTACGTCGCATATTCAGCTTCGCGCCGAATTTAAAATAATAGAGAGCCTGCTGTATATATTCCTTCAATTCGTTTTTATTATTTTACAGAGTGGTTTGAATAAAAAAATGCAATAAGTAACACCAAGAAAACCATTTGCGAGGCAATGGTCTCGTTATAACTTAAAATATTTTTCTGAAAATTAATCACCATCTTCTAGAAGGTAATTTTGGAATGCTCTCGAATGAAATCTTAATTGCGCAAACTATTTTACAATATTTGAGATTATTTAAAAACTTTAATTACAAAAGCTTCAGGAGCTTTCAGTTGAAACAGAACCACGCGCTCGAAAGCCCCTATAAGATTTTAACTTTTCTTAATAAAGATATTAAACAATCCCCCATGTATAATCCTCTATATTGTAAAATAATTTGTATGAATATGCGTTAACCATGGACGAAAACAACTTCCGAAAGCTTAATTTATTTACGATGCCAAACGACTTCGAATCAAAGTTTACAATATTTGAAATTTACATAAATCATGAAAGATTTCAAAGAAGTACTTATAATGTTGCCTCAGTTATTTTACCTCAATGTTAACCTTTAATTCATACTTTAGTCACAAAAGCAGTAAGGTTTTCAATGCAAATTTTTGGATACTGTTTGAATTTTCTTCAACATAGTACCAAATTTATGCCACGTATATTTTGGAAGCCTAGACTCAAGATCATGCTTGTTTGAGTTCTTGCTAGTGAAAGTCGGCTTGTAGCTGAACCCACTTCCAGGATATTGAATTTTGATCCGACCCACCCAATTCCGTGTCTTTTCGACTTCCGAATATCTATATCCGCATTTTTTTCCTCCAAAAAGTCTAACTGCATGGTACATACAAACGTAATAAAAATTGTATCCCGCGGCTTGTCTCTCAAATTTCCATTTCTAAAGTGGTTACAACTATCTTTCCGTCAGAGCATGGGGTATTATTTCGGTTCTTTGGGGGTAAAATGAAAAGAACATAATCTATCAGGAATTTGGGGTCATGGGCGGGGATAAGTGAGACGAAACCACTCCCTCCAAACCCTACTACTACTGCTACACTAAATTGATTTGAAATCTAAGGATCAGCTTCAACGATTCGAAAGAAAAGGAATTTACTTTTTTCAGTCGAACAATTTAAATAGATACTTTTCCTCCGTTTTTCATTCGCTCCTTAACGACTCTTTCTTTTTAAAGAATGTACTTGACTCCGCTCATCTCATTTCGTTGGGTTTCTTTCCATTTTGAAATCACTCTTTCAGCTCAGATCTTTCGAATAAATTCCAAGATAAGTTTTCCATTTTACTCTGGAAGGTAGATCCTTCACAAACGGATGAGTGCCATCATGCGACCATTCCTGCATTTCGCTTCGGTGGAACTTTGTCAATTGTCGGAAAATTGTATTGCTAATACGCGAGCCAAAAAACTTTCAAAGCCATAAATTAATCATTGAGATACTGTACATATATGAATGGTCGATCACAAATATGTCTATTTTAGCGATAATGAAATATGAAAATATGTCCATTTTTGCTATAATGAAATATAAAAATGTTTATTTTTATGATAATGAAATATGAAAATAGGTCTATTTTTGCGATAATGAAATATGAAAATAGGTCTATTTTTGCGATAATGAAGTATAAAAATAGGTCTATGTTTGCAATAATGAAATATAAAAAAGGTCTATTTTTGCGATAATGAAATGTGAAAATGTCTACTATTGGATAATGAAATGTGAAAATGTCTACTATTGGATAATGAAATGTGAAAATGTCTACTATTGGATAATGAAATGTGAAAATGTCTATTATTGGATAATGAAAAATGGAAATATATATTTTTTGCTATAATGAAATACAAAAATGTCTATTTTTGCGAAATTGAAATGTTAAATGTCTTTTTTTGCGATAATGAAATATAAAAATATCTCTTTTAGCGGTAATAATATAAAAATATGTCTATATTTGCTATAATGAATTATCAAAATATGTCTAGTTTTGAGCACGCTTTTTGACGGATATTAAATTAAAACAGATATTTTATACACATTAATTTTAAAGATTTTTATTGTATTTGGATGGAATTTTACGTGCTCAGGTGAGTCAGGAAGAGAATAGCGAAAAAGTCTCGAATGTTTAACCGGTGAACTTGTGTAATATGAGATAGCTAAGGGTTTCTTGAAGTGCTTCAAAACTAAATCCGACAATAAGTTGAAATTAAGTTTAAATTATGAATTTTTAAGTCTTCATCTCTCTAAATCAAGTTATTGTTCGAACTACAGAGTATTTCTTAAGCTTCTTTGATAATATTATTTCATGGATTCGTATAATCGGTTCTGAACAGGGTTGTTTTCCGTGGATTAAATTTGACCTCTTAATAACATGTTTTTTCCATGTTGGAAGGTTAAAGTTGAACTGCTGAGTGTTTATTAGCTCTATTGTATTCACCTCTTCTAAGAAAGATCGATTCCAAGAAATTTTCTGATGTATAAATTACGGACAATAAAATTTCCATGGATGAATAGTATTTAGTGCAAAAAAACCAGCCGTCGTTCGCTATGCTGCCGAGTGTGCATCACAAACCATCACTTCTTGCACCTCCTGAGGATTGGTTTTATCAGTATTATCTATTAAAAAATCGCAATTATAAGTAGGGAATTTAGGATCTTAAAGAGTTTTTACTTCAGCTAAGTAAACAATTTTAATCGCATATGGCAAAAAAATGTTACTATGATTAAAAACGTAAGCCATTAATCGATTAAGAACGAAAGTTTAAAAATCAATCCTTTGTCAAGTATTTCAAATAAGTAAAGTATGATATGTATCAATGCACTTTATTTAAAAGAAAAGTAAAGCCTAGAATTTTACCTATTTTATTATAAAGATCACGTAATTTAATGAGTATTTCAAATTGGAAATGTATAAATTTACATTAAAGAACGAGAAAGGAGTATATATTGTTACAACACATCAGGTCTATCTTTGACGACAGAGGGTTCAAAAATTCTATTGGACGACTAGTACCATCTGATGGATACATAACTCGTATAGGTCCTGTAAAGAAACTTAATTGCTCATATATTCTTTAATACAATAAATGGATACCTGGATCGAATTTGAAAAAAAAAGTAATATATATTATTTACAAAAGATATATAGAAAATTCAAATTTGATACCTCTACCTTCTGGCGAATTTTAATCCTCTTTGGAAAAAAATATAAAGCAAAATAACAATGGATTTTAATTTTTTTAAAAGGAGTTCTCGCAAAAGTATCATTTTTCAAAAAACAAAATAGGAAATTACAGGATATTAAGCTGAGGAATTTTTCCTAACCCTCCATATCATCTCATTCTCCGTTAGAATACCATTTCCCCGTAGCCCTTTTAAAAACAGAAGAAGAAAAAATCCTATTTTCTTAGAGGGACTGTAAGAAGAGTCGTGGAACGAGAGAAATGTTAGACCTTCAGTTTCTTTTTCTCTTTCTCTATTCTTGGCTCTTTTTTCAACATCAGTACTACCTACATAGAAGTAGCAGTGGGTGGTGGCACCCTCCGGGGAATTTGGGGAAGCGTACGCGATGTCAATTCGGTGTTTATGAAAGCCCGAAAAAGCAATAAAGAGCGAAATGGAGCTAGCTCCGAAAAAAATGAACATACCCACCTCTCCTTGCCGATTCTACGCGTTTTGGTTTATAACTCTTTTCGCCCACCATGCCCACTCTTCATACAAGACATTCCGTTTGTTCGATCACTCGTGAGTTAACGTAACCGTTCTGCCTTCTATAAGATCGGACGAGGGGGCGACCGTCTCCTTCCAATATACTCCGCGTGAGATTTTTTTAAGCTGTCGCTCCAACGTTTCGCTCTTCTCTTCATCTCCCTCTCTCGAGAAGTCTTTTACTCTTCTTTCCATCTTTGGGGGTCTTCGTATGTCGACGTGGTCCTTATAACGCGGAGTTACCGGTACAAGAGAAGAATTTCAATTTTCAAACGGAACTGATAAATCAAATACGGCTGGTTCTCCCCTGTTTTTACGATTTCGAAACACGTTTCTGGTTTTAAATTTATTCCCTATTCTCTCTTTCACGCTTGCCTGTCTTAGGTTGGGACCTTACCTTCTTGGAGGCTCGCCTTCGCTACTTTAAACGACCGGAGCCTCGGCAACCAAACTCTTTCCGCATCTATAAGGCCAACCTAAAATGCCTATAGGCATTTTATTACGTATTCCAGAGAGAGTTTTCTTTCCTCCAAAATGGGCCGACGGGATTATACTTCTCGAGTTTTGATATTAGTTTCTGATGGGACACCAGCCTACAAAACACCGGGAGCGCCCTAGACGATAGATTTTCACTGTTTTCTACATACCTTTCGCGGAGGCACCTCCTATATTCCCGCAGCAATTTTCGAGAAAAAACAAGTTTTAAAAAGTTTTTCCGAGTATAATATAATGGTATTTCAAAAATATATATTACAAAAAAAAATGTTTACCAGACTTCTTTTGAAAGGTTTCAACTTTTTCAAAGTACGTTTTCTGTAGAAATTGGTATTTTCCTTTGTGGTGCAATTTTTTAACAAATATTTATACTCTTGAGTATCCGTTAGACTTGTAATAAAAGATCATGTATATTTTTATTATAATTTTAACCAAGCGTAAAATATTCTTAGTATAGCGATACAACCATATTCATTTCGAAAACAAAAGTTTAATGACAAGTTTCTCTTATTCAAAAAGAACGTGTAATCCTTTGGAAAAAAATCTTATTGCAAGGAACGAAATTTTAAATTTCTAAGCTAATCTTAGTACTTTTCAAATTTAAATGCTACTGCCTTGTGTTGTTAAGTCCCGAATTGCTTTTCTACTTGTCTTGTTTATTGAGAGCTACCGGTAAGTTGTGAAAAAGACTTCAAAACGAACAAACCTGATCACAAAATTATGTTCTCGAGAGCGATTCCACCTGCTTTACAAACACGGCGTAACAATCAAGGTCAACTCACACTCTAATCCTTCTCCAAATGTTCCCATAAGAGACGTTGAGGATCACTAGGACCGGCACGAACCAACCAGCCAAAGACGTCCTTGTCGACACACAAAAACATCCGTGTTTTAAAAATAATGTGATAAACATAGGATAACTCTCAACTCTATTAAATACAAGATGGTAAACAAAAATTTTACCTCTCGGAGCCAAAAGGAATATTATTTTCCCTATCCCCAGAATGGTTATTTTTATTGCTATTTAATTATAAGCTACTAATTATAATTATGATGAATAATTTAGTCGGTATAAATTAAACCATTTTCGATTTAATTAATAAAAAAAAAATGGAAGAAACTTTGAAATGGTATAGCTTCCTGACTTGGGTTACATTTAATCTGCAAAGAACTAACGCGATGCACTGGTTTAACAACGTATTCACAAACAGACACAAAGATAAAACGACTTTATTACTATTTCTGAATTAAAGTTTTGGGTATAAACAAGATTGTCTTAAATTTTAAAATAAATAAGTTAAATATTATCAGAAGGGGATAATGGAAGAAGGATGACACTCTGTATCCTCTTAATACTTTAGTTATTTAACGTCATTCTTCCCAGGCTCATCCTTTTGTTTGCTTTCCTGCTCAACAAGCTTCAGATGGGCATCGCACCGTGGGGTCAAATCTATAACTGTTTGGTGCTAAATCCTCACGAATCAACCCTCAAACCTTATCTTGACATGGGACGAAAATTCACAAGCGTGCCTTGCCAAATAATTAAGCGTAATCAAGTAATGATGAGGGAACTATTTATCGCGTATGTGATTTGGTTTAGTAACCTTGCTCCAAATGCTCTGATGTTGGGAAGAATGACGTTACACTTACCCCGCTTTGTGGTACACTTCTCTCGAAGAGAAGTATTATACACTTCTGATATTATATATCATTTCTTTAATTATTCACTTTATAAATCTTTCTAAGATAGAAAAATTTAACATTTTTTTGAGAGAAACGTCACTTAAATTGGCATTTGAAGTGCAGCGTGTGCCTACTGTTTTGCCATACACAAATTGCTAACATAAAGGTTTGGAATCGCAGCTAAGGGTAAGAACAGCGCAATTGCGTGATCTTTGGTGGAAGCCCCGCCTTTGGGAGCCTAGAAGTTTCTGGTAACCCTAGCCGATCGTCGGGAGTGTGGCGCACTCCTGTAAGCCAAGCTTCCGGGCGACAAGACACATGCTGGCGTTCATATCCTAAGGCCCCGTGTCCGCCGGAGGTGATTTCACCCCAAAATCCCTTCCGTCAACTCCGAGGTAAACCTGATTTTTGCCCTGATTAATCGCCATTACTTGCATCCGCTCAAGACCTCGCTAGCCGCTGTCCGCTTTAGCCTGAACAAGAACTGTGACATAATGACACGTTGGAAACAGAACCTCACCTTGACATGCGTCACTTGAAGAGGTAAAAATTATAAGTTTGCAATAACTGGAGAAATTTCCAACCTATTCATAAGCAAAAACAGTATTCTTTAGTTGATAAATTTTCTTTTCATCGGTAAAAACTGTCAAATTTCATGAAATTGAATTCTAGCTAAGCATACTTTAAGAAAGTCTTTCTAGGTCAACATAGGAAAACAAATATAATAAAAATTGTCGCTTAGTAACGCTCAGAGAGGTTTATTTTAAGGTTTTCAAAAGTTCTGCTAATTTTGGTTTGTTCTGGTTCTTTGATTTTAGTTAAACACTTAAATCGATATTAGTAGAGAAATGTACTGTACGCTCTTAAGTTCAACCGCACTTAAAAACCTTAAATGTGCAATATAATATTTGGAAAGGTAATCAGCACTCATGCGTGAATAGTAGGTCCAGCGTAGCTCACGAACAACAGATTAGTATATTTTATTCTTGATTGCTCGGTCTGTTGATACTGCTGCTGCGTTCTTAAAGGTAGGTCCAATCTAATGTTTTTGTGGCATTCTTTGTATCTTTATAGTGTTTGAGAGACACTGTATAGCTTTAGATAATTGTTGGGTGCTGTGTAACCTTAGCACATTGGAAACCACATCGAGTATTGCAAAATGATTTTTTCCCTTGTTTTAAAAACCTAGCACCCCGCTCTCGAAAAGTTCCTTTGTCACTTTTTTGCAACCTTTCAGACGCTAACCCCTGTTTTTAATGGTTCCTTTAAGTCCTTGAAATTCAAAAGCAAAAAGGAATCGATCCTTTAAATACAGTGGTTTTCTCTTGGCACCACCACTATACCACTATCGCGCAACTCGAGAATTTGTGTGGTGGCGAGCATCGCGGCGTCTGGCTATCTTAAATGCTTAAGATGGTATGGAAAAGCCTTACTTAAGTACTCATGGTGTCATGGACTCCATGGTTTTACCCATTATTAAAGTAATCCCGTTCATGTTTACGTACCCAAAAGAAACGTACACAGAAAAAACGATGTTTAGATTCTAAACGTTTTCCTAAACGGGAAAATGCAACGCCTTTTTAAACACGAGCCCAGCCTATACGCGTTTAGTTCTGAAATTTTTATTTTTCAAACGCGTATAGTTTGAAAATGTTTACGTTTCAAACGCGCACAGATTGAAAAAGTATCTGTTTCAAACGCGTTTAGATTGAAATCGTTTATGTTTGAAACGCGTTTAGATTGAAAACGTTTATGTTTCAAACGCGTTTGTTTTGAAAACGTTTAGGTCTCAAACGCATTTAGATTGAAAACGATTATGTTTCAAACGCGTTTAGATTGAAAACGATTATGTTTCAAACGCATTTAGATTGAAAACGATTATGTTTCAAACGCGTTTAGATTGAAAACGATTATGTTTCAAACGCGTTTAGATTGAAAACGATTATGTTTCAAACGCGTTTAGATCGAAAACGTTTATGTTTCTAACGCGTTAAGATTGAAAACGTTTATGTTTCAAACGCGTTAAGATCGAAAACGTTTATGTTTCTAACGCGTTAAGATTGAAAACGTTTATGTTTCAAACACGTTGAGATCGAAAACGTTTATATTTCAAACGCGTTCAGATTGAAAACGTTTATGTCTAACCCGCATGTAGTTTTCCAACGTTAATGTACAGATGTGGTATAGCTTAAGTAATATATAAACAACTATTTCAAATTATAATATAAAAATTATTCTTGGAATATCAAAATAAAACGGATCTTTATAGCTACAAAACTACCAAAGGCATCGAAATTACGAAAAATAAATCTATATATTACTTTTAAATCATGAAAAAAGAAAATATTAAGGTTTTGTAGGATTTCTTTACACGAGGCGAACTGCTAACGCGTTGCACTAGTGTAACAAGTTCTAAAAACCAAAATATTACCTCTCCGAGTCAAGAGGAGGACTACTACTACAAAGTTATTAACCTAGATATAGAATTATTTCTCTTTTTTGAAGTAAAAATCTACGAATTTTTAAACCAGTATTCCAAGCATAGCGAATATACAGTAAAGCAGACGACATTTACATCCAATAAAGATACGTCTTGGACACATTTAGTAAGTAAATGGGAAAAAAACAGGAAATGAAGTGTATAGATTTTGGAGAGATATGACCTTTATGTCTTTGAAAAGCCCCAATTGTCTACGCCTCAACTGTTAACCTTATATTCTTATAGCTACATTCACAACTGGTTAGCAGTATAAACACTACTGTCTCGTTTGACCTCAACGATTTTCTTAGTTTTCCAACATGAGTGTTAACGTTAAATATCACCAAAGCTGACTTGTGGTTGGACGCACTGAAAGTCAATACGCACCAATAAGAATGAAAACTTCTAAGCTATAACCCGATAACGATTAGCCCTTTCACTGATCTAATTGCCACCATGATGCATTCCGTAGCTAATACCCGTTTACCATAAAGGCCCGTTTTCAATCAAGCTTTTCTAGTTGCTTTTTTTACTAGCTTCGCTTCAACAGTAAATCGCGATTTGCCTGACAAAAACGCGATTCAAATGGTGAAGCAAAATCGAAACTCTTCACCCGTTTTCAAATTCACCTCTCTCGCCTCTCCACGCTCGTCAGGACCCGTGTTTATATCAGTTGTCTTCTGTTCAATATTTAGGCTAGTTAAAAAATACTCATAAATATCCTTAAAATAGTTAAAAACACCATTAAAATGCCTCTAAATATCCTTAAAATAGTTAAAAACACCATTAATATGCTTCTAAATATCCTTAACACTCGATATTGTTTTTGAAAATTAGGCCTATTCTCACTTTAAAACACGCGGCGCAAAAAAATTGCTCGAGAGAAATAATGTACCCACGTGACTACTAGGCCAAGCGCTTTTTCGGATAAAAGCGAAAGCAAATATCTACCCGAGGTAGATACCAGCTTTTCGATTATTTCACGCGAATCTGATTCAGAAGCGCCCAAAAAAGCGCGTTTGAAAACGGGTTCCGATTTCGCTTTAGCGTTTTGCTTCAGTTTTTGAAGCAAAAGCTTCATGAAAAGCTTGATTGAAAACGGGCCTTTAGGCTTTTCACTGGTCTAAATGCCAATATGATCTTTTCTTCTATTATTAAATCTAAACCTGATTATTTAAACGTGTAATTATCTTTCGGCTCACTCTGAACCGTTAATGTCCCTTCATTACAGACACGAAAATAAAAACCCACAGTTTAGTTCACCTAAAGACTCAATTATTTACTCTTTGGTTCACTAAGCCTATTGCGGATAATACTTGATTTACCCGATTGAGTCGAGGCCTAAGCTTCCTTCTTGAAATCACTAAACCAAGGATTATTCTATATACAGATGTAGTATAGCTTAAGGAATATATAAACAGCAATTTCAAATAATAATATTAAAAAATATCCTTGGAATATCAAAATGAAACAGAGCTTTAAAGCTAGAAAAGTACTAAATGCATCGTAGTTACGATAAATATTTCCACATATTCACTTTATATTATGGAAAAAGTGAATATTAAGGTTCTGTAGGATTTCTTTACACATCAAAGCAAAGCGAACTGCTAACGCAGCGCGCTAGTGTAACAACGGACCGACACACACAGACAAAAACATAGACTGCTTTTTAACTCTTTCCGTATTAATTTTGAATTGAGAAACAAGATTATCTTAAATATTAAAATAAATATATAATTAATATTTGATATTTTCTTCGTTAGTTGTTCGCCTTATTGAGCTTTACATCGTTTTAAAAAAGAACAATTAAACATTCTTGAAAGACTTGACTAATATTGACGTTTGAAATGAAGCATACGCCTGTTGCTTCGCCTTACTCAAATAGGTAGTATATGAAGGATTCGAATCGCAGCTGTAGATAAGAACATCGCAATTCCGTGAACCTTTGGAGGAAGACCCCGCCATTGGAAGGCTAGACGTTTCTCGTAACCCTGGTAATGGTAAAACAGTCAACGTGGTCGTCCCCGAACTGACCGATCCCAGGTGCCTATAAAGGCTTAAAAAGTGTAAACATATTCTATACACTCATTTGCAAGTTTAGAATCATCTTGATTTTTAATAGAAAACCCCATTTTGATGTTTTTACGTTGGTACGCCAAGATAACAAATAATATATTTTGATCGGTTATAATTACTAAACCTCTGATCTAAACTTACAGTTCACAACAAAAATGGCCACTGAAACATTTTTGAAGGCAATTTTAGCGTGAGTCAAACCGTTTAATGAGCAACACTTTTCTAAAATTCATAACTCAAAATTAAACCCAGTTATATTATAAACCAAACTATTATAAAAATAAAATTTTATTTATTTACTAAATATGGGCGAAGTTCTAATATGGCTTTTTTGTGAGTAAATTCTGACTTTTGACGTGTCAAGCACCAGCGAATGAATGTACCCCATTCCCAAATTTCTGAACCTTGGCCTCTCGGCATGAGAAGGGGTTAAAACCGATTCACCAAATAAAATATTAATTATTCTTCCTCAGATGCTCGAGTTAACTACATGACGTCAATATGTTTAAATCCTTTACACCTAGAGTAGGTTTTGAACACGTTTAAACCCTGGCGTTTCGGTTTATGCCCACTTTACGATAAGTTTAGATTTTAAACGTGTTTTTAAAGGCTTTCAATGCGTTGTTGTGTTTAGTTTTTATATGTTTAGCTATTACACCAATTGGTACTAGTTGGTGTATAGTTTTCGCACGTCAAATCTAGGGGTTTAGATTTTCAACATGTTTAAATCAAATGGATGTGCTCAAAACGTAAACGTTGTTTTTTCTGTGTAGATAATAGTTACCTGTTTTACCCAAAATAAAATAAAATAATTGAATGCTAGGTAGTAATAAATTTTTAATTTTTAATTTTCAGAACTTTATTTAAAATTTGATTGTTAACAAGATGGCCCCGGCCAGATTACACTTTTGCGCGCCCTCTAGTGACTAGAATTAGTATTACTATATTCATTGACCCCGACAAATTTATAATTTTCAGGTTTTTTTCCATTGTTTATAAAATAGCATTCCGATTATGAATAAAACCAATCTAGTAAGAATTTGGTTTACAGTTTAATTAAATAAGTAATTAACTGTAGTGTTCAAGTCTTGGTGGATTAATTAGGCTAGATATACTAATCAATATCCAAGATTTATTCTACCATATGATTATGGTCATTCGTTACATTGGGTGGCAAGGATGCCGCTTGAGTGCGGATAAAGAAGCGAGGAGTGTTCTCTCCTATACGCGATGTACGAGGTTACCTCCCATTTTTAAAATGTGAGTAGTTTTTGGTAATCGCCATCTAATGAGCGAATTCTGTACTTTGATTTTATTCCGTATTTTAAAAATGGCCGCGGACAACAACAATCTTTATGACACAGAGTTAACCCTTTGTCAGGTCCCGAATGAAGTTTGCAAACCCATGATCTCCACTCCCTTAAATCCCTATCACTACTTTTACAGCCAAGAACGGAACATGTTCTACCCCAGCTTGCCATTTTTACTTTTCAAAACTTACTAATTACCAATGAGAATTAAAAAATATGTTCAAATCATCGGATTCACCGAGCCAAAGGATTTCAGACGAAGGTTTTGAACTTCCTGCTTTTGAACGCTAGATGGCTTTAAACACCGACGTTTAAAGAGACAAAAATACCGAATTTTACGCTTTACTTCGACGCTAGATGGCGGTATCAAAAACTACTAAGACGCAATGGCAGCCCCCCTTGAATTTGCCTGGTAAACAGACAATTAGAAAATGGGGGTTACAATCAATCGATATCTGAGGATGGGGCGCCATCTAGGTTGTGTTTGGAATAGGCGGGAATTACGAATATAGCAATACTCTCCCGTGAGATTAAAACCCAGTGACTGTATGAGTCTTAAGATAATGTGAGGGTTTAACAATAAAATTCGAAGATCATTGGCAACTTGTAATATTGCGCTATGCATTTGTAACAGTTTGGTTGAGCTTAATGAGGTAGATTGTAATTCAGATTTAACTTTGTTTAAGTCACTATTTTATACTGTCCTTTATGAGGTTATTGTTATTGTGGTGAAAAGTTTGTTTAAAGTCATTATTTATACTGTCCTTTATGAGGTTATTGTTATTATGGTGAAAAGTTTGTTTAGCTTGGTTTAGCTGCTGTCTCATAGGTTGAGCCTTTCAGGCGCTCGTCTGTTTCGGAGTGGGTTGCGGCGAATTGGTGTTGCGGATGTGGTGGTGGTCCTTGGGACCAGTGACCCTCGCATTAATTATTATTTTACCGGTCCCACTATAAATTAAATTTCTAAAATGGTGAGAATAAAAAGCACGTAAAGACACAAAAGTAAAGAAGCTGGAAATTCTAATTGAATTTGAATTTTTTACTGTAGGAAAAAGTAGCATATAACAATCCATAACAGTTAACTTTTATTTCTTATCACAATTTTTCAACTAGTTGCCACTAAATATCAATCAACATGTCTAATGATATTTGAAGTTCTTAATCCTTTTCTGAACTAGCCTTATTCCTTATTGCATTTTCCATAAATTCAGCGGCAATATCTTCTCTCGCTATCAGTAAGCCAGATCAAAATCTTGTAATGTGACCATGCACTACTGAGAAATACGATTACTGACAACTAGTACTGGCTATGGTCTAGACTGTCGACTACAAGAGACTCATTCTAGAGTATAGACGCTAGACAAGATCAATAGTCAATAGAATACAAAACTTTTGTAGGGAAGTTGTAGCCAAGGAGTACTAACTACCTAGGAGTAGAATTGGTAGAAAATGAGTTGAGATAGAAAAATTCTAAAAAGGAACCCCGAATTTATAAACTGGTCCCACCGTCTATTTTTTCCAAAAACCCTAATTAATAAAGTGCTCCCTGATACCACTGACCCCAACTTTTGGAATAAATAAACTGGTCCGAGCAATTAATAAACTGGTTTGGGACTTGTAAACCTGTCTTATTTCCTACCCTGTAGTGACGAGCCCATGATGTAAACAATAAAGATGGCCGCGAGCTACGAGGTTTAAGCCTCGGTCTTTAGTGTATCGGGACGGGGGGACGGGGAGTCGGGGACTCGGGGTCCGAGTAAAATTGTCCATGCCCATGCCTTTTAATAATTATCTTAATGTTCTTTTTATTGATGATTGTTTATGCCTATTAATATTTATCTTAATGTTCTTTTTATTGATGATTGTTTATGCCTATTAATAATTATCTTAATGTTCTTTTTATTGATGAGCTTAAGTTGTAAATTTTTAATTCGATACTTTCAAAGTAACGTTAATTAAACCTTCAATACCTTGATTTAAATTTTATTTATAATCCTTATTTAATTTAAGGATGATGTCAGTTTGTAAGTCTCGTTAATTTAATTCCCCCTTTCCCACAGAGAGGGTCTGAAAATTTAAATCACTTGGCAGAGACTGGAGATCTTCAACATTCAGTGACAGACTCTGAATCTCAATGGGCATTTAAAAAACTGTATAAATTTAAATTGAAATTCCAAATTATAATTAAATACTTTTTGTTTGATATGTTGATATTAACGTAATCAATCCTTGAATACTCTATTGGTACTATCAACACCATCGTTAAATTTATTACTTAAATAATATAATTTTTTTTAAATATAATAATCAAATTAGCGACTTATAATTAGTTAACTTTAAATGAGTATGTTTCACTGATTAAAATTACATTTCTAAAAATTGTTAGGTTGATAGCACTTTCATGTTTCATGTAGAAATTTCATATTTCCGTGGATGGAGAGATGAACACGTTGATTCCGTTTGTCGTTGATTGAAATTAGATTCATTTTGATCATAAATTTCATTTTATATTTTGAGTTGTTGATTTTATGAGATTGTTGATTTTATTTTTATAATTATCACTTACGTAACTGTTATTAGTAGATGAACCCAGCGAGAGCGGAAACTGCCAAAATGATTAGTTAATTTTGCAAAGAATCTGCAATTTAATTCTGCAAAAATCTACCTATTATTTTATGTCAGTTCCGTTAAGTGATCATTTAATTTTAAACTTGCCAAACAAATAGTGAGCAATGGTACCTCCGTCGGAGTCCGTCCCAAACTAGTTATAGTTTTAAAACGCTGACTCGAGTTTCATTTTGTTAATACATTTAATTTTATTAGTAAATCAACCTGCCTAACTTTTAAGCAGACGAGTCTTAAAAAACGATATCATTGGTGAAATTAGAAAACTCTCTCTGCTTAGCGCGCCTTCTGTCGGGGAGAACCTTAATTTCTTTTTTGATTAATATGATAATATTAATTGTAATGTTTAAGTTCCCAAGTAGAAATCTAATCTTGCCTAGGATTAAAAAGATATATAATAATTATAAATTGCAAAAAAAAATTGCAAGCAACTGTCTCTCCTCCTCTAGCGCGATACAATATATATTCGACAGCATCCAGTGGCGGGCGTCGGGGAGGTGGGGGGTCCATACAGTTGCACAGTTCTCTCTCTCTCGTCTCCCGCTAAACCCACGCAGTAAGTGCGGGCGTCGGGGAGATGGGGGGGGGGTCCATATCCTAACTCTCTCTTTCTTCTCTTCAGTATAATTTATCTCGCTTTATATTACAAGCAAGCGTGGCTTCGTGGTAGAGCGCGCGGCCGGGCGTCTTCACTGACGTCTCGTATGGATTGGGATATCGCGGGTTCGAGGCCCGGCGCCGACGGGAAAATAATTTCAATTGAAATTAAATACGTTACGCCACCTATGAGGTGTGAGGTGTACTACGGATGAATTTCGAGTCGAAAATTCGCGGGAAATTTGAAATTCAAAAAGTTTATTTATGAAGAATCTTATTATGCGGTTACACCAAATCCAGCCAGCCGTCCAGCCAACAGAGGTCGGAACAATACTTTCGAGCTCTAAAGAGCGCAAAAGTAAAAAACCACGATGAAGAGCTTTTCAGTTCAAATATATTTTCTTTCAATAATAATAATTAAAGGTAAGCATGCAGGGAGCCATCATGACGCATGTTACACACCAATATGTAAAAAACATCATCCAAAATGAAGGAAACTTAGCGCTTTTCGTGAAGATGGTCTATTAAAAAAGGCTATAAATTTAGGCACTGCGACGAATAAGGCAGTATGTATAAATAGTAAAATATTGGAGTATTATGGATTCCCAACTTGGCCAAAAAGCTGACCAGCAAATATTTGTTACACCCGAGGATGTGAAGCGGCTGTAAGTTGGGTTCGTCAGTGGTCACAGGGGAAAAGAAACTATAGTTCTGCGGAGAATCCTGAGTGGTGGGTTTGAAATTTCGTCTATGCGCTGAGAGAAAAAAATTCTCGCAAGGTTGGGATGCTACTGTGCTGAACGGGCGCTTAAGCGAAATGCTTATGGAAAGTAAGAGAGAAATGGGGATCCATAATAAGTTAGTTTCTATATATATCCATTCTTACAAAACGAACTTTAAGACGTTTGCTTTAACCCTTTAATATATGTTAAGAAACTTGAAACTTCTTGTTTTACGAACAATTTTCAAACAATAATCCATATAAGTGCTTTGAATGTTCAAAAATAAGAATTCTTCTTATCCGTGATGCCAGTAGTTTTCCCTTAGATCACCGTCAGTGCATCATAACAAACATGCGTACCCATACCTTCTTAAATCTTATATAGTCTTAACATATAGGTATTGTGACTGAGAACATTTTCCCATACGTTAAAATATCCGACACTCAATTTATTAAATACAAGTAAGTGTTTTGATTGAAGTCGCTTTCGATACAAAAATAACGAAAACAATTGATTTCTTTAAAAGATTTTCAAATGTAACCAACTTAACTATAGGTGTTTCCGTGAGTGTGCTCGTACAGATGAGCAAAGTCTTCTGAAATTAGATCTTAATATATTACTTCACGTTCTATTGCAGGAAACAACTTTTTTAGACATTATGATGTCGCAGATTAACGGCATAGTTCAGTACATGAACAGAATGCACAATATCAAGTCAGTTGCCAAATTTAATAATAATAATAACCGTTGCTGAGGTTAACGGTAATAGTTAGTATAGGGCGCTGTAGGTTAGCTGTGGCATAGGGGCTAGCCACCACCCCTCTCTGCAATGTAAAGGGACCCACCTGTAAACAAGCCACAGGCTTAGTGTGGAAATCCCTTCCTAGACAAAGCCTAGATTATTATTATTATTATTGTCTATGAAGGGATTTCCATACTAAGCCTATGGCTTTTTTAAAGGTGGGTCCCTTTACATTGCAAAGAGAGGTGGGTGCTAGCCCCTATGCCACAGCTAACCTAAAGCGCCCTATACTAACTATTACCGTTAATTTAACCATTTCTTTTCTTCCAATTTGAAAAAATCCCTGTTTTTTTTTCAATAAAGTAGAAAATAGGCTTTATAGGTTCATTAACGAGAATCGAATTTGATTTTTCTTGAATTTTATTGATTGTTAATACGTACTTAAGCTTAGATTGGATTTCAATTTTATAGCTTCGAAGGATAACGACTTGTTTTTTCACTTCTTGTAGTTTGCAATGGTCTCATATTTTTTTGGAAAATCTTCCTGACGTATACATAGATATAGTAAAACTATAAAGGGTCTAGATCCACTTCGCTGGCTTAGGCTTAACGAAAAAAACGTGGAAGGGGCAACGAGCAGACAGCCGCTATTTTCTGGGGGTAGCCGTATAAAGCGCCATCTATCGGGAACTTTCGAAACTAAATTAAAGGATGAGCTTAGAGTAGTGGCACTCTATGTTTACCCCCTATAGGGCATAATAAGTCAAACCCTCGGAGATGCCATTACTCCATTTTATACGAGCTAAGAGCAGAAAAACGTATTTTATAAATTTTATACCTGTAAAATCGTTTAAAAAACACTTGGAACTTGTATTTCTACTTACTTTCGAGGAAATACCACCGTTTTCTGAAGGTAAGAGTCTTTTTTTATACATTTATTAGTAATAAAAACATTTAAGGCGAGCTAAGCCTAGGTCATGGCCATAATGTAGATTTGATTTGCACATAGAGAAAAGAGGCTGTACTTTTGTGACTTGGAAAATTTATTTTTTAGGCTTTTCGAACATTTCTATGGCAAAATGAGGTAGGCCTAGGAGACTAATGAAATATTTAGAGGATAATTTTGGAAGCAAGGTATCATTGATGATTTGGTTGTCTTTCACTATCATCAAGATTTCGATGTTATCGGGTGGCACAAATACTGCCCAAAAGCATACGGGTACGTTACACACGAAAAGCTGACCCTGAATCTGATGATAGACGTTCCAGTTCATCCGTTTCTTCGTCAAAGTAAAGGTAAAAGTTACCCGAAGCTGCTTTTCCTCTGATAGTTTCTTTATTCTTGAAAATAGTGTAAGGGCATTTGATCTCCACTAAGTACAGCTGGTCCTCAACCAGTATAAGGCAATCGGGGCTTGCCCCAAGGAAGCAAAATTGTGGATTAACAATCAAACCCACAGAGGTGTGACACTGGGTATTGATGTGTTGCCTGAATATTTGAAAAAGCAGCGGGTTCATGCTTCAATCCATGATCAAAGGACAACGCTCCCATTTCTTCTAATGCTTCAGATTGTTGCTCGAGAGTCAAATTACGGAGAGTCAGTTTAGGGATAATTTCATTAATTTGATCTCCAAATTAGGATGGAATCGCGAACCGTACGGTTTGAGCGCTCTACGTAGTCTCTTTCCAGTGGTGGGAAAGAAATCTGATTTTGTAAAATGTTTTGAACAAATCCGTAAACTGGAGATATCAGTGGACAGAGGTCCTACAGCTGTTGTTATAGAATTAATCCACTTCTTTCTAGTGGCAGTCTCTTTCGGAAAGTTGTGGTAAGAAAGAAAACGTTCTTTACACCTACAGTTTGAACGCAGCAAACATGAGTTGAAGCCATGATTGTTACATAAATAAGTAAATAAAAACGTTTATGTTATATTTTGTTTTATGCCTTTAAATATAGAGACACACACTTAACAAAGTTTGTTATGGTGGGCACCATTATCGATTCTTATTTTAAGAATATGTAACAGTTTAATGTCCGGATATTTAAATATCAGTACCTTAAAACGTTGCTAACGTTTTTTTAACATGATAAAATAACGTTTTTCAACGCTGAAAACAACGCTAATCACTAATCTGCCGTGTTTTACAAGACCAAGGCTTAGCTCGCCTTAAATGTTTTTATTACTAATAAATGTATAAAAAAAGACTCTTACCTTCAGAAAATGGTGGTATTTCCTCGAAAGTAAGTAGAAATACAAGTTCCAAGTGTTTTTTAAACGATTTTACAGGTATAAAATTTATAAAATACGTTTTTCTGCTCTTAGCTCGTATAAAATGGAGTAATGGCATCTCCGAGGGTTTGACTTATTATGCCCTATAGGGGGTTAACATAGAGTGCCACTACTCTAAGCTCATCCTTTAATTTAGTTTCGAAAGTTCCCGATAGATGGCGCTTTATACGGCTACCCCCAGAAAATAGCGGCTGTCTGCTCGTTGCCCCTTCCACGTCGACCTCCCATTGAATTGTGTATCTACCCTTTTAATATATCTATGGACGTATATAAAAAACCAGAACTCCATAATGTAAGTTTCGGGACGTATGACAATCACACATTATGCTGGGAAAAATAACGCTTGTATTTACTGAATTTTCTTCAGAATGTTCATATTTGGGCAATACCGTGGGAACTTAGTCTATTCGAGAAAGAAACATTTTGGGCATCATCAGGTTTGGTCATCACGTCGAGAGCCCCTCGCAAATACATCACGTCCAATATCGATATTCTGCAAATGGATTCGACGGCAAGTTTAAACTTCTTCCTCAAAAACGGTTCTCCTTTCCATCAAAACTTGCAGAGGTTACCGGTAATAGTTATTATAGGGCTCTGTAGGTTAGCTGTGGCATAGGGGTTAGCCACCCCCCTATACATTGTAAAGGGACCCACCTGTAAACAAGCCACAGGCTTAGTGTGGAGATCCCTTCATAGACAAAAGCTTAGATTATTATTATTATTAAACGGATATGCATGTACTAATAAATACAAATAATTAGGTGAAACAACTGATATCGCTGGCTCTGTTTTCCGTGGCTTTCATTTTGACGGTGAGTCGCGTTATTTACGGGGAACATAGATTAACTACGAGCCGTCAATGCCTACTATCACTGACCTATCGTTTCGTCATGCATCTGTGGGACACTATTTCTGTAGTCTTCGCTGAACGTGAGTCCCTTGTCCCTGGTATAACAAGATGGCCTAGCCTATAATTTAGCCACATCGTTTACGTATATTCTCGCCCCCCCTGCTTCAAAAAACTTATTTCTAGTGAAATTAGCCCCAATATACCAACCAGTGAGGGGGATATTTTATCTTTGACAGTGAGACAACGTGAATCACACGTCGACAACGCCCTACTTACTTCCTCATTTCCGTTATTTTATTCATCATAAGTCCATTAAATTACCCTGGGAAGTATTCAAAAGGGCGGGTATGGGACTCCTCATACTTGTGTAGCAGTACTAAAGAAGCGCGACACACTCGCCAAGTCTCGATAACGTTTCTCAGACCTTCTAGACCTTCTACGCTAAAATTTGCCTTATACCATCGCTTTGGCAGGGAAAAATTAGCATTATCATTTGCTTTTTTATTGCAGCGTATCCTCGAATCAGGAGTCGAATTCCGGATCGGATCATCTGTTTATTTTGGCTCTTGGGCTCTGTCATTATTGTCATCTTCTTGACATCGTATATGCAATCAGATTTGATGACAGAAAGTTATTTTTATGTCGATTCAGTTTACGATTTGATCGATGAAGAATCTATTCAGCCGCGTATACTGCAAGGTTCAAGTGCTAGCAATTACTTGGAAAGAAAGGTGACACTGACGAAAGATGCAAACGAGATTTATTAGAATGTTATGATCCGCAGCTCAACCTTGCGTCTTTCTAACTCCCGTAAATGATTTGTTTTTTTAACTAGTCACAAGAAGATCCTCAAATGAAGAACTGGTTACATAAATTGGATGTGTCATGTTTCGGCAATATCGTAGACTTTTTTGAAGTCGATTATTTTATGGAAATCTGTGACGGATCGAAAGCCTTCATTCTCACTAAACCAAATATCATGTTTACCATCGACTTATTGTTGTGGCAGAATGTTGAGGATCGTATCAAATTGAAGGACCTTTGTCAAGGATTGTATTTCTCCAAAATGGAATAACCAGGAATACATCACTTATATCGTCAACAAATCTTTTCACGATAGTCACCCAGAGTTCATGGAAAGCACCGGTTTATCGTAAGTCACTGGGATCAATGCTCTAGTTTTCAAAACATCAAGGTCGATTGTTATGGTGCGAAAAATATTCGGATTTTATCTAGTTGTTAATGTTAGATACTCAAAAATCCCACCGTTTGAAATGAAATCCAACCGTTCTTACGAAAACCCAAATGAATTAAGGGTTAGTAGCATTCATCGCTCAAATGTTTCATATGCAGTGACTCAGAATGGGTGATACAATCAATAACCCATTAATCAAAAATGTCTTGATTAGAATCAAGACCTAAAAAGTATCGATAAGACTTGTCTGAAGGATCAGATATTAATTTTTCTTTTTAATTGAAACTTAAATGCATGCTTAAGAAAAAACAACGTTCCATTACCGTTTTCCGTTGAAATAAATTATTTTACTGGTAATCAATTTCAAAAATTTACTTATCTCGGCTTTTCGACCACAATTCCATTCCCCGAAAACATTTTATCATTACATTAATTACTTTTGGGAGAGTACGTGTATGGTTTTGCGTTTTAAAAGGTTCCTAAAGACGTTACATCCCCATTCGTGACCGGCACGCTTCGCAGTGGAACATTTTAATTATTCTAAAACCAATGGCGCCAAATTCAATAGGGACAGTAACATTTTTACTCGCGGTTTTGCAAAATGATGTAATATCAAGTGTACTTTAGTGAACCGTCGTATTGTTCTTTCTCATGGTTCAGGGCATGATCAGTGTTACTGCCCAATTTCTCTCTCTAGTTTCTAACAATGGTTTGAGACTATTTGATATGGTACGGCACAACGTTATATACATTTGTAAATTCTAAGTAGCACAAAAGGAAAAAGAATCCATTATTTTATATTTTGGTTTTAAATAAATAAACTCATGATAGTAGTTATAACGAACAGAAAGTCAACGGAATGGCACCGGTAATGAGCAGCAAAAAGAGAGGAAAGTTTGCTTCAAGGTAGCAGAGGGACATGGTAGTGAAAATAGTAATCTAGAATTTTGTTCGTTCAAACCTTAATATATCATAAAAAATTCTTGTGAAGAGGCGGCACTACCTAGAAAGATTGATTTTGGCAGATAACAGCGAAGAAATTATGTTCTACACACACTGGGACTATGGGAGAGTTTCTGGGCCGCAGGTCGCACATGATGAAATTTCAACTCCAGTTTACATCAATTCTTCCTAGTCGTATTAGTAGCAGGTTAAGGTATAGTTTGCTCAGGTCCTGTTAGTCTCGAAAGGGTTATATAGTCCTTGTAACTTTTAAAAGGTTAATGTCGTGGCTAAACAGACCGCTATTACAGTTTTTTTTATTGTTTTATAGGAAATTTTGACACGTTATCTCCCAAAAGTAATTAATGTAATGATAAAATGTTTTCGGGGAATGGAATTGTGGTCGAAAAGCCGAGATAAGTAAATTTTTGAAATTGATTACCAGTAAAATAATTTATTTCAACGGAAAACGGTAATGGAACGTTGTTTTTAAAATAACTCATAAACTCTTTGGTTATTTTAACTAAGGCTCTGGTTTGGACTTAAGTTAAATAAAAACTCGGATTTAGAAATTAAGAAAAAAATAGTTTAATGGAAAAAATGGAGATCGAACTTGTCGCTCTGGTTTCGCTTTATGCACTGAAGTTTTTTCCCTCCAAAATCTCTCTCGTTTTTCACCCTTTTACCTGGGAGGGGCTAGACCCCACACCGCGATAAGTTTCTCTTTCTTTTTGGGTTTTGAAAACTTTCCCCAGATTCTCTTCTTTTCTCTACTTTTTCGCTGAGTCACAAGCAACAAGTTCGATAAGACACAATTACAAGTTTTACAAAATAAACAATATAAAGAAAATAAACTCTAAATCCCCACAAATTCCCCACAAGTTCAAGTGGGTAAAGCAAATTAATTGCCCTTCGAATTATATTTCGATTTGGCAATCTAAGCGCACACGAGCGCACTCTAGCATCCCGCCCCACAAACACTTCTTCTACAATGGCCATCTTCCATTGTTGTCGGGGAAGGTTGGTATCGCTAACCAAGAGGATGTTGCCAGGTTTTATTGAATCTTCCTTATGAAGATCCAGCTTATGAGCTGACGTTAGTTGCAGGAGGTAATCTTGCTTCCACTTCCTCCAAAACTTGTTTAGAAGATTCTCCTGATATTTGAATCTCTTCACTGCGTCGATTCTTTTAAGGCTAGAAGTGGGATCCAACTTCGAATCGGGTGGCAGTGACGTCAGCCGACGTCCAGTCAGGAAATGGGCTGGGGTCAACCCGACTGGCTCTCCTGTTTCGCTATATTGATAGGTTAGCGGTCTCGAATTTATAACCGCTTCAATTTCCGCGAGGACTGTTTGTAACTCGTCGAAGTTTAGCAACGCCTTTCCGAGTGTCTTTTTCAGCGCGATTTTCACTGTTTTAACTTGCCTCTCATAGAAGCCACCCCACCAGGGGGACCTCTCCGCGATAAACTTCCACTCTATACCGTTTTGTCCGAAAAACTCGTATACTTCTTTTTTACTTATGTTTTTCCAAATCGCGATTAGTTCTCTGTTTGCTTTCTTGAAACTTAAAGCGTTATCCGAATACATAGTCTTAATTATTCCTCTGCGTGAAATAAACCTTCTTAACGCTAACATAAATGTCTCGGTGGACATTTCCATAACTAGCTCTAAATGTATAGCCCTTGTTACACCACAGGTAAATAAACAAATATAAGCCTTGGTGGTTGCGTTTTCGTTAGGGTTTCTCTTAATATACAAGGGGCCTGCGAAATCTACCCCAGTAACCTCAAAACTAGCTGATTGCGAAATCCTATCTCTAGGCAAAGGGGCGGTCTGCTCATCTAACGGCTGTGCCTTCCAAATACGGCATGTTAAGCAACGAGCGACTCGTTGTTTATTTTGTTGTCTTCCTTGCAATACCCAATAATTTTCTCTAACTTGAGCCAATGTGTTAGCTAGACCTTGATGGTAAACTCTGGTGTGTGCTTCATCAATTATCAAATCTGTTAAATGGTGTTTCTTTGGCAAGATAATTGGATGTTTCTCGTTATACTCCAGGTCAGATGATCTTTGCAGGCGTCCGCCGACTCTCAATAGACCAGCTTCGTCTAAAATTGGATTGAGGTTTTTAATTTCGGATGGGTAGCCAATCTCTCTCTTTTCTCGCAGGTCTTTAATTTCCTTGTAAAAAACCTCTTCTTGCATTTTCCTTAAGAAATAGTTTTTCGATTCTTGTATTTCTTTCGCTGATAAGGGTTCTACTCTCTTGATGGCGTTTTTCCTTGAGTTGCTAATAAATCTTCTCATCCATGCTAATATACGAACTGGTGTTTTCAGAACGCTGTAATTTTCCAATGATAGTATTGACTCTTCATTTGAAATATTAACCGCTGTCAACGCGCTTTCTTGGTAACTCTTTCTAGTTTCTTGATCTAGATCTATTTCTACCTTTTCGGTATCTGTTAGTTCCTTCGCATTTCGGATAGGCCACTCTTCGCGGCTTCTTTCAAGCCATGTCGGTCCTTTCCACCAAATTACCTTGTCTTTTAACTCTGTCAGCTTCATTCCTCTGGTTAGCAAGTCTGCAGGGTTGTCCTTCCCCGCGCAGTGCAGCCATGCCTTAGGCTCTGTTGTATCGTGAATTTCTCGTACTCTATTCGCGACGAATGGTACCCATTTTCGAGATAAGCCATGTATCCAATGAATTACGATTGTGGAATCTGACCATAAGTGAATCTTGTCTTTGGACGCCTTGAATACTTCGTTTACTCTATTTGTCAATCTTGCCCCAATTAAGGCTCCCATTAACTCTAACCTGGGAAGGGTGATTGACTTCAAGGGAGCTACTCTAGATTTCGACGTAATTAAACACGTCTTTACAGTTCCGTCTCTTGCCGTAGCTCTTGCATATACGGCCGCTCCGTAGGCCGCTTCACTAGCATCGCAAAAGCAATGCAGCTCCTTTTCCTTCAGGTCGGCGTCTGTCATATTCAGGAGACAATGACGTGGAAATGAGATTAGTCTTAGATCTGGTATTTCTGATCTCCAATTCTTCCAATCCTTGGCTATTTCCTTGGGTAAAGGCGAGTCCCAGCCTACTCCTGATGCCCACAATTGCTGAAAGAGTATTTTTACTCTTGATTGAAAATGGCGTAATCAATCCAAGAGGGTCGAAAATCCTCGCTGATGATTGCAATACGCATCTCTTTGTGTCATTGAATTGTGACATATCTTTGATTAAGGAGTTCACGTCGAAGGTGAAAGTATCTTCTAGGTGGTTCCAACTCATGCCTAGTACCTTTTGCTGCTGTCCAGCACTAGTGATTAAGGCGTTACTCTCTGTTTTGGAGTGATTTTCCCAATTCTCTTCTTCGAACCTTTGTCTCAACTCTTCAGAATTGGTTCTCCACTTTCGTAATCTCATTTTGGCTTCTGCGAAGATTTCTCTAGCTTCTTTAGCTCTCTGGTATGCCTCCAAATGATCGTCCACGGTAGTAATTAAATCGTCAACGTACAAGTCGCTATTGAGAAGTTGACACGTTTCTGGGTATTTATTTTCGTAATGTTTTACGTGGAACTTGATTGTGGCCGCTAGGTGGTAAGGACTTGATGTTACCCCGAACAAAACTCTCGTCATTCTGTACGTTATAGTTTGAGCGCTGGATTGCTGGTTTAAAGGGTCGGGATTCCAGAGAAACCTCGTCGCGTTTCGGTCTTCTGGAGCTATAGTAATCTGCAGAAACGCTTGTTCAATATCTGCCGTTATTGCCACTCTTTTCATTCGAAATCGAAGTAAAACTTCGTAGAGGTCTGGATTGAGGTTAGGACCAGGTAGCAAACATTCATTCAAGGACACCTCTCTGTTTTCGTGCGACGACGCGTCGAATACGACTCTAACTTTAGTCGTGAGTCTTTCTTGCTTAATTACTGGTTGGTGCGGAATGTAATACAATGGTTTAGCCTCTGCTTCATCGTCGGGAACTCTCTCTATGATATGCTTCTCTTCATATTCGTCTATGACCTTCTTATAGCTGTCGAATAGGTTAACGTCTCTGCGGAATCTTCTCGATAGAGTTTCTAATCTTTTCTGAGCCATGCGATAATTATTTGCTAAACTTGGTTTGTCTTCTGCCCACGGAAGTCGTACTTGGTACCGTCCTTCTTCCATCTTGATCGTTCGCTCGAAGGTTTGTATAGCTTCCTGGTGTCTCTCGTTTAATTCCTCTTTGCTTGGCTCTATTATTCCTAACGACTCTAAATCCCAGAATGCCTTTAAACTTTCTCCAATATTATTTTCTTCTCTTGATTCCAAGATTAAATTCGTGGCGCTTGTTTCTACTTCTCTCTCTACGTCTGACGTCATGAGTAGACAGGAACTTGTGGTCGGACCCTGCACCACCCAGCCAAATAACGTCTCCATGGCGACTAATGAGTCGCTTAACCTTTCTACTTTGCTACTAAACACCTTCCAATAGTAATCAGAACCAATTAGCAGTCCAATTTCTGTTTGAAGTGGATAAATATCCGATACATCTTCCGCTAACTTGAGATGTCTCTCTTCTAGATATAATTTAATGTCTCTACTTGGAACTTGTATCTTCGCTGCGCTGATATCCGGTGTCTCAATAGCTTCAATAATAATGGACTGATTATCATGTATGCTTTTTACTTCTAATTGTACTCTCTTTGTTAGAATGGAAGTAGGCTTATTTGCGCCAAAAGGAAAATAATTGAGCTTTATTTCTCCTACTGTGGGTAACTTCAATTTCTCAGAAAGGTCTCTTCTCACAAATGTACGCTGGCTCCCTCCGTCTATTAAGCATCTTGCGACCTCTTGTTTTTCTCTTCCCTTCAGTACGACCGTGGCCGTTTGTAGCAAAATGCTACCGCTAGGGGGTTCGCTCATTCCTCCCTGTACTAGACTATGGCTTCCCGCTTCCTCTGTTAAGGTATTTTGCCCTCTCTCTCCCCTTTTGGCGCTCTCGTCTTTCTCTCTTGCCTCGCATATCGCCGTGTGATGTCGCCTTTGGCAATGATTGCATTGTACTTTCGCTTTGCAGTATTTCGACATGTGATCCGCTCTTAGGCATCGGAAACACCTTCGCTTTCTCTTTAAAACCTCTATTTTTTCGGCTAGTGATTTTCCGTTGCACTCAGTGGCGCTATGAGCTTCGTCGCAAAATGGGCAAATTACTTCTACGCTATTTGACAGAGCCAAGGACGTTGTTTTCTTGGGTCTCTGCTGAAACGAATATTTTTCGTATCCCTTGCTTCTATACTCCTTGGAGGCATTTCTATAATTGTTTTGTTCGCTACTCTCTAAGACTCTTCCGTTCGACCTTGTAAATGCCTGGGCCCTTTCTCTGCTCTCTAACTCTTTCCTGATGAATTCTAATAGATTAGCTACTACTAATTGGTTTGAACCGTCAAGCTTTCTGCTGTATTCTAACGCTAGGTCGTAGGGAATCATCTTTGTGATTGTGTGGTGCAAAAATCCTCCATCTGCCGCTAACCCTAAAGATTCCAAACTCCTTACTTCAACGATACATTGGTCATAGAATGTACGCAAGGCTGATATGTCGCTAGAACGCGTAACTGGAGCCAAACTGGATATATTGTTCATGTGGGTGCTAATAAGCTTCTCTTCACTCCCAAATTTCTCTAATAGGAGCTCTATTGCCTTATCATAATTTTCTCCAGTTGTGGCTAGACCTGACACGGAACTTGCTGCCAGTCCCTTTATGTACGACTTTAAATATGTAAATTTATCTACCTTTGAAAGCGATCCATTGTCATGAATTGTTATTTTATATAGATCCCAAAAGCTCAACCATTTTCCTGGATCACCATAAAATGCTTCGAGATTTATTTTGGGAAGCTTTAACCGCGACGCGAGTCCGCTATTATACCCGATCGCGATTCCGTTATTAGTCCCGCTCGAAGGTCCTTGATTTTGAATCACGACACCTTGTTGACTTCCGGCGCTTTGCTGTTGACCTCCGGCGCTTTGGTGTTGGTTTCCGGTGCTCTGCGGTTGATTTCCGGCGCTTTGCTGTAGGATTCCGGTGCCTGTAGGGGTATTATATCCCGTCGGTGTAGCATTGATCGCATTTGCACCCGTTATTAAGGTAGAAGCTGATGATTCTATATGTTCTTCGATGGTATTCTCAGCTTGGTCTCTGCAGTCATTAATCTCGTCTTCATACTTTAGGACACTCTGTAGTTCGTTGTCTAATTCCTCTATAGTCGTCAGTTCATACACATTTTTGTCCAATTCTTTTAATTCTTCTTCTCTGTTTCGAAGATGGGCTAAGTCTTTTTGTAAACTTCTTACATCTGGTGCGCTCTTTGCAAGTTCATTGTTAATCTTCGTTATGTATTTGGTCACTGACGATCGCTCTAAACTTTCCATTTTTGTTCACCTCTGTTGACCGATTAAACTAATTCTATCTAAATGTTCTACGCTTAAGTACCGAATTTTCTCTATCTATTTAACTGTCCCGGGTTTCGGCACCATAAAATAACTCATAAACTCTTTGGTTATTTTAACTAAGGCTCTGGTTTGGACTTAAGTTAAATAAAAACTCGGATTTAGAAATTAAGAAAAAAATAGTTTAATGGAAAAAATGGAGATGGAACTTGTCGCTCTGGTTTCGCTTTATGCACTGAAGTTTTTTCCCTCCAAAATCTCTCTCGTTTTTCACCCTTTTACCTGGGAGGGGCTAGACCCCACACCGCGATAAGTTTCTCTTTCTTTTTGGGTTTTGAAAACTTTCCCCAGATTCTCTACTTTTCTCTACTTTTTCGCTGAGTCACAAGCAACAAGTTCGATAAGACACAATTACAAGTTTTACAAAATAAACAATATAAAGAAAATAAACTCTAAATCCCCACAGTTTTTTCTTAAGCATGCATTTAAGTTTCAATTAAAAAGAAAAATTAATATCTGATCCTTCAGACAAGTCTTATCGATACTTTTTAGGTCTTGATTCTAATCAAGACATTTTTGATTAATATCTGTTCCTTCAGTCTTCATTTTAATTAAGAATGTTAAGAAACTGTTTTACATTTTCAAAATCTAAGCAGAAACATATAAAGGGGACCATAATTTTAGCTCAATCAGACATTTATTTATAATGATACTTCAAAAAAAACGTAAATCAATAAAAGTTTGTATTCTTATTGTAATTAACATAATACAATTTTTTACAATCATTTATTGAAACGCGAGTCGCCACCCTAAAAATTCCAGAAATAGGACCAAATTGACAATTTTACAAAATTTTTTAAAATGCTGATTTATGTCCGTTTAACATTTAGCTCAAAATTGTCATAAGCCCAATATGAAATTCGGATATCCTTAAAACTCATAAAGACGATCCGAGATTGTCAATTTCAAACTTTTTTGTAGCATAAACTAACGTCTGTTTGATATTAAGCTTAAAACCTTAAACAATATATAGTCACTGCTACCCTAAAAGTTCACAAAGATGATCCAAGATTGCTAATACGCCTAAAAAGTGCCATCTTCAAAATATGTAGCCGGGGAAAAGAGAGCGTGATCGAGTGGGCTATGCTAGTGGTTGGAAGTCGCGGGGGTTGGGACAGGGATGAGGGAGTTGAGATGGATTGGAAATGATGATGGGCGTCCTGCGGCACCGTATCTCTCCCTATGTACCTCGCGCACGCCCCTACCCTTCGGTAGGCGATTGCTAAGTGCTGCCGCGGAGCGCCATTTTATTTGTACGAGAACTAGCTTCTATTTTGAAGATAGAGGGAGCGCCCTTTACAATTTCGTCCAGTACGACCCTACCTAACCGCCGAGGATGCTGAGAGGACTATGTTGCCGTAGGTGGGGGTACACAGGACACGCTATGGGTATGGGGGTTTTCACTCCATTTCTCTCTCCTTCAAGGTTGGGACTCCAGGCATAGCCAACTCCATCACGCACTCGACAACGCAAAGCAACTCGCGCCAGCGTGGGAAATAAGGCGGTGACACAGGGCAATGACCAGTTTAAAAATTGCCTGGTCCAGTTCAAAAATTAAATCGGAGGGGGGGTCAGTGGTCCACGAGAATACTAAGAAAGTTCAAGGGTAATCAGACTCCACACATTAAATTCTAATATTTTAATTATCCACTTCTTAGTTTAGCAGACGACGTGCTCTGGTCAATGGTCACGGACAGTTTATTTTTCCAAGTCAGGAAAGTCGCTGGCCTATGTCCAGTTTAAAAAATGCTTAATTGGTCACGGACCAGAAAACTCNGGGGGTCGACGGCCCAATGTCCAGTTTAAAGAAGAAACTTGTTTCCCACCCGAACTTATCGCCTTATCATTGCAGTCCCTTTAAACCGGATTATAACGTGGATTAATAACGTCTCCAGCGAACTCTTTCAAACTATATAAGGCATGTGTCACGTTGAGTTCCAGTTACCTCAAGTTCAAGCATGGACGAACCAATATTGAAGGACTGATGGCAGTCCATAGAGCCCCATACTTAGGGACTAAACAACCAAAGTTAAGCTGACTTTCCCTTTTAAGCCCCAAAATGGCGGGGGTTATGAAAATTACCTAGTCAATTACCGGAAAAAGCTAGCGCCGTCTAGACAAAATAAGACGTTAGATGCTTCCCTCTTTAGAACCTTGATTCCTTCATAAGCCCCCACTATCCGATTTGCTACTTTCTGCCACTAGAAGGCGAATTAGCAAGTATTTTTCAGCTTTTTCCCTCTCCCATGAGTCCCATCCGTCTTTCAGTATTGGTTCGTACATGGTTCAAGAATTTGGTGCCGGTGTCAAATTTTTCTCTATTTCTGTCTTATCTTTCAATTCTATTCAATGTTAATTAACTCTAAATAACAACCTGCGTACGCACTTTTTACAGGGATACAGAGTTTTAATTAGATTCCTCTCCCTTTGATGAAATAAGTAGCTGAATATTGTATTGCTTGAATAACTTATGGGGAGCTCTTAAAATTCTTAACTAATGTTTTCATGTATGTTTATTATTTTAAAAGTTTTTTAACAGTGGTATATAAATCTCTTTATCTAGCATTAAGAGGGTCTCATTTTCTTAAGCTTGCGAGTCTGTGGGTATTTCTCCATTGGCCACTTACTTTGGTCACTACGTTACTATTAGTCAGTCACTTAACAGAATAAATTGTTTCGGTCTATTTTTAGTGTGTATTTAGGTGTGCATACAGTAAACGAGGATTCATACAATTTAAACTAGGTCAGGCAACGTAGTTCCAAAAATAGCATGGTTTTCCACTCACTACGTCGCCCGATGTCCTGGTTTAAAAGATATGAGTCCTCATAGTCTGTAATATTAACGAATATTTAGTCTAATATTTAAACAAGAGTACACCATTTGTCAACCATATATTTCATCAAGCCTAATTATTCTATATACTTTTCTAAAACACTTATAAGACATAAATATGTGCGCCTTAGCGGGACAACGAAGATAAAAATTAATCAAGTGATTTTAATAGCTTCTTCTACTATTTTTTAAGAATTTTGTGCACAATGAAATATCAATAACTCCGAATTACTTTAAAACAGAAATCGACTGAGGTTTTATCCATTACTTAAATGTAAGACTTCCGATCAATCAAGTAACGTCCTGCCTTTCAGCTTACAAACTTTCCCTTTCATCGAGCTTAATTTTTTGCGTGATACAATTTCTTTTCGATATAACCGAGGCCAGCGACACGTCCCGTGCCAGAGAAATTTTACTTGATCACCATGTTCAAGAGATGCTCTGATAAATTAATAAGTGAAATATGCATCTTTTTTCATTTCTAAAACATTCGGAGATGTTTCCATGACCTTTCAGCATGCAGACAGGTTTAATAGTAAGTAGAGTATGGATTTAAACCTTCACCCTCCCTTTCGTCGCGCTACTCATATTATCCCTGACTACCATTGGCTAATCATACTCACTGTTAATATTTTATGATAATAGAGAGCGTCTTCATGAAAAATTACCTGCGTTTATCTTGCACAGACTTCTCCGATAGACCTCTTCCAGATGACATAGTTTGACTATTTTCAAGTACTGAAATGGTTGAGGAAGTTTTTAAGCCACTCGTTGAAGGTTGCACACTATCAGGAACTAATGAATTTGAAATAGTTTTGTCTTGAGCAGAAATGATCACATTTGAAGAACTTTCAAGTTGACCGTCGATTTTCAAACTGGTTCCGTCTCCACTATCTTGTGTCAGACGTACGCAAGTTTCCTCCTGTCTATGTGCAATTGATCCTAACGACGTCTCAGCGACCTCAGGATCCTTTACCGGAACGAAGGATGTTCCATGTTGACAGTCTAATAAAATACTCAAGGAATTTTCGTTTTCAGCTAAATCTATCTCAGCATGGGACTTCTCGCTAGAAATCGCTGTTTTATTAGTGTAATTCTCGTCTTGAATGCCATTTATCACAGTATCAGAATATCGAATTTCACTGGGTTGTATCAAATTAGTTTTGTCTTGGCTATGTACAATCGACCCTGAGGAGGTCTCAGCGACTTCAGGATCCTTTTCGTGAACCAAGGATGGTCCATGTTGACAGTCTAATAAAGGTGTAGAGGAATTTTCGTTTTCAGCTAATTCTATCACAGCTTGGGAATTCTCGCAAGAAACCACTGTTATATTAGCGTAATTCTCGTCCTGAACAGTATTTATCACAGTTGTAGAATTTAGAGTTTCACTGTGTTTTGACGAAGCTTCAACAAAACCAGCACCAACAAGTCCAGGACAATTGTCCGAGCTATAAAAGAACAGTGCGTAAACAATTATGACTAAATGAAAGTCTTGCGGAAATTCGCCAACCCGAATACTATTCGCCTGGTTCGAAAGAACAAGTCTAATTCCTAATTTTCGAAATGACCAATTATTCTTAAGTTTTAACGAACAATAAATATAACTTCAATTAATGAAATAGTTTTTGAAACTGGTTTATGAAATTTTCCAAAATTTCTCAAAGTTTCCAAATAATGAAGTAATTATTTACTATGATCATGTTTGGTCATAGATGGCAGATATTTTCAGTACGCTGCCAACACACTAAACCCCTAAACTATGATTAAGCCAAACACAAAAATCATATTGATGGTTATCTGATCATTTAAAAATCCAAATCGTTTGCTTTCAGATTGATTAAGATGGAAGTCTGGTGTTTTGAAGTACTCAGAAAAGCCCCTAGTGGCAGCACTTTACATTTTTGTTTTAAAAAATCGAAATGAAGATGGCTCGTCTCTGGAGTCAGGGTTTTTTGGATAAGTTGAAGAGTTGATTATTACGAAAAATATAATGTGTAAATAAACTTTATGGAGAGAGTCTGCTAATGGAGTTGAAACTACATCTATGGAACCAATTTTCAAACCCTAGAAAAAGCAGGGAAGGTTAATACTTAACAGGGCAATGAAAATGGGAGGGGGGATTGTTGGTATCTAGAGAGGCCCACGTACTAGGCAAGCCGTATCGGTTAATTCCCGAACATTATTTTTAGCCATCAGGATTTCGGATTACAATTTTCAAATTTATTTCAAATCTGTTTAAGCTAGAGTCAACCAAGCAAATTATTCGCTACTAACCTTCGGTATGGACCACTGACAATAGGAATTTAACAATTCGAGCACTTAGATTCTAGTTCAGGGAATTCTCTATTTTAAATATAATTAACCAATAGTAACTATACTTAACAATTCCGAAAATTATATCAATCGCTACAATAGACATTAATTTTTAAAACAAATCGTGAAATATAGAGTTTTCCTGTGTCTTGTTCACGAAAACTTGGCTTTATTACTTCAAAACACATGACTTCACCCTTAGTAGTTTTAAGATGTGATTAGTGAGACTATTTTCAATACATAGTGGAAATTTAGAACTACATAAAAAATTCAAATTTTCGATAAATGGAATTGGGTTTTGAAAAATGATTGAATAGTCGAATTGTGAACGACCAAATGTTAAAATACGGTAAAGCAGAGCGCTTGTCCAGTTATTCCCCTACAAGTTGACTTTCGTTCTGAACTACAGTTTTGGTTCCAGACAAAACTGGAGTTCCGAAGGAAAGTCACCTTGTAAGGGATCCACTGGACTTGCGCTTTGCTTTAAGTGAAAAGTTTCTATAAATGGCTATTAATAATTGCCTAATATGTTTTCAGAGGATCAGTATTGAAAAATGTAAAATCGCAAACATACTTATCAGAGTGGCTTGCCATTTCTAGGGAAGTTTCACACAGATCTTTATTTCTTTTATCGAGCAAGAG
The DNA here is from genome assembly GCA_019434445.1 of Phalangium opilio. Taxonomy (NCBI): domain Eukaryota; kingdom Metazoa; phylum Arthropoda; class Arachnida; order Opiliones; family Phalangiidae; genus Phalangium; species Phalangium opilio. The sequence goes on from JAEQBA010002670.1 coordinate 405,131, forward strand.
TTTATTGCTCCTGAGTTCTCTTATGAGATTTACATTGCACAAAATGGCTTCGACTGGAACAGTATCACAGGCAAAACTTTGGGTATAAAACTCGGTGTTTCCAATTTGTTCCAACCACTGAACTTTGATGTATTTTTTACGGCTTTTTTCTTGAACTGCATCCTTTAATTTCGCTAAATAGTAACCTGCTAGATGAAGAAAAACAAATTATATATAAAACTAGAGAAATACTGAATGTGACTCAAGCAAGATCACATCCCAAAGAAATGTTTTTGCCCAAAAAACGTATCAATACAATTTTATTAAAAATTAACTATTCAAACTATTTACCATGATCATTTCTTAATGCGACAAATGAACCCTTTGCATATTTCGCTTTAATCTTCCTCTTCGCCATTATCAAAAATGCCCTTGGGGAAAAAATAATAATAATTAGACAAAATTCTGTTAAACCGAAATTGGGTTCTAAGAGAATGGAAATAACGAATTTCTATAGTTGGATCATGGATGATGCAAGGAAGATCACCTCCGCCTTCTAAAATGGGCTGTTTTTCTAATTAGTAGTTGTTTATAAAATATTTCCAACTTTAGTCAACCACGTAAACTTTAGATGAGAAGTAGGTTTTTGAGGTTATATCCTCAAAATCATGTTTAGATGGGGTTAATACACTGTGACACTACTTTGGTTTTTCTACATGAAGGGTACATTATACATCTGGAGGCATTTCGGAAATCACGTTTATATCACACTTTAAAGCCAGTGTCGGCTAACAGAACTATTCCACATAGATGGAACTAAAACTACCCCTTTCTAAGCTTAGCGGTCAGTTATCTCCATTCCTAGACTATGGTGGTATCTAATGGTATAAAAAACAAATTTATGGATATTGGGACACTATAACACTAGGCTACTTTTGCAAAACTAAGAATATTCTCACTTACAAAACGAATACTAAATATTTTACTAATGTGTCTTATGTTACAAAACGTTTAAGCGGAGCAACCTATATTTGGTTGCAGACTTGGAACAGAACATATGTTAACATTGCAATGCACAGTTTTCGCTAAAGGGGGCTCCGTTCATTCCCCATTCAATTCATCCCCTATTCCCCTTCCCGAGTGAAAACTTTCCGATGTAAATGCTATGAAAAAAGGTGTGTTTTCTTTTTTATAAATTATATTTATATTTAGCTGGCTTAAAATTTAGATAATTAAATCATTAAAGCGCCTTCCACTTTAGAGCCATTACGTCGTACGCGGCGAAGTTCGAACGTTTTTATCCACTTTTTTCGTTAACTATTGGCCATAAGAAAACTTTGTTACACTTGGAGCATGGATTTAGAATGGAACCTAGAGTTTCATGGATACATCACTAACCTTAAAACAAGAACCACATTTATTCCTCGTCTGAAATTGTGCGAACGGGTTCGTAACGTAAAACTTGAGGCAAATTCAGAGGGGGAGGGGTGAGTAGCACGTGGTTGTGACGTAGAATTTGAGGTTAATTCAAAGGAAGAAAGGGGGTGACTAGCACCAGGGTTCATACAACTTTTGGAAAACAAATTTCTCGGAGATTTACAGGTTTTTCCCCACATAATTCCCTGAATTTTCCAGGTTTTTCCCGTATATGGAGTATCCTATGGAGCAAAAGCAGACGGTATTTTGTCCTCCAATAATAATCAATAATCCTATATTTTACTAATCAATAATCCAATAATTTACTAATCAATAATCCAATAATTTACTAATCAATAATCCAATAATTTACTAATCAATAATCCTATAATTTACTAATCAATAATCCTATAATTTACTAATCAATAATCCTATAATTTACTAATCAATAATCCTATAATTTACTAATCAATAATCCTATAATTTACTAATCAATAATTCTATAATTTACTAATCAATAATACTATAATTTACTAATCAATAATCCAATAATTTACTAATCAATAATCCAATAATTTACTAATCAATAATCCAATAACTTACTAATCAATAATCCTATAATTTACTAATCAATAATCCTATAATTTACTAATCAATAATCCTATAATTTACTAATCAATAATCCTATAATTTACTAATCAATAATCCTATAATTTACTAATCAATAATCCTATAATTTACTAATCAATAATCCTATAATTTACTAATCAATAATCCTATAATTTACTAATCCATAATCCTATAATTTACTAATCCATAATCCTATAATTTACTAATCCATAATCCTATAATTTACTAATCAATAATCCTATAATTTACTAATCAATAATCCTATAATTTACTAATCAATAATCCTATAATTTACTAATCAATAATCCTATAATTTACTAATCAATAATCCTATAATTTACTAATCAATAATCCTATAATTTACTAATCAATAATCCTATAATTTACTAATCAATAATCCTATAATTTACTAATCAATAATCCTATAATTTACTAATCAATAATCCTATAATTTACTAATCAATAATCCTATAATTTACTAATCAATAATCCTATAATTTACTAATCAATAATCCTATAATTTACTTATCAATAATCCTATAATTTACTAATCAATAATCCTAAACTTCCCTAATCACTTTCCTATAATTCATATGAGGTAGGATTTTACTTTACCTACCTAACCCAACCAACACTTGATTCTGATTAATTAGGCCACGGGAGTTCGAAAAAAATAGTGAAAAATTCTAAACCCGCCGCAAGTTGGTGAAAAATTTTTTTGAAAATTTTAAAATTGCATGTACTTACCGCCATTAAGACCGCTACGCGCCTAAACGCATTCTGCCCTCGATCTTGAAAACTACTCGGGGGGGGGGGGGGTAAATATAATAACAAGGACTCGCGACCGAAATCAAGGAGCACATACTGCTGAAATATAGCTATGAAATTTTAAACACCCGCTGAAACATTTACAATTCTCAAAGAAGAATATTTCAAAGAAGCTCCAATTTTAAAAATAAACAGCGATATTTTGCTAAATTGCGTAGATTATTTCGGAAGTAAATGAAGATAAACCACAATATTTTGGAAAAGACGTAACATTATTTGGGAAGTAAATGAAGATAAACAATAATATTTTGGAAAAGACGTAACATTATTTGGGAAGTTTATGAAGATAAACAATGATATTTTGGAAAAGGCGTAACATTATTTGGGAAGTAAATGAAGATAAACAATAATATTTTGGAAAAGTCATAATATTATTTGGGAAGTTAATGAAGATAAACAATAATATTTTGGAAAAGGCGTAACATTATTTGGGAAGTAAATGAAGATAAACAATGATATTTTGGAAAAGGCGTAACATTATTTGGGAAGTAAATGAAGATAAACAATAATATTTTGGAAAAGACGTAACATTATTTGGGAAGTAAATGATGATAAACAATAATATTTTGGAAAAGGCGTAACATTATTTGGGAAGTAAATGAAGATAAACCACAATATTTTGGAAAAGGCGTAACATTATTTGGGAAGTAAATGAAGATAAACAATGATATTTTGGAAAAGGCGTAACATTATTTGGGAAGTAAATGAAGATAAACAATGATTTTGGAAAAGTCGTAACATGATTTGGGAAGTAAATGATGATAAACAATAATATTTTGGAAAAGGCGTAACATTATTTGGGAAGTAAATGAAGATAAACCACAATATTTTGGAAAAGGCGTAACATTATTTGGGAAGTAAATGAAGATAAACAATGATATTTTTGAAAAGGCGTAACATTATTTGGGAAGTAAATGAAGATAAACAATGATATTTTGGAAAAGGCGTAACATTATTTGGGAAGTAAATGAAGATAAACAATAATATTTTGGAAAGACGTAACATTATTTGGGAAGTAAATGATGATAAACAATAATATTTTGGAAAAGGCGTAACATTATTTGGGAAGTAAATGAAGATAAACCACAATATTTTGGAAAAGGCGTAACATTATTTGGGAAGTAAATGAAGATAAACAATGATATTTTGGAAAAGGCGTAACATTATTTGGGAAGTAAATGAAGATAAACGATGATATTTTGGAAAAGGCGTAACATTATTTGGGAAGTAAATGAAGATAAACAATAATATTTTGGAAAAGGCGTAACATTATTTGGGAAGTAAATGAAGATAAACCACAATATTTTGGAAAAGGCGTAACATTATTTGGGAAGTAAATGAAGATAAACAATGATATTTTGGAAAAGGCGTAACATTATTTGGGAAGTAAATGAAGATAAACAATAATATTTTGGAAAAGACGTAACATTATTTGGGAAGTAAATGATGATAAACAATAATATTTTGGAAAAGGCGTAACATTATTTGGGAAGTAAATGAAGATAACCACAATATTTTGGAAAAGGCGTAACATTATTTGGGAAGTAAATGAAGATAAACAATGATATTTTGGAAAGGCGTAACATTATTTGGGAAGTAAATGAAGATAAACAATGATATTTTGGAAAAGGCGTAACATTATTTGGGAAGTAAATGAAGATAAACAATAATATTTTGGAAAAGTCATAATATTATTTGGGAAGTTAATGAAGATAAACAATAATATTTTGGAAAAGGCGTAACATTATTTGGGAAGTAAATGAAGATAAACAATGATATTTTGGAAAAGGCGTAACACTATTTGGGAAGTAAATGAAGATAAACAATAATATTTTGGAAAAGACGTAACATTATTTGGGAAGTAAATGATGATAAACAATAATATTTTGGAAAAGGCGTAACATTATTTGGGAAGTAAATGAAGATAAACCACAATATTTTGGAAAAGGCGTAACATTATTTGGGAAGTAAATGAAGATAAACAATGATATTTTGGAAAAGGCGTAACATTATTTGGGAAGTAAATGAAGATAAACAATGATATTTTGGAAAAGTCGTAACATTATTTGGGAAGTAAATGATGATAAACAATAATATTTTGGAAAAGGCGTAACATTATTTGGGAAGTAAATGAAGATAAACCACAATATTTTGGAAAAGGCGTAACATTATTTGGGAAGTAAATGAAGATAAACAATGATATTTTGGAAAAGGCGTAACATTATTTGGGAAGTAAATGAAGATAAACAATAATATTTTGGAAAAGGCGTAACATTATTTGGGAAGTAAATGAAGATAAACAATAATATTTTGGAAAAGACGTAACATTATTTGGGAAGTAAATGATGATAAACAATAATATTTTGGAAAAGGCGTAACATTATTTGGGAAGTAAATGAAGATAAACCACAATATTTTGGAAAAGGCGTAACATTATTTGGGAAGTAAATGAAGATAAACAATGATATTTTGGTAAAGGCGTAACATTATTTGGGAAGTAAATGAAGATAAACAATGATATTTTGGAAAAGGCGTAACATTATTTGGGAAGTAAATGATGATAAACAATAATATTTTGGAAAAGGCGTAACATTATTTGGGAAAAAAAGGGGGGAAAAAGGGCAAATGGTATCCTCCTTATATACGCAGACACTATTTATAAGAGGGAAGCTACCTGTCCCCTAGATTTAACTCCTATTTCTTATGGATGCCAATGCTGTCTCGCCTAAGCCAGTTATCAGGCTTGGCAAACAACCGCAACGCTCTTGTGGAACCGGGCAAGGCGGGAAATAAGTTTTTTAACTGAATATTATACTAGCACCCTCTTTTCCTGGAATAAACCAACCATTGAAAGAGCACGTCGTCTGCTAAGATATAGAAGTGGATTAATAAAATTGAGTTAATGTGTGCATTCTGGTTACCCAGTAATTTTCTTAGTGGTACCGTGGATCACTGACCCCACTCCAATTTAATCTTTAAACTGGACCAGGAAATTTTTTAACTTGTGCAACAGCCATATTTCCCACTCTGGCCCCTGGACACCATGAAGTGCAGGCGGGGTAGAAGCGTGATCTGGTGGGCTGGTCTCCATTCCAAACCCAGGGCCGGAAATAAGAAAAAATTGTTATAGGACATGTGTCCAGTGACCCCTCCTTTGACTGGAAAATTTATGGGACATTGTCCACTGGAGTGTGCAAAAATAGTGTTGCATCTTCAATTCTTCATAGTCAAGCTATAAAAACATCTGAAAATTTATTGGTCAAAATGTCCAGTGACCCCCTTATTTTTTAAAAAAATTATGGGACATTTAAAAATTTTATTGGACAATGTCCAGTGTCCTGTGCTTATTTCCGGCCCTGTCCAAACCTCTCTCTATTCTCTCAGCCTAGCACTGTTTACAAAAATGTACAACTGGACTCCTGGAGTCGAAATTTGTGTTAATATGAAAATAATTATTGTGGTTCCCATACATTATTTTTTTAATAAAAGTAGGAATTAAAGATGGTCTGAGCTATTAATAAAGTGGTTTTTGACCAGTAAACTTGTCTTATTTCCTAGCCTGCTCAAATCGAGGAAGAGAAGTGATCGGGTGGGCTGTGTTCTGGCATTCTGGACGTCCGCTTAAAGTTAAGGAACGAGGCTTAGGAAGTAAGCTACAAAATTTGGCTTTTTAAACCACTAAAATGATTACAATTTTCCTTAATTTAGTAGGAATAAGATTTATTACGCTTGTCAGTTATCGATGTAAAAAATAATCTACGAGAAGGCTTCGAAAATATCGTTGAAATCTTTCAGATTCCTGAAGATAATCAGTTTATGTAATATAGAAAGCTCTTGGAAAAAACAATCTTGGCAAAACATGCAAATCCAAGATTGCCTGCAGATATTAGCATTGAATTTCAAGCTTGACATATGCAACCGTTAAAGTTATTCATTGACGCCACCAAGAATTATTCATATGTTTTATTTATTTGTTGTTTGCTACATAAAGTCAGAGTTTACCGCCTTGTACTTCAAATGGTTATAATTTTCACAGTAATTGTATATAAAAGTAATAAATGCATATATATATATATATATATATATATATATATATATATATATAAAAATACAGTTGGTTATAGTTATCACAGTTAAATATATATAAAATTAATAATTCATCGGTGGTAATAAAGGGCAATCTGATGTTAAGGTATTGGTTTTCTTTAGGTAGAAATAAAATTGTTTGATTCATTTAAACAGACAAATATAACTACTTGAATATAAGCATTATTTGGTATGTTGAACATAAAAGAATACTTATTTGAACCTTTAAAACATTTTGGTAAGTAAAATAAGGGTCTAGTTCGTCAAATTTGAGGAAATTTAAATTAAATATGAAGAATATTTGAACTGGAAATGCTATAGTTTTCAATCTTCATTTAAAGCAACGGAGAGAGCAAAGTCTTAAGTATATGCTATAATTAAAGGATAAAGATTATGAATGTAATTATTATGTTCTTTAAACTGTTAAAAATAAGGTAAATCAGCTTCAGTTACAGGTGATCCATCCTCAGTTCAAATAGTTTCCAGTAAAATGTTTTAATAATGGCGTTGTTTTAGGTTGCGGTGTTGCTTTTAAGAAAGTCAATTTTCCATTTAGGGGAGAAACAATTAGTGGACCCTCATTAACACTTCCTGAAGCACCGAAATATCAGGGCAATTAAGAGAAAAAAGTATGCCCGAGTTAAGGTCAGTTTTTGCCCCAAGTCAAAAAAATGATGAAACGTTAGTTAATTTAATATCTAAAATATTTTGCTGAATTCCAAACCGAGAATTCTTGAGATACCGCTCAAACTCTGAGTTTAGTTGCTAAACATAGATTTTACTCGGGGGAAAGAGATACAAGAAATCCGAGCTGTGCTTATTAATTAGTTAGCTCATTAAAATTAAAACTAATTGGCATTTTCACTACTTGAAAATGAAAATAGATTTTTAATTACTTTACTGATAATTTGGAAATAATTATAATAAATTAGTATGCATCGGAAAGAAATTTATCTATTGAAAAATTAATTGGGTTTTGTTTTGGCTAATTAGCCAATTGGATTTTCAATTAATCTCTTTCGACGATTTTAAGTAAAAAAATCGAGTTTTATCTACACGAGAGAGAATGCATCCCACTACCAGTAGTGAGGGGGGAACAAAATTGTTATCCCGTCCAATGTTTCCTTTCTTTCTCTCACAGTGAAGTCTATGACTCTTTCGTGAATCGTAACTCCCATATTTCGATGTTTCCATGATTTTCCCTTCTTGAATTAATAGTAGTGGACCGGCTAGTGCCCATAGATTTACAAATCCAGAGTCCGATTTAGGAGCAGTGGCAAGAAAAATTCTGAAATGAAACAAAATTTAGCATGACGGAAGTTTTGAAGCTTGGCTCACTTCTCGAGAATAATACATTTTAGGCTTCCATACCCCTTTATCGAAAACATTAAATGCATTACCAAAGGCGGAATAGGAAGTCTATGGGCACTTTTAAGGCGATATTTGTTACTTACAGTTTTTTTGACCTTAATTATACAGGTAATTAATTAGAAATTTGAAATTGTAATTTATTACTTGAAAAATAGATGACTAATTTATCATTGAATTTAACTATTTTATGTCTAATTTCTAATTGGCTAATTAATTAGTTCAAAACCATTTTTCTAATTGCTATTTATAATTATTTAGTTGCCAGTTAATTAGCACAGCTCAGCAAGAAATTAACATATTAAAGGTATTCATGTTTTTTTTAGATTTGGAAAGATACAAACAATTTTCACTTGCGCGATTGCGCTAAAACTTTTCCTACTATTGAAGCTTTTTATTATTACAGGCTAATAAGAGAAACCTTAATTAATTCTGTGATGCTAGAACATATCAATTTAAGACTAGGGATTTTAAAGAAGCTAAATGCGAATAATATTGCAAAAAACTTCGAGAAGAATTGGTTTGGTATTGTATTTTATTAACGTTGTTTTACTTATTTATAACAAATTTCTTTATAACGGTGTTTTCATTCCCAAATTTATCGACATTTCAAAATAAAAAAATGGCTTGAAAAGAAAATTATTTGTAACTACTAAATATTTTGCTTTAAAATTGCCTTAGTTCCTTTAATTTACCTCCCTTGTAATTTGAACAATTACTTAAAAAGAAGCCTATTAAATATTTAACCCACAGTTTCTAAATACGATTGAAACAAAGTGTTTCTACCCTTTTTGTCTATTCATACATCTAGATTTTCCAGAGTGAAAATATAGTAGAAAATAAAGGTAGGATCCTCAATTATTCATAATAGATAAATCGCGCCGGCATTTATTACAATACTTTTAAATCCTACGACTCATACCGTTCGAAGATCTCTGTTTGAACTTTCCATCTGTAGGCACTGATTGGCGATTGAGTCTCGAGAAATTAATTAGGCCGTTGCTATTTGTGCCCGGGTTGCGGGCAGAAATAGCACAAAGGGTGCTAAATTCGCCCGGGTTCCGGGCAGAAATAGCGGCCGACTAATGCGAGGCTAAAAGTGCCCGAGTCCCGGACAGAAATAGCCGGCAAACAGTGGACTGTCTATATCTGCCCGGGTTCCTTACTGATGCAAACCCGGGCACAAATAGCCTGCCCACAGTGGGCCGTCTATTTGTGCCCGGGTTCTCGATTTTTGAGAAACGCGGGCAGAAATAGCGAGTCCACAATGGACCGTCTATTTCTGCCCGGGTTCCCCGTTGCGGTAAACCCGGGCAAAAATAGCCGATGATTGCTTAATGGCTAGTTTTGCCCGGGTTTTTGGCTCATTATCAACCCGAGCAGAAATAGCGAGTCCACAATGGGCCGTCTATTTTTGCCCGGGTTTATATAATGTGATGAATACCCAGGAAGAATCGTTACGTTGTTTTTATAATGTGAAAACTACCATGCGTTGCGGGTATAGGTATGTATGTTATTGCTACACACTACCAACAAAGGAACCCGGCGTTTATAGCCGTCAGGACATCATAACAACCGAACACGATGGATACGTCCGCTAAAAACACCAGTTCTTCTCATTCTTTTCACATTATAAAAAAAACGTAACGATTCTTCCTGGGTATTTTGTAAACCCGGGCAGAAATAGACGGCCCATTGTAGACTCGCTATTCTTGCCCGGGTTGATAATGAGCCAAAAACCCGGGCAAAACTAGCCATTAAGCATTTATCAGCTATTTTTGCCCGGGTTTATCGCAACGGGGAACCCGGGCAGAAATAGACGGACCATTGTAGACTCGCTATTTCTGCCCGCGTTTCTCAAAAATCGAGAACCCGGGCACAAATAGACGGCCCACTGTGGGCCCGCTATTTGTGCCCGGGTTTGCATCGGTAAGGAACCCGGGCAGATATAGACAGTCCACTGTGGACTCGCTATTCTTGCCCGGGACCCGGGCACTTTTAGCCTCGCATTAGTCGGCCGCTATTTTTGCCCGGAACCCGGGCGTATTTAGCACCCTTTATGCTATTTCTGCCCGCAACCCTGGCACAAATAGACACTCCGAATTAATTATGGCTTTAAAAACTATTTAAACGCTTCAATTTTCCTAATTTATTATGAATACGAATTATTACTAATTAATATTTTCAATCCACCATAAGGTCATAAGATATGTTCCATAAGTTTGTCACTGGTTACTGAGAGCTTGTGTTGAAGTGACGTTGACAAAGTCTTAACACAGACTAAATAAAAAGATGGACTGGAAAACCGAGTGTACTCAATTCTAGCGTCCATCTCGATAGCTCTCAGTAAGTCTCTAGCATAAGTTTCATACTTACGGAAAAAATCTTATTGACTTATGATCCACCTTATTCCCTATCGCCAGAAAATAGGCTTATCTTGTGATTCGTGGAGGAGAGGCACGGGAAGAATTTCGTCTGTCGGCTGCTACTGTAACATACCACAGACGAATTTCTTAATTTTCTTCCAGTTAATCCCCTCCATGAATCCCGAGATAGCCCCAACTTAAGACGATTGGGATTAAGGTGGATTAGCTGTCATAACCGAGAAAAAATAACTTCCCCACTGTTTTCATCTAAAAGTAATTAATCTAACCTTGATATCTCACAAATGTCTGCGGTAATTCAAATTACGCTTGGAACCAGTTTCCATTTAAACGACACTTTAATTAGGATTATTTTAAATTTGTGTAATTAGTCCAAAATTAACATGTTGTGAAGGAATTGCAAAATAAATGCGAACAAACCAGAAGCCTTCCAGAAGCTATATCAAACCCATAATAGGGACTTGGCAGTACTACATCATGCAACGTCAGTCTACCTTCAGTAGTGCTGAAAAACCTACCAGGAGGAGGGGCTTATATAGCTTTCATTCTGTTAAAAAAGATACCATAATGAGGCTGGGGGCGGAGTTAAGCCCGAATTGCCAAGTCCCTATTCTTCCAATTAGTTGCAACAATTAATTCTCCTTTTCAACAGAGATTAACGCCGATAACGATGAAGACACTTGTACGCGACTCTTAAGTCACATAACACAAGCCACACATGACCACGTCCACGTTTTTAGTTATTCGTAAACCTTCGGTATAGTAACCCAAAATGTACCCAAAGAGAAACGAAGAGTGAAATTTTCTTGTCCACTTTTAAAAATATATTTAGCCCAAGTCCCAAAGGCCCCACGTCAAGTGATGCTATCTGTCTCTGTTATCCGATCTATTTTATCCCTTTCATGCATGATCATTATATATAAATCCGCCTACAATTCGTCACGTAGATTTTCTTGTCAGAAGTAAATGAACTTAAAGCTACAACTCTATGTTAAATTTTATTTTCAACAAGCCGTTAATATAATTTTAAACATATTTAGCCTTATCAAACACAATTAGAAACTCTCCCAGATAAAAATAAATACATTTCAACCATAAGATTTCTGGAAATCAGAGGTAAAATTCAAAAATAAAGTTTTCGCGAAATCATAATCTACTTCTGACTCCTTCTTTTCAAGTCTTTGAACACCCCTCCTACCCCGAACCCGATTTCCATCTGTTTCTTTCATGTACATGTAAAGAACCAACAGTAGTTGGCAGAACAAAACAGAAGGTGTATAATTCTCCCCTACATTCTCTGCACTGTCATAATGGATGGCAACCAGACGAGATTCTCCTCTCCTCTCGTATTGTTGTGAAATCATAAACGCGTGAGGAAATTTTTTTCTCGCTATAGGATAGTCGACTCCGAGGGGTCGGTCATTCACGAAATCCAACTTAAGAAATAAGAAATGAATAACAAAATCAGAAATCCGGAATGAAATCAAACTTATTTCGCTGATTTCGAAATTTTACAAAAATCCGAAATCAGTAACGAAATAACGAAATCAGAAAATCAGTAAAGAAAAAACAAAATAAAAAAATCATTAAAAAAATCACAAAATCAGTAAAGACATCGCGAAATTCATTAAAACAATCACAAAATCCAAGAAAAAATCTCAGAATCCAACGAAATCAACAGAAAAATCTCAAAATACGAGGAAATCACAGGAAATACCTCAAAATCCGTGGAAATATAATCCGACGAAATCCGTGGGAATTTATCGAATCTTGAAATGAATCAAAATCCGACGAAATCAAACGATACACGAAGAAATCAAATAGGATTTCGAAATCCCGTACATTTTATCCAAAATATCCAACCACTCGCTCTACTCCTTACCTCCGACGGCAGCTGACGCGATATATACACTGTTCCAGCTTCGGTGGTCAGTTCGAGCAATGCTAGGTCTCTATGGGAGGTAGGTTTTTGCGTACTGCCAACAGAAGAAAGCAATACTGATATTTAGGATTTTAAAACGCGATATTCTGTATAATGAAACAAAATATTTGCTCGTCGTTACATAGAGACCTAGTTTTGCTTGTGCTGAAAGCCACTGCTGATAACCAATACTGGAACAAAGTATATAAATCTATAAATCCACAGGAAAAAAACAACAAAATAAATCCTCCTCTCACAAAGACTTTAATAACTCATACTCTAATACAAGAAACTTTTTCTGTTATAGTTAAAATATTGATTATCAGAATGAAATTTAAGTAATCAGTCCTATTTCTAGCTTAACACTTAAGTTTTGAGCTAATTTCAGGTTTACAAGTGGGGACCTAAACCGTCTTCCTACCTTATATCTGGGGACATTTGTGTATAAGTTATTAGATTTTGAATTAGTGTCGAAGCCTATATGGTTCCATCAAGTATTTCAATTTCATTTTTCACACTCGATAAATTTACAAGTGGGGACCTTCACCGTCATTTCAACTGACAAGTGGGGTCTTTTAAACACACATTTTCAAATTTCATGTATATTATAATTTTATAGTTAAAATATTGATTATTATAATGAAATTTAAGTAATCAGTCCTATTTCTAGCTTAACACTTAAGTTTTGAACTAATTTCAGATTTACAAGTGGGGACCTAAACCGTCTTCCAACCTTATATCTGGGGACATTTGTGTATAAATTATTAGATTTTGAATTAGTGTCGAAGCCTATATGGTTCCATCAAGTATTTCAATTTCATTTTTCACACTCGATAAATTTACAAGTGGGGACCTTCACCGTCATTTCAACTGACAAGTGGGGTCTTTTAAACACACATTTTCAAATTTCATGTATATTATAATTTTATAGTTAAAATATTTATTATCAGAATGAAATTTAAGTAATCAGTCCTATTTCTAGCTTAACACTTAAGTTTTGAGCTTATTTCAGGTTTACAAGTGGGGACCTAAACCGTCTTCCTACCTTATATCTGGGGACATTTGTGTATAAATTATTAGATTTTGATTTAGTGTCGAAGCCTATATGGTTCCATCAAGTATTTCAATTTCATTTTTCACACTCGATAAATTTACAAGTGGGGACCTTCACCGTCATTTCAACTGACAAGTGGGGTCTTTTAAACACACATTTTCAAATTTCATGTATATTATAATTTTATAGTTAAAATATTGATTATTATAATGAAATTTAGGTAATCAGTCCTATTTCTAGCCTAACACTTAAGTTTTGAACTAATTTCAGGTTTACAAGTGGGGACCTAAACCGTCTTCCTACCTTATATCTGGGGACATTTGTGTATAAATTATTAGATTTTGAATTAGTGTCGAAGCCTATATGGTTCCATCAAGTATTTCAATTTCATTTTTCACACTCGATAAATTTACAAGTGGGGACCTTCACCGTCATTTCAACTGACAAGTGGGGTCTTTTAAACACACATTTTCAAATTTCATGTATATTATAATTTTATAGTTAAAATATTGATTACCAGAATGAAATTTAAGTAATCAGTCCTATTTCTAGCTTAACACTTAAGTTTTGAGCTAATTTCAGGTTTACAAGTGGGGACCTAAACCGTCTTCCTACCTTATATCTGGGGACATTTGTGTATAAATTACTAGATTTTGAATTAGTGTCGAAGCCTATATGGTTCCATCAAGTATTTCAATTTCATTTTTCACACTCGATAAATTTACAAGTGGGGACCTTCACTGTCATTTCAACAGACAAGTGGGGTCTTTTAAACACACATTTTCAAATTTCATGTATATTATAATTTTATAGTTAAAATATTGATTATCAGAATGAAATTTAAGTAATCAGTCCTATTTCTAGCTTAACACTTAAGTTTTGAGCTAATTTCAGGTTTACAAGTGGGGACCTAAACCGTCTTCCTACCTTATATCTGGGGACATTTGTGTATAAACTATTAGATTTTGAATTAGTGTCAAAGCCTATATGGTTCCATCAAGTATTTCAATTTCATTTTTCACACTCGATAAATTTACAAGTGGGGACCTAAACCGTCTTCCTACCTTATATCTGGGGACATTTGTGTATAAATTAAGAGATTTTGAATTAGTTTCAAAGCCTATATGATTCCATCAAGTATTTCATTTTTCACACCCGATACATTTACAAGTGGGGACCTTCACTGTCATGTCAACTGACAAGTGGGGTCTTTTAAACACACATTTTCAAATTTCATGTATATTTTAATTTTATAGTTTAAATATTGATTATCAGAATGAAATTTAAGTAATCAGTCCTATTTCTAGCTTAACACTTAAGTTTTGAGCTAATTTCAGGTTTACAAGTGGGGACCTAAACAGTCTTCCAACCTTATATCTGGGGACATTTGTGTATAAATTATTAGATTTTGAATTAGTGTCAAAGCCTATATGGTTACATCAAGTATTTCAAGATAATTTTTCACACTCGATAAATTTACAAGTGGGGACCTTGGCTGTCATTTCAACAGACAAGTGGGGTCTTTTATACACACATTTTCTAATTACATGTATGTTATACTTTTGTAATTAAAATATAGATTATTATGATGAAATTTTAGAAATAGGATCTTTACGGTTCCTTCAAATATTTGAAGATATTTTTTTAAACTAGAAAATTTTACAAGTGGGGACCTTCGCTGTCATTTCAACGGACAAGTGGGGTCGTTAATATACATGTTTTCAAAATTCATTTTAATTCACTTTTTTTAATTAAAATATTGAAAATTATGATGAAATTTACATTATATGTAACGTTAGTCCCATTTTAAAATGTGGGGAACTTGGCCATCTTTTTAATGTACATCTGGGGACATACAGTTTTTTAAATCGAGTTAATGTTTTAAACGAAGTTAATTTAATGACGCCTAAAGAATTAGGAAAAGTAGTTTTCGTACGTCAAGTGTAATTAAATTATGAAAAAATCACCGTTCGGTCTGTGAGATACAAGATTTTATATTGTTATCGCTGAATAATGTATATTTTGTATTTCTAAAGTAGCGACATCTATCTGTGCTTATTGTAATGAAAACCCATTTTTGAGCCCCCACATGTACGCCGAAGAGACCATATGGTCCTCATTTCGTACAACTGGGTACCCGGGTGTGTGAAAACCTCTGGCGACATCTCTCGGATATGTGTTAATTTCCATGGTCCCCACTTGTAATGTGAAAAGACCAAGTACCTTACAAGTGGGGACTTTTTTAAAAAAATTAATTTGGGCTCTAATTAGTCTAATTATATCATTTATCTAATTACTTACATGTGACGACCTTAAAATGTCCCCACATGTAAGTCGGGTCCCCACTATGTGGGTGAAAAGATTGTCAGAATCCCCACTTGTCAATCGTATGCAGACGCACACACACAGACACACACACACCCACACGGCCGTTACAGAACCTCTCCTGGACTACGTCACACGGAGAGGTAGAAAAGGAAATTACAAAATCTCTGAACAATTCACGAAATATTTTTCAAATAACCGAAGCCAAAATAATGAAATTTCTTAGAAAATCGCGAAATCAAAGAGAAAAATTAAGAAATCTTTATGAATATTTCAAAATTTTGGAGGAATCACGAAATTTCTGCGCTTTTTTAATGCCAGAGCCATCGATTAGAGCTCTAGATTAACATTGTATTCCATGTTATATTATCTTTACTCATAACTGAACAATGGTTTTGTGTTAAATCATACCTATTATATCCTCCAATTTGCTTATATATTATTTAACATTCACAAGTTTTTAGATAACGTGTGGATGATTCATTATTTCTGACTCTTTTCCGTGCTCTACTATCAGATGCCGGCGTTATATACTAATTTTCTCTATATGCATGTACTTTATTACGGCTAATATATAACGCCACTGCTTGACCGCTATATCAAACAACCACCCAGAAAGGTGAAACATATTTTGAAAAGATTTCGACCCCACCATTGGAGTACATAAGGGGCTCCACTACTACTCATACGGAATCTGGTGCATTACATTCCAAATAAGAACATATTATTAAACACAGCTAAAAATTAGGGTCAGTCTATTTCAGGGGAAAGGGATGAAACGACACACATTCCAGTATCGGAAGGATATTTGACAGGTAACAATTTAAAGGCCAAGTGCCATTGAAAATGTTCTAGACCGTGCCAACTCGACGATATTTTTGCACGCTTTAAAGTTTAGCCAGAACACGTCTCTTGGTACTGGGCCTTTAAGCACCTTTTACCTAGAGAGGCAGCTAGAAGAAGAACGATAGGCGTAGGTTCCAAAAAATTTTGGTGAAAGACTTACAAATTGTTTGAAAATTTTTTTTAAAAATTGCTTGAAAAAAAAACTTAAAAATTGTTTGAAAAAAAATTTATAAATTGTTTGAAAAAAATTTATAAATTGTTTGAAAACGAAAGTTATAAATTGTTTGAAAACGAAAGTTATAAATTGTTTGAAAAAATTTATAAATTGTTTGAAAAAATTTATAAATTGTTTGAAAAAATTTATAAATTGTTTGAAAAAATTTATAATTTGTTTGAAAAAATTTATTAATTGTTTGAAAAAATTTATAAATTGTTTGAAAAAAAATATAAATTGTTTGAAAAAATAATTATGGCGCGTTCGGCGCCTCATAGTTTTCCATTGGCATTTTCTGTGGAGTAATTTTCTTGGATTGAGAAAGAAAGTCCATTTAAAATTGAAATAAATGCATCTAAATCTAATTTAATATTTCTCCATTGTGGCAGATTGATAGAAGCCAATGAAAATAAGCATTAATGATAAGCGATTTCTGTTGAATTTTAAATTAGGAATAAGTCTTGCGCGTAAAAATATCTCTTTACTACTAGCAGACTTGCACATACACCTAATCTTGTCGTCATATTTAAAAAATATTCATAGATGGCCAGCGTAATTATTACCTAATTTAATTACTAATCATTAATCATTAATTATTTAATCATAAGTTTGTAAGAAACCTTTTAGACAATTCAAATGTCGAACATAGTTTTTTTAATCTTGCAATGAGGGGTTCATTTCCATTCTAAAAACTTAATCATATGCGAATATTCAGCTAAGCGCTCACTGTTTCAAACCAATTTTATTCAACAGACAAGCATACCGACTATAATATTCGCTTGAGCGACCTGATAATAATTGACTACTGTTTCACATAAATGAGCGCTCTGTAAAGCATGAGAAAGTGCCGAGCTCACAGATTCCTATGAAATACACAGAGGTATACCCTTAAGGCCTCATTTTCTCACGTAGCCTCGTCAAATAGTCCTGCAAACTCGCTAAAGAACACACAACCAAACAGTCCACACTCACCAAGGGCAACAACAGTCATAGGAGACCCAAGAAAACCACTACTACAAATCAGACAGTCACCGCCTCAAAATGAACAACCACCGCCGTACAACGGACAAGCATCACCTCGTCAAAAGACGACACTAACGCCTCAGAACCCTCAATCACCTTCCACGATTACTCCTCACAAGCTCAACACACCAGCGTCCGACACCGGCCCAACGGGTCGCCCACAACGCATCATTCGACGACCACAACGCTATCAAGTATAATAATAATTATCTCAAAAAAAAAGTTGTAACATAACGCGATCAAAGTACGCGCTATTTCGTGATTCTACAAAACTATACCAGGGGTCCCTAATGTAAGGAACTGAAATGAACCGTGGAAGCGGATCTAGGGGAGACGGGGTCGTCGGAAGACAGACAGCTACGGCTGGGACTAGGAGTCGGTTGTATGATTTTAACCTGAATAAAGTACTGATGTTTATTTTAACCAATTGTTTTAACTTGAGTAAGTCCAGTTGCAATCCGTGAGAACCTGATCACAACATGGTGATAGAGGTGGGATGCCGAACACTATTCTCAGTACCGAACTCGTTAAGCCTTGAGCCCTCGGCATTTCATTGTGCAAATTTGGATCAAGCTGAATCACGCAAACATTACAAGAACAGAAGATGAGTCAATCTAAGAGCCCGGAACCTTTTTCACCTGGACCTGACCCGAATAAAGTACTGATGTTTATTTTAACCAATTGTTTTAACTTGAGTAAGTCCAGTTGCAATCCGTGAGAACCTGATCACAACATGGTGATAGAGGTGGGATGCCGAACACTATTCTCAGTACCGAACTCGTTAAGCCTTGAGCCCTCGGCATTTCATTGTGCAAATTTGGATCAAGCTGAATCACGCAAACATTACAAGAACAGAAGATGAGTCAATCTAAGAGCCCGGAACCTTTTTCACCTGGACCTGACCCAGCTTTGGTATGGAGCGAATACAAGGAGGGCTTTGAAATATACACGCTGGCTGCCAAGCTTGATGCTGTGACAGTCCCGATTCAGAGAGCTACATTTCTCCACATACTACGACCTGCAGGTAGAAGAATTTCCAAAACACTCACGATACAAGAGCAGGGTGACCTGAGAGCCCTGGCAGTTATTTACGCCGCATTTGATGTTTATTACGCTCCGTATAAGAACCTCAACTATATTCGATACCAAATCTTCACCTCTACACAAAAAGAAAACCAATCTTTTTTTGAATTTTATACTGAACTCAAGACCAAGGCCCAGGCCCAGGAGAGCGAGTTATCACCTCTAACGGACATACTATTATGTATGGAAATTGTCTTTGGAATCAGAAAGGACTCTCTCCGTAAATCACTACTGGCAAAACCGAATCTACAACTAACAGAAGCAATAGCACTCTGTCAAGCAGACGAGACCTGGAGTATCCATGTCAGCGCTATGGCCATAAGCAGTAAAGCTCACATTCCAAATGATCAGATTGATGCCCTTAATCAACGACCAGACACAAGTCGGCACCGCTCGAATCGCAGAGACTATCACAACCGACGCGGACCATATCGTAACACAGATAACGCACCGTACCCTCAAATTCAACAAACATATAGACACTCAATTCAGACCCACAGAAATAATGGTCAACCAAGCCAATCTCAAAAATGCCCAAACTGCGGGGGCAGACCCCACTACTCTAAACCCTGCCCGGCACGTGATACATCGTGTCTAAAATGCAAAGCTCGTGGTCACTGGGCCTCAGTCTGCCGGTCCACCCACGCACTAGAAGAAATAGATGTCGGCCACCCGTTAGATAACACCAGCAACAAAGAAGCATTCAATCACCGCAACCCAATATACGAGGAGGAATATCTCAGCTATGGCCTGGTACTGGTACCTAACTCACGGGACGATCAAAGACTAGATTCCCTACAGTCAAGAAGAGCCGAAGATGAACTATATGATGATATATACATCTAGAGCACACCCATCGCTTTTAAAGTCGATACTGGGTCGCAGGTTAATATCATCACGAAACGAATGTATGACGCTTTGCCGTACCAACCGCAGCTGACAGATCCGACCCATAGGGTAACGTCATACTCTGGTCACCAGGTACCTGTTATAGGGGTAACAAACCTCCCATGCACCTCTCACACTGCCAAATGGACAAACCAGTTTTACATCACCAGCGAAGAACGTACACCCATATTAGGAGCTGAGGCGTCAATCAAACTCGGACTAATCGACCATGTACAACGTCCATTAGGACCTCCACCAAAACTTGATATAATGACGATACACGCTAATACTGACATGCCAACACTCGCACCAGCTCAGGTCATTGAACAATACGAAACGGTATTCGATACACTAGGGAAACTTCCAGGCCAGTACTCTATTGAACTTCCACCAAATGAAACCCCATCCATATCGGCGGCTCATCACATTCCCCATCACTATCGCGCTCCGGTTCAGAAAGAATTATCACGGATGGTCGAAGAGGGAGTATTTTTACCAGTTTCCGAACAAACAGAATGGGTTCACCCAATGGTGGTCCTACCCAAACCAGATGGGTCAGTCAGAATCTGTATCGTCCCTCGCAAGCTCAATCAAGCGATAAAGCGACAACCATGTCCTTTGCCAACGACAAAAGAAATCTTCGCTGAGCTCAAGGGGTCCATGGTGTTCACAACACTAGACGCCAAGACCGCCTTCTGGCAAATAGAGCTAACACCAGCGAGCGCCAAACTTTGCACTTTCGCCACGCCTTGGGGTCGCTTCAAATACACCAGACTACCATACGGAATTGTCACGGACCCTGAGTATTTTCAATACGTTATGAGAACCATCTATCCCACGTCGAAGTTCCCTAATGTGTTCATTTCAACTGATGATTTCCTGATTGCCTCTACTGACGTACACTCAAATACCCTAATGCTAATGAAAATTC
This sequence comes from Phalangium opilio, assembly GCA_019434445.1. Lineage (NCBI taxonomy): Eukaryota > Metazoa > Arthropoda > Arachnida > Opiliones > Phalangiidae > Phalangium > Phalangium opilio. Next base: position 426,107 of record JAEQBA010002670.1, read on the forward strand.
TGGATCAAGCGAGCAGACATGGATTACGGTTCAGCCTCTCAAAAATGCAATTAGCTGTCCCGGAAATCACATACCTGGGTCATGTGATAAGCGACAAAGGAATTCATGTCGATCCTCGCAAAACCAAAGCGATCTGCTCCCTACCGCCTCCCGCGGACATAAAGGCTTTACAGCGATTTCTTGGAATGATTAATTACATTTCCAAATTTCTGTAAGCATCTACAACTGACACCGCACCGCTTCGGACACTCCTGAAGAAAGAAATCGCCTTTACATGGGAGTCTAGTCATCAGTCTCACTATGATCACTTAAAAACTCTCATATCAACAGCACCAGTACTAGCATTTTACGACGCAGAACGTCCAATAGTCATTTCTGTCGATACTAGTCAAAGTGGGGTAGAAGCTGTTCTTCTGCAAGACTCTTATCCCGTCGAATTCACGTCGCCTGCTTTCACACCGACGCTAACTCGCTATTCTCAAATAGAGAAAGAGCTCCTGGGTGTCGTATTTGCATGTGAACATTTCAACTTCTACACAGTGGGCACAGTGTTCACGGTACAGACTGACCATAAACCCCTTCTGGCTATACTGCATAAACCATTGCACATCCTGTCGCCGCGGCTACAACGTCTAGAGATGCGGCTTTTCCGTTACAATATGCACCTGGTTTATGTTCCCGGCCCTGAACTATATATAGCTGACACACTCTCACGAGCCCATGAGTCTCATACCCTAATAAAAACCGACAACCTTGAGGGTCCGCACACAGCGGTACACGCTATCACCACATTCCCAGCAACCATACAAGACAAGTATAAACGAGCGACTCAAGCAGATCCGACACTAAAACAGATCATCGAATACATTCACCAAGGTTGGCCAAACACTCAAAAGGCCCTCACATCAGATCTGGAGCCTTTCTGGCAGCAGAAAGACGAACTGCACATCAAAGACTACCTGCTTAATCGCGGTTCCTGCCTCGTGGTACCAAAAACCCTGCAACATGAGATACTCGAGAAAATACATAGCACACATCAAGGGATCAACTCGTGTGTGGCAAAAGCTAAAATTAACGTATTATGGCCCCACATGTCCAATCACATATCGGATTTCGTCAGGGCATGCCCCATATGCCGAGAAAGAGATAGAGCTAACATGGCGATACCTCTAACTCCTCGTCCGGTCCCGCAATTGCCATGGGAAACGTTTGGATCAGACCTATTTGAATTGGCCTCGAAACACTACATAATACTAGTAGATTATCATTCAAAATTTGTGGAGGCCAAGAAGCTGCTCACAACAAACGCTCAAGCAGTAATAAACTTCATGAAACCTCAATTATCCCGCCATGGCGCCCCTCAAAAACTTATCACAGACAACGGTCCACCATTCTCATCAGAGGCATTTCGACTATTTCTTGAAAAATGGGGTACAACTCATGTGACCTCAAAGCCCTACTACCCGAAGTCGAATGGCATGTCAGAAAGGACCATCCAAACCATAAAGAACTCAATGATAAAAGCCAAGCGTCAAAACAAAGATCTCAATGATGTCTTGATGGAGTACCGAGCGGCGCCTAAAACTGATCTCCCCTCGCCAGCAGAACTACTGATGGGACGCAGGATACGCACACCTTTAACCACCACCAACACGTCATTAGAACCCCTATATCCAACAAATGAAACGCGACGCATTCTTTCAGAACGACAAACCAACATGACTGAAAACTTCAATAAAAGATCGACAACATCACTACCTCACCTATACCCAGGCCAATCCATACGCTATCTGGCCGGACCCAGGCTATGGTTACCAGCCCTGATAGCTTCGGTAGGACCAGAACCGTTTTCCTACCAACTTCAAACACAACAAAACAAGATAATCCGACGAAAAAGAAGCCAATACGACCTCAATTTACCATGGATGAAACCGCATTTTCTCACGTAGCCTCGTCAAATAGTCCTGCAAACTCGCTAAAGAACACACAACCAAATAGTCCACGCCCACCAAGGGCAACAACAGTCATAGGAGGCCCAAGAAAACCACTACTACAAATCAGTCAGTCACCGCCTCAACATGAACAACCACCGCCGCACAACGGGCAAGCATCACCTCATCAAAAGACAACACTAACGCCTCAGAACCCTCAATCACCTTCCACGATTACTCCTCACTAGCTCAACAAACCAGCGTCCGACACCGGCCCAACGGGTCGCCCACAACGCATCATGCGACGATCACAACGCTATCAAGTATAATAATAATTATCTCAACAAAAAAAAATTGTAACATAACGCGATCAAAGTACGCGGTATTTCGTGATTCTATAAAACTATAATAGGGGTCCCTAAAACCAATTGTTTTAACTTGAGTAAGACCAGTTACAATCCGTGAGAACCTTAACAAAACACCTTCACCCAGATTTTGACCGTAACAATTGTAAAGAAAATCGTTTCGCTTTAAGCGGAGCCCTACGTGCTCTAGTGCAGGATTTTAACTTATTTGACGCATAAACTAGGCTTCATCCTTCGACGCCAAGTTACACGTGGCGCGCGCGAAATCATGGCAAACTTATTTCTGCCCGATTTGATCGTGTCTATATCCGTACTCTTCTGAAACTCAAAGCCGTCCGCCATATTCAGAGTTTTTTCTCGGATCATGATGCCGTTGTTTGTGATTTTTTGAGCCGCTATTCATAACGCGTTCCCCTCCCTTCTGGAGGCTTCCTTTTAATGCCTTAAATGAAATATCCTTTGTAGATGCTATGCGTGGTCATCTTCAGTCTCTGATCTGTGTCAAACCTCCGCGGATCCCTGTGGTGCCGTGGTGGTTCAATGTCGATAAGCCGGAGATAAAGCGCTTTAGCGTTCCTTTTTGGCACAGTAAGAAGGTTTCTGTTAACCAGAAACTTTTTCGATTAGAATCATTAGTGGCCACCTCTGATCCCCACTCCTTGGAGAGAAGGGTCCATGTTGAAAGTCTCAACGAGCTTTTGATGCATCAACCCGCCTCCTCTCTTTTGCATTAGGCAAGGGTGCCCGCTTTCCGGCTTAATTTTCGTTTTATGCATGGAACCCCTCCTCACCTTACTCCGCCGTAATATTCTTCGTTCCCACGCTCCTGCTCACTTTTCCGTAGTTACAGCCGCCTTCGCCGATGACCCAATAATTTGTCGCCTTTTCCAAAATATTGCTGAAATAACTGACGCCTTTTCTAAAATTTTGATGTTGACGTTTGGTACTTCCCAATAATATGTCGCCTTTTACAAAACATAGTTGCAATTTATTTCAAAATTTTGTTCCAAAAAACCAAATTCCCCAAGGATTTGACACATTTTCCAAAATAATGGCGAATATATTAAAAAAATTCTCGAATAATTTGACGGCATTTACCAAAATTTATCGTTATCAATTATCGAATTCCCAAAATATTCAACGATTTTCCCAGAACATTGCAGTATTTCTCCCATTATAATTCCGTCCTTGAACAGTTTCCGTAAGCTTAAAAAATTCCATAGCTATATAGTACAGGAAAAATAGGTTTTAACCCGCAACAAATTGAAACAAAGCTGAAAATTTCAGATCTTATAGATGTTTTGGCGCTCTTTAACGTGGTGTGGTCTTCCACACTCTCCCATTGGAGGAATTTATGCCATATTGGAAAACGGCGGACAAAATGGAGAAAACGTTTAATATCTCCGGTTCTACTTAACCGATTAACACGTAATTAGGTTTCAATTGTAGACAACCTTCAAGCACATAATTCATCTCTTTAGATATTTTGCCCTACAACTAACCGGAAGTTCACAATTTGACCCTGAAGATTAGCCTTATATAAAAATGGAGATTTAAAGTTTTTATGGTTTCTATATTCAGAATAAATTTCCAAAATCGAGAAAAAGTTTAATAATTCTGGTTCTACTAACCCGATTAACAAGTTATTAGGCTTCAATTGTAGATTACTTTCAAACACATAATTCATACAAAAGATATGTTTCCTACAACTAACCGGAAGTTCACAATCCAGCCCGGAAGGTAAGGAAAATCTAATTTTTGAGTATTTCGAAACGGTTTCAAGCGAAATAAATGCAAAGAGGGTTTTAAACCTAAAATATATTATTCCCATTATATTTTTACCGCTTTAAGTGAAGATGACATCACGGAGAGGTATTATACTGGACGTGTGTGGGAGGAGGGGGGTGTCTTTCTGGTGTGTGTGTGTCGGTCACCCGGTTCGCAGTTGGCAAATCGGAGCAAACTTGATCGCAGTTAGAAATTTTGGGCTTCTACTCCCAACGTTAGAATCAAGAAGTGCGTGGCGATCGGCTAGGGTTACGAGAAACGTCTAGCCTCCCAATTACAGGGCTTAAACCAAAGGTTCATGCAATTGTGGATTTCTTATCATTTATTGTGAATCAATCGCCATATATACCCTAAATTTACCAACTTGTATATTAGTATATTTATCAATATTGGTTAAGCTTAAGATTAATCATAGTCCTCTTCTTGAGGTTGAGCCTCAAAATCTCTATGTTCATTTGAACAAGATACTCCCTTGCAGTGTCTACAAATTGAAGAACAGACTGGACCAGTTTTACGGCATTCACATTTCAAGTCACAGACTTCCTTGCATTTACGAGAGATCATCTGCAATAGCTCATCTGGAGCAGGTTGTAGAGTGGTAACGATTGGTTTGAGTTCAGATCCTATACCTGTCTCCAACCCCATTCCCTAGCATTTGAATGCTGATTTGCTGCCGCACTTGTTGGTGGAAGAGAGACTATTTCAAAAGCTCAATTCTATAATCTTCATTTAAAGTATACACTTGGTTGTGTCAACTTCTTTTTCGACGCTTTAACTCAACTTTAGCCGTATTGACAAGTGTTGGCAAACAATGGTATATATTAAAACATTAGGTTTTATGATGGTACAAAGGCTGTTTAACCCTCTCCCGTACTATACATTATAGCTCCGGTCAAAGAAACAAAATTTGTCAGTAATAGGAACAATATGCTTGACTTTGGAAACGTATTCTGAAAATAGAAACCATAAAAACTTTAAATCCCCATTTTTTATACGAGGCTAATCGCGGGGTCAAATTGTGGACTTCCGGTTAGTTGTAGGACAAATTATCCTATAGAATGAATTATGTGTTTGAAAGTAATCTACAATTGAAGCCTAATAACTTGTTAATCGGGTTAGTAGAACCAGAATTTTTAAACGTTTTCTCGATTTTGGAAATGTATTCTAAATATAGAAACCATAAAAACTTTAAATCCCCATTTTTTATATAAGGCTAATCTTCAGGGTCAAATTGTGAACTTCCGGTAGTTGTAAGGCCAAATCTCTAAAGAGATGAATTATGTGCTTGAAGGTAGTCTACAATTGAAGCCTAATTACGTGTTAATCGGTTAAGTAGAACCGGAGTTATTAAACGTTTTCTCCATTTTGTCCGCCATTTTCCAATATGGCGGAAATTCCTCCAATGGGAGAGTGTGGGAGACCACACCACGTTAAAGAGCTCCCAAAAATCTATAACATCTGAAATTTTCAGCTTTGTTTCAATTTGTTGCGGGTTCCCTCTATTTTTGGGCTAAAATGACTGTACTAATAGTCCTAACTCCGGTGCGAGTACGTTAATTTCTTACAGTCCCCCCGACTTATTTTGCACGATTGAGTGCAGAATGCGTTAATCGGATAGCGTTCGTAATGGCGGTGCGTGGATTTTAAAATTTTACAAACATTTTTTCGCCAACTTCCGGCGGCCAAATAATTTTTTAACAATTTTTTCGGACTCCTCACAGTCTGATGAATTAGAAACGATTATTAGTTGGGTGGGTCACGTAACGTGCAATCCTACCAAGACGCCCATCAAAATTTTGCTTTGACTAACAAAGGCTTCTGTGTTTTAACTAAGCAAGCTGAACTTACGTTCCGAGAGCGCATTAAGGCTTCTCAGAGAAGTCCGCACTTATCTTGGAAGTTCATACTTTCACTTCAATTTAATTTCATCAACTTAACTTGACTTTCATTAAAACTATTACAAGATTTAAATAACCCCGGCAAGTAGCGCAGCAAATAACCACATAGCTCCGTGGTCCTCGAAGAAATGAAGAATGGAGACTGGTGTGTAGCCCACAGAGAGGCGAAACGAGAAAAGGCGGTTTCCAAGCGTGCTCTCCAAAGCAGGGGTATTTTAAAAAGAATAAGGCACAATAATAGAAAAAATCATTCCACTTCTTGTGCCTTAGGGAAAATTAAAATTCTGGTTTAAATAAAAAAATATATATATATAAATTTGTGACTTCGTATTTTAAAAATTTTAAAATTTAAATCAAAGGGAGCGTTGAATAGAAATGATTTCACATTTGGGTCATAGATATTTTAGGGGCTATTTTACTTAAATAGAGCCCTGCAGACAATTCGTTACAATTTGGCCGGACCATATAATTTGGTCAAAATTGAGGTTTACAATTCGCACCGACGAATCGAATAATGGTTTTCAAAATTATAGAATACCAAATAATGAGTTTCGAAAAAACGACCATTCTATAGCGGATAAAACAATTAGAAAGTGAAAGTTTTTATCAGTTAATTGACCAAATTATTTGGTATTCGCAACAAGTTTTTGTATTTTTCGGTTGATTTTGTGAAATTGAGGGCGCTGTGATGGGGTGTCCGCTGGACCATGGTCTTCTAGATGACGCGACACGGCAGACACAACCTGAAAATTCTGACATGACTATTGTTTAATATTACATGCGTTCACTGAGTAGCGTGAACTTGGAGGCTACAGCTGGAATCAGCCATTAGTATTTAGAAATTGATAGACAAGGTTAATCCATTAAAGGCGAGGGGTCTGACATCGGCCAAAATCCCGTACACTTACCCTGAAAACACTTTGAAAATCCTAAAATCCCGTTGAAAATTCTAAAATCCCCTTTAAAATTCTAAAATCTGAAAATCCCTTTCGAAATCCTAAAATCCCATTCAAAATCCCAAAATCCAAGTTAAAATCCTAAAATACCTTTTAAAATCCCAAAATCCAAGCGAAAATCCTAAAATCCCTTTCAAATTCCCAAAATAGCGCTCAAAATCAATTTGGAGACTAGTTTATTATTTCGGACATTAGGGGGGGTCACTGGACCGACGGGCTAGTTTAAAAAATATATACTTATTTCCCAGACTGCGCACAACCCGAGCTGGTAGAAGTTCACCTTACAATTTTCGTACCCTCCCCCACTATCCTCTATCCCCTTATTCTTCCATAATCTACACATGCGCAAATCACTCGACAACAAGCTTGATAGTTCACGCTTTCCCACGGTGCGTGGTAGCTGAGTGTTTAGATGATCCCAAGTTTTGTCAAAACCGAAATTTCCCAATTTTTTGTTGACTGCGCATAACTTCGGCGTGTCTTATAGTTAATTTTGGCTAAACTGTACATTTAGAAAGAGTTATGTCATCTTCGGCGGATAGCGAGTTATGTTCAGCAGTGGTGGGCCTCTTCAGAAGAATCTTCTTTTAGGAGAGCGCCACGCGCCTTCTTTAACTTCTTTTCCGTAGAAGAGAGGGCGACACTATAGAGGCAGAGGGGCGCCTTCTTTGAAAAGAAGCTTTGATAGAGGAAGGCGCAAACTCTCTTCCTACTACCCTACCTTCCTTCCCTAAACCGAAAAATGCCTAGGAAGGAGTCTTAGCTTTCGCGAACCCCCCTTCTAAGATTCGGAAGGTACTCCTTCAAGACGAGAGATGAGCCTTCTTTTTTGGGAATTAAAATCTCTTCAGAATTAAAGAAGGAAATCAGGTTGGGAAGGAGGTTACCTTCTTTCTTGGGAAGGAACACTGCCAAAGAAGAGAAGTTTTTGTTGGGGGGGGGGGGGTGAATTGGTATTGCCTGAGAAGGGAAGTTTTTTTTTCTTCTGTGATGTGACTATCCCTCGGAAGGTTTTAAGGCTTCTTTAAATGGGAAAGAAGTTAAGATAGGTAAGAGAGTAAATTTCTTTTATATAATGCAAACTCGAGAAGTCATCGGTAGATGGGGTTACCACTTTAGTTTGTGAAAATTTGATATTGATTTAGTTGATGGTGCAAAATTGTAACGGATCTTTAAGATTAAGAGGAGAGGATAAATACATACATACATTTGATTAAACCGAGGGAGTAAACACCATTTCAATTTTATTATTAAATGAATATTATGTTGTATGTAATTTGATTAAACCGAGGGAGTGTTCACCTTCCTTTCCATTTATTATTAAATTTTATATGATCTTATATATATAAGAGAATTATATTTTTAAGGAAGTGGAATGTAACCAAACACTGAAAGAAGTGGTTTATTTGTGTCCTTTAAAAAACCCATAATGAATATTCTCATTTTAACCCGTTTAATTTCGGGTTTATGAATAACACCTAACTAATCATCGTTTTATTAAGTTTAAAACCTGTATAAAAGCTAGATTGTTTAAAAAATACATCATGCAGATACGTGCCGCCTCAAAGATTATTTAGTGTCTACATAGACAGGAAACTTTTCCAGGTTTCAAGTCCCAATAATTAAAAAAAAACGTGCAACGCCGGGTAGTTTAGCATATTAAACCGAGGGAGTAACCATATTCGGCTGTCGGTTGGATGAAATAAAGCCCTCTGGGTGATATGGGCACGCAATAAAGCGAGATTATTTATTTTAAATTAGTATTGATATGATTGGAATCAGGGTTGGCAAGTTTTAAACAAATTGTTTTAAACTTTGGTTTAAAACTTGTTTTAAACAGCCATGAAAAAAAAACATTAATTTGTTTAAAACGTTTTAAACAAACAGTTTAAAACATGTTTTTTATGGAGAGGGATTTCGAATATTTTTAACTCGTTTTTTTTATTGAAAATGAGCGAAAATATTAAATAATAGAAATAATAAGCTTCAGTCAAAACCTTGCAATAATTTGACTGTTTCATATGAGCGTTTAATTGTTTGGGAACCCTACCAGTTGATTTATCCGTTACCAATCTGTATTGAAGACTGATATTCAATAATTTGATTAAGAATAACTTATTTTGTCGTCTACCTAAGGTAAAGGAACAACGTTTTTCTACACTGTTGGTACATTTTACTGTTCTAAAGTGATTACGCGTAATATTTAAAGCCAGGCCCTTGACAGTGCTAAAGTTAATACGCTTAATCCGTAAACGGAAAACATGAAGCGCCTACAAAGTAGAAAGGGGTGGTGAAGTTTCAAATGTATGAGTTCTGACCAAGAAACTCTGCAGTATGGAAGCGAAAATTCCTTAATAGTGGCCACAAAAGAAATCAAGCATTGGACATTTGGGGTTAAATGAACAATTTTACCCATCACCCTCATTTTGTATGCGCTATTAAAAAATTACACTTTCGTTTAAAAAAGATCTCTTGCGCTCTTTTTAAACAGTCAGTAGAACATTTCAAATATTCAAATTTAATCCCTCAACACGTACTCCTTTTTAAATAATTAATTTCATGTTGAAATGTTTTCGCAAAATCTAATTTTAAATCGTGTTTTAAAAAATAAAAACACAACTTTTTTTTACTACATTTTTTCCAATCCTGGCAAGGACCCTTTCTCACACCTTCAAATTCTAAATTTTCGTGTTTTTCTTCTCAATACGTTTTCGTGGTCCGTTGGTCAAGCTGTATGATACTCGCTTTGGGTTCAAGTGGTCCCTGGTTCTAATTCCACACGGACAATTTCTTACACCTTGAAATTCTAAATTTAAGGAGCTCTTTCTCTTTTTAAACAGTCAGTAGAATATTTCAATATCATAAAATAATTTCGGAAAATCTAATTTGTTTTTGAAAAAGCTCAAATATGTTATTTTACTATTAATTTGGAGGGAATAAATCGATTAACCATTAAATAAGTTGATTGAATTAAATTGTGATTAAGGAATAAATAAATATAAATAAAGAAAAATCGCAATATCGGATCTTCAGTCAATTGATAAACGTCACTCTCATCGTTAGTTTTTTCTGTCTTGGTCCAAACCAAGACCATTTTGTTTAATCAAGCAGGCTGTGAAAATATGCGCCTTGCGCTAGCGGGAGTAGTGGCTTAAATGGAGAGCCGCTATGTATAATATATAGGTTATTAGATCTGCAAGAGTGATTTTAAACATGTTTAAAGTTTTTTTTGTGTTTTTTACTGTTTTTTTCTACTTGTTTAAAAAACAGTTTAAAACAACAAATCGTGTATTAAACAATAAAAAACAAAACTTTTGTTTTTTTTTTAAACTCAATTTTTGCCAACCCTGTCAGATATCAAGCACTACTTTGACACCTGGCACGTGGCTAAAGGTACAATATGATGAATTAACCAGTTCACATAAAAATCCTTTTCAAAATTTTCAGGATTTGGAAATCAATTAAAAGAGCTTGGAAAAAGAAAAAATACGCTATTCCTAGAGAATGGATTGCTAGTATAAAAAACCATATATACTGGCTGGTGAAACAGAGCAAAGGGGATTTGAAATTAATGGAAGCTATTTGGAAGTCCATGCTCAACCACGTCGCGGATAAACACAGTGGTCACGAGGAACCCTTCAATGCTTGTTTGCATGGTGATCTAAGTGAAGAAAGACCAAGGAAATGGTTAGTTCAAGACAGCCTAGCATACGTAGAGTTGGAAAAAAAGCTCGAAAACGATTGTCTACCATTGGGTCGAATCCCGTTGGATCGAATGTCTTGTTCGACCGAATCCCATTAGACTCGAACACACCAACGCACAGAGCTTTCACTCCAAGGATTGACGCCTTTACGCTCTCGGCCGTCTAGTCATATTAACAAGCCCGAGTTATGTTGCTTAAACCTAGCATCTCTCTCACGTCGGCGGCCGGCGCGTTCCTCTCACGTCTTGCTTAGTTGGGGCAGGGAGGAGGGAAATTTGTTCGAGGCGGCGAGTCTCGCGTTTCCATGGTAGCGCGCCTATACAACTATACATGCCGAGAATTGAAATCTCTTGGCGGGAAATTCGCGAATTGTAGATAGGCAGTTTAAAACGGGTAGCGCTACAATTATAAAATGCGTCTCGTTTTTAGCATTAGAAGGTTTTCAAAATTATTTTAGGAATTGTACTCGTCGGAAAGTCTGAAATATAATAAAAACTAAACACATTTTTATAGTAAGAGATAATTGATTTGTAAGCCAAAAGAAATTAACACCGTAGTCTCCGGAGAGTGTATCAGGGAAACCTGTGTAACTAAGCAAGTTTATGATATTACTATCTCTGTAAGTGTTCTAATTAAATAAATAAATATTTATATTGTAAGTTAATTAAATTAACTTGCAAGTGCTTCTAGACAGACACATTTTTGAGGTTCACTATACCTGTACATTTAATTTGGGAATTTAGGTTTTGGGATCAGATAAGCTAAAGTGTAAAAACTTATTTTTTCTTTTTAAGCGCGTTACAATTTTGGACAAACACAAATGATAATCTGATGTTTAATTTTTAGTATTGGCATTCGCAATAAAATCTTTCTATTAACGTTTGATTACTCAAATAAGCCTAATAATAAATTTTACGAAGCACAAGCACTTTCTAAGGTTCTTTTCACTTTTCAGTAACAAATTTTGACAATGAAAAATTATCATTTCAAGTTTAAATTTGCCTAAAAACGATAATGATAATTTATTTAATTAACTCTTAATTGGGTTCTTTTCAGATACATATTTTCCAAAGACAAAATATCGTTTCAAGTTTAAATTTACCTATAAACGTTAATAATAATTTATTTAATAAACTCTTAATTTTAACTAATAAGAGTAATCAATTACTAATCATCACTTATGATCAACAACTTGAAGAAAAAAAGTTCAATATTATTTTTATAAACGCAATCAAAATAAGCATTGTTAACATGATAATTAAAAACCTTATTCTACAACTTCACATTAAGTAATGAGTTCAGAAATAAATGTACTTGTTTCTCTCACCAGAAGGAAAACAATTATCTAGACAAAGCGTCTGAAATCTGCAAGGAAGTGAGTTCGAAGATAGTTTGCACAAATTATCTTCGAACTCACTTCCTTGCAGATTTCATACGCTTTTCTATGCCTACACCCATGGACGAACCAATGCTTTGTCCATGCTACACCTACCGGCGTTTCCCTATTGTAGCGTCATCTACGTACACTACTATTTTAGCAACAATTTGGAAGAAATAATTATTCATTGTTAACTATCTATTAAATGTAGTTTTTTAATTGTAAATTTTATGTAAGAGCAAAACAGTTTAAAATTACTTTGGCATATGTATTAAAATTAGGCCGACATGATGGCGCTAAATAGGGCCTAGATCTGACTTAGATAACTAGCCTTCATTCCGACTCTCAGAGCATTCCACCCCCATTTTTCCTTATAACTACTCCCCCAGTTCAAAGAATTCGATTTACATGTATAAGCGCGACTTTTGAAGAAAATTCGAAGGAACCGAAAATTAACATTAAGTTTTATGGGAGGAGGTAGGTTTTTGCCAGATCCATCCTTTGTCCTATTGATCCAAATGACCTTAAATTGTAGTGAGACGTGTGTTTCAATGTGTTTTATTATACTATGAACGATTAAAGCTTTTTTGTGTAAAAATTATTTTCCAAGGCCAAACTGATGATATCTTTGGATCTACTGATCCAAATGTCCTGAAATTTTACCTTGAGGTGTGTTACAATCTATTCTATTATATTAAATGGGATAAATATTTTAATAAAAATGAATTTCTAATGTAAAAATTCAGTATTTAATCCACAATTCAGTACTTACAAGAAAAAAACCCATCCCCATCCTTGTCCAAAACAGGCCTTTTAGAGAGTAATAGATTATAAAACCAAGACCTCTTGAACCAATATTCTTAGATTTGTAAACGTGCAGAGGGGCAGGTCTTGCGAAACCTGATCAGTTGAATAACATATAATGAGAAGGTTCTGCGTTCGTTACCAAATGATACTGATAAAAAATTATTGCATTAAAATGTAAGGTCTAAGCTTCAGAATGTCATCGAAAAAGCAGAGTACCGCTGCGAGGAAGCTTTTTTCTTCTTGGACCTCCTTGACAATCAAGTATAATTTAAAACTATATCTCAAGTAAATCCTGGTTTTTTTACCAACAGTAACTGATATTGTGATACTTTTCCCCCACCCTTAGAGTTAGTTTCTAATCATGATTTTTCTACTCTTCATTGTTTTTCAAAATATGTAATATTTCCTATAATTACAGTTTTGAACTAAAATTGCGTTGCGTTTACATAGTAACGTTTACTAGGTAGAAACACAAGGGCTCTTCGGAACTTTCCCATTTAGGTGTGTTGTAAGCTTTATGGCCTGTAATTTGGTTTAGTTACAGGATTTTTAGTGCCATGTGTAAGCGATATGTTTAATCTTGGAAAGAGCCTGAAAGTACTTAATTTATCATTTTTACAAAGCTAATTAATTTGAAAATTTTCAACCATTTTTAGATATAATACATTGTAGCACATCTCTCATTAAAGTTTCATTACATTTGGACCATTAGATCTAAATATATTGTGGATTGAATACTAAATTTACAATTTTGGCATTGATATTATTTATCAACAAGTGGAAAAAAATGATACTTGAACTTCATATGATATTATTTGTGTTTTTGTTTTGCGCTTCGAGCTGCAAAAGTATTGGCCTGACCCTTGCTGGCAGGCTGGCTGGGTGCCTTTCCGCCCTTTTTTGCGTGCGGAATTAGATTTAAATATATTAATAGCATTTAGAACAATACTTAGGTGGCTTTGCAACGTCAACGTATTTTATTTATTTAAGAAACTATTAAGATTAGTCATGGTAAGTTAAAATCAACAGATAATTAAATAAATTATTAAGAACACTTACAGGCAAATTTAAACTTCAAATAATAATTTTGGTTTGTCAAAAATTGTATGTGAAAAGAACCTTCGAATAATAATTTTGGTTTGTCAAAAATTGTATGTGAAAAGAACCTAACAAACTGCCTGGTCCAATTTATTATTAAGGGTTATTTGAGTAATCAGACGTTAATAGAACGATTTTGTTGCGAATACTAATGCTTATAATTTAATCTACAAATTATCATGTTTGTTTATAAAAATTGTAACTGAAAATAATCGTTGACAGTGCTTTGTCGAAACTATCACTAAGTTTATGAAACCGCACTAGACAGATTTTATTGTGAATACTAATTCAAAAAAAGTTTGTATAATATAAAAAAAACTGTAATTGTTTTTGTTAAAGAATTTATTTTAAGGTCAAAATGATCAGTGATGTTTATACTAAACCAAAGTCATACTAAATTGATTTTGTTCATAGTCGAAAGGATATTTGATAAGGAAAAAGAGAATACCGCCAAAAATATTTGCCGGAATCATACCAGTTCTAGCCAATAGAGGGCGCGCAAAAGTATAATCTGGCCGGGGCCATCTTGTTTACATTTATTTGTGTATAATGTTAAATTGTCCCGAAGTGGCGCCTTATGTGCCACTGCTGTCAAACTTGTTAAAAAACGTTTTCGCGGGGATAAAAACCCCCGCCTACAATCTGTAAAGGTCAGTTGCGGGTAGTTCCTTTGTATTCGCGCTTCTGTCTGGACGCGTTTATTTTTGTCAATAAAGACCAGTATTATTTAAATTAAAACTGCGTTTTATTCTACGATGGATTACCTGGTAAATATTGCTAGTCATGGACAATAAGTCCTTTAAACGGGTAACCTGGGAACTTCTTAATTTGCTAGTTTTAATTTAAATTCTTTGTGAGCCGTGAATTTAGGCCCCCTTTCCTACTTTAAAATTTTTTGGTTACACCGTATTATCTAATATCGTTTTTAAGAACATTATCTTTAGCATGTTTTTTATCTGATACTCATGTTTTAGTTGAATATTTTTAGCAGTGTATTGCATAAAGTCAACCGTAAAAAGCAGATTCCCATTAATTTTCGAGTAATTGCCATAAACCCGGTGAGCTTAGACCAGTCAGTCAATTTTCGTTGCGTGTGTTTTTCAAGATAGATTATCATGTCAGAGACCAACCATAATAATGATGAAAGTACTGATAACATCAGACGTGAAACAAAAAGGGTACTTTCAAATATTAAACTTCTATATCTCTTGGACGGCGAGTTTTTTCTTCCAATCGGCGAGTCCAGCAATGCCTCTAATTCTATCAGTGTCCAATGCTTAAGTTACCCTGATAGAAACGTTCTGAAATCAACAAGAGCATCTACTGGGAACCTACTTAAGCACATTAAGGTACGTTTTCGTTATATGCCCAAATAGGCCTATTGCTAGAATATCGACTTGTAGCCCGTAGTGGAAATAATCCAAAATACATTACATTTTCCTGAAAATAAATAAGAGCGATACTATTATGAGTATTTGGCAGTGTGCCACTTTTTAGATTCTAAATGAGTTGTAAAAAGAGTTTTTCTCCGCTGTGTTTCTTGGTTTCTCCTTTCTATCAAAACTTGCTGAGGCTATCGATAATTCTAGGAGAGCGGTATCTCTCTTAGATAAGACTTCATACTGCTCTTAATGTATAAGGAGGGTTTTTTGTTTGGATGTAGTTTTATATGTATTGTACTAATTGGTTCGAACAAATTCCACAGAACTACAATTCGAGCCATGAACATGTGGTTAAAATTTCAAAAAGATCCACAAATTTGTTTATTTTATAAAAAATAAAGTTGCTAAGGGTGGTTTTCATTTCCTTAAAATTAATCAGCCCTTTTGGTGAAAAAGTTAAATTTTCCCATAGAAATAACATGGAGTTTTTCTCAAATTTAGCCATTTTGTGGCCACCCTTTTGAAGTGAAATATTCGTTTGTTACGTTTGGGAACGGTTTTATATCATAATATAAACCCTTTTACTAGGAAAATATGTTTAAGTGCTACATTTCATGTTTTTTAACCATGCTTTGACTTACGTTGTTGCACTGTTAAACTTACGGCGTTGCACTGTTGGACTTACGGCGTTTTACCGGGGATAAAGCCGAGAAGGAAGCCACTCTTGCGCATACGCTGTTTTACCGCGGACTTTTATCTGATTTTACTCTCATTCGTTGCAAAAACTGAATGATTTTAGGTAATTAAGCTAGATAAGCGATTACAGGTAATGAAGCTAGATTAGCGATTACAGCTAATTAAGCTAGATTAGCGATTACAGCTAATTAAGCTAGATTAGCGATTACAGCTAATTAAGCTAGATTAGCGATTACAGCTAATTAAGCTAGATTAGCGATTACAGCTAATTAAGCTAGATTAGCGATTACAGCCAATTAAGCTAGATTAGAGATTACAGCCAATTAAGCTAGATTAGCGATTACAGCCAATTAAGCTAGATTAGCGATTACAGCCAATTAAGCTAGATTAGCGATTACAGGTAATAAAGCTAGATTAGCAATTACAGCTAATTAAGCTAGATTAGCGATTAAAGCTAATTAAGCTAGATTAGCGATTAAAGCTAATGAAGCTAGATTAGCGATTAAAGCTAATTAAGCTAGATTAGCGATTAAAGCTAATTAAGCTAGATTAGCGATTAAAGCTAATTAAGCTAGATTAGCGATTAAAGCTAATTAAGCTAGATTAATTATTACAGCTAATTAAGCTCGACTAGCGATTACAGCTAATTAAGCTCGATTAGCGATTACAGCTAATTAAGCTAGATTAGCGATTACAGCTAATTAAGCTAGATTAGCGATTACAGATAATTAAGCTAGATTAGCGATTACAGCTAATTAAGCTAGATTAGCGATTACAGATAATTAAGCTAGATTAGCGATTACAGCTAATTAAGCTACATTAGCGATTACAGCTAATTAAGCTAGATTAGCGATTACAGCTAATTAAGCTAGATTAGCGATTACAGCTAATTAAGCTGGATAAGCATATGACTTCTGTTTGTGCACAATTCTATGACATCTGCTGGTGCTCAGATCTATGGAATATGTTTATGCTCAGGCCTACTTAATCTTTTTGTGGTATAACAACCGCTTTCTCTGGGATTTGCTTGTGAAAATGACGGGAAAGCAATTTGAGTTTAACTGGGCGTTGATTGCCAAGTCAAGCAGTGATGACTGAAGTTATCTAATAGATGCTTGGTCAGTTCAAAAGCTTTAACTAATGAAAGTGCAACGCCCTAAAACGTTTTCTCTCCTAAGGTTTCTAAACTATTTTAATTAATATTAAGACTGAAGTAACAGATATTAATAAAAACTGTCTTTGTAGACAAAGACTGGAAAAAGTAAGAGATAGGTGTAGAAAATTAAATGCCTGAAGTAACAGATGTTCAATTTTCACTTATGAACGCATGATTATAAAACATCAGTTATTTTAAAAAATTCTTATCTTAGTTTTTTTTCACCAAAATATCATATGCGAAAAATATTTCTCATCATTATTTTCCCTAGTATTTTGCTCCAATATTGGCTTTAGAAAAAGGCTTCTTCAAGAACTTGTTTAAGGGATACTAGCCTGATACTACGTTTTACCAGGGAGGAAAGACTTGAGACTGGTTTTACTTTCGACTGACATGGCCTTTAAGAAGGTTCAAATACTTGCATATCTGAAAAAATTGAGATAAGTTTAATTTTTATATTTTTAAATGAGAAATATTGCGAAGCGGAAAGTAACATAGGCCGTTTGATTGTGATGTTGATATTAGTGTCGAAAAGAACTGAAGATTGATCGTGATCTTTAGAGAGCTATACATTACGTCAATTTTTGAAACTTCGAAAACTTTGATATTAACGAACACTTCTTGTTTTGATACGTTTTTACTTTATCAGCTATAAATGTTTTTCTGTCCATTTTATTCCCCTTATAGGGCTCAACCTAATTGTAAATATTTGAGAGAAAAAAATGGAAAACGCGTGTTATTTTTAAAATAACATATAAGTTTCATATTAAAATATTTTTACTAAAGTAATTTTGGTGAAGAAAACTAAGATAAGAATTTTTTCAAATAATTGATGTTTTATAATCATGTGTTCAAAAGTGAAAATTGAACATCTGTTACTTCAGGCATTTAATTTTCTACACTTATCTCTTACTTTTTCCAGTCTTTGTCTACAAACACAGTTTTTATAAATAGTTAGTATAGGACCCTGTCTGTTAGATGTGGCACTGGAGCTAAGCATTGTAAGGAACCCACCTGTAAATAAGCCGCAAACATAGTGTGGACATCAATTCTCAGATAAACCCTATATTATTATCAGCAGGTCATACCGGAGTGATGAAATGAGCTCTAATAGTGGCGCGCATTTACCGACGCGTGACGTTTCCGCAATACCTTTACGCTCTCTAGTGGGAGAATCAAATACTACCATAGGAATGTGATTGAAAGCGTGAAAAGCGACACCTAGCGTTAGGGGCGGGGTAGGCTCCGGAATAATAGACCAATCATAGATCCTGTTACAAATTTGAAATTATATCTACTGCTAAACAGCTGTGATCGGTATTGCAATGGAAGTAAATTTTGATTTTGAAGAATTTAAATCGTTCCTATTAATTAAATCGGAAGAAGAGTGGCACATAAGTAAAAATGATGTTAGGTGCGATGTAAATGTGAACATTTTACAATCATGTGAGGCCAAAAACCTAATATTAAGGATAATCCATATCTTCAAAGACTCTATGAAGTTGAAAGAGGGGAAAGTCGATGTTTTGGATTACATTAACTGTGCCAATACATACAGAATGTCATTTTATGAGCATTTCCTAAAGATTGGTGAAACCTCCAATGGCACAAAAATTATGAAAGGAGATATCCGGGAGTTATTTAACTTTTACATATTCAGTCTCTTCAAGTAAGTTAAGGTTTACGCCACAAACTGCCTAAAAGCAATCCTGGCAATAATAACCTAATGACCACTATACCATAGTTTTCTAAAAACGAAGCTGAAACCCACCCTAAACAAGGATGTTCTCGAGAACATAGAGCTCAAAGAGGACTCACTGAGTTCACTATTGAGAATGGGAGGTGGTGCAATAGGAGAAATATTTCAGGTAGCTAAGAGGAACAAAAATGGAAACGTTAAAACGCCTGCGTTACAACGAGCCCATCAAGTTAAACTATATAACTTGTGTTTCACCGTGAGCATGACAAAAAACGAAATGGAAACATTTCTACCAGTAGAATTGAAAGCTCGAGATAATGGCGGTCTCTTCTTTCCTAAAATGCAGTTCCTACCATTTTTAAAAGAATTAAATAAAATAGTGAAAACAAATGCGAATGAAAAGTCCTTGAATTTTCATGTAAAACAAATGATTCAAGTAAGACTATATAATATCACCATATTTATAATTAAACATCAATAACTTAGGACATGAACTTTTACTATAGGTTTGCTTCGACGCTGTGATGAAAAGCGATAACTTACGGTCTTTGATTTACGAGGGTTTGTCAGCTATAAACTGTCCTCAAAATAAGCTTTTTTCACGAAGAGATACAGACGAGTTTTTTCCCATTGGAGACGTAAATACACTCATGCTAGAATTCAGGATTTTATCGGGCACCGGACCAAAATAATATGCAAGGGAGGTCACACATTGCGAGATAACCTTTACAGCATGGTGAAGAAATCCAAAAATTTAAACTGTGAAGGCAAGAAAAGGACTACTAAAGAAGCAAATCCAAGGAATAAGGGAACAAAAGATAGTAAAAAGGAAGCAAAACAACACAATCTTGTCAGGAAATCCTTAATAAGTGAAAACACGAAACAAAATCTAAGAAAAAAAAAATAAGTCTACCATAACAGCAAAAATAAGGAATGTGGGAAGGAAAGACCAGAAGAAGAAACAAACAACACAACCCAAAAATCTAGTCACAAAACCTTTAATAAGTGAAGGCACAAATATAAATGTAAGAAAGAAAGGTGCTAAAACAAATCAGAAAAATAAACGTGAAATCAGTAAAATAGTTGGAAAAGAACTATCACAAAAACGAAGAGTCTTTGAGTTGAAAGAACGTGACGTAACACAGAGCAAAGAAACTAGCGAGGAGGAAGAAGTCATAGCATCGTCAACATTTTCTTCATCGGGAATAAAACGTTTAACACCAAAGCGGTTGAAATTAGACACTGTTGATGGCCAGATGAAAGAAACTAGAGTAATAAACCCTGAGATAACTAAAGAAGTCCCAAGTCCAGATTTTCAATGCAATTACGTAAGAGGGTTGTTTAAAGTGATTTTTTATTGAACAGTCAATATTTGTACAAAATTCATTGTGATAAATTTTAACATAATTTTCAAGTCATTTATAACAAGTTCAAAACCTGATCTCTATAGTTGTCGTTGCTGCTTTTAGAACTTCTAATATTAGATTTAATTCTTACAGCTTTCTGTGCAGAGGGGAAATTAATACCACTGAGTTTACTTCCAGTAGCGTACTTAAGCTGGGAAAAAAGGGACTCGATCGCGCTTCCGTTTACTCTAACTGGTGTAATGAAGTTGTCAGGATAACGGGTAGTAAAATCGTCTACTAGCATTTCAAATCCAAATACAGTTATTCGTAGTAAGTCCCACGTTTGCCAAGACAAAAAAACGTCTTGTTTAGGATCTCTTAAATTTATTTCCGGGTCAGATTTCACAATTTCTGTTAGCCAGTCACAAAAATATTTGTATCCATCTTTTATAGATGAAATAATTGGATCATTAACGCTATAAACATGTTTGTTATTGAGGATACAACTTTCAAAAATTTGGCTGCACGCTAACAAGTAACGGTAGCACTCGTGAGCTTCCAACTGGTTTAATTTTTGGCATCTTGGCAAAGTAAGGTCTTGACTGAATGCCAAAAGTTCGGCTAACACTTCTTGCTGTTGCATTATTTTAAACGGTTTTACATTTAGCCTTGTCCATGGATCACGGATAATGTAACTGTCATGAAGTCAAGGGACGCTTCTTATTAGACCATTTTCCGCGACGAATTTGATTCCATCCAAAGTTCACGCTATTTCTGTGAAAGCTTTTAGTTCCATTTTCTCTCGATGAATGAAGTGCTGAAATTAGACTTGTGAGCTCATGCGAGGGACATATTTTGAAATAAATTTTCATTCAGGTTCACATGGGTTGGGAAAATGGGGCTCAATTTTGTACTGGTTTTTAGCTTGATTAAGAACTGACCCAAACGAGGCATGCTGATTCATGAGACCTTTAATAGTTAATAGGTTGCTGGCAGCGCCGTCGCAAAAACACCCATTGTTCTAAATACATAACTAGAAAATGCACGTATGCTCTCAAGAATGCATCCTCGCAAAAAGTCTTGTTTTACGGAAGACGAAATGAAAAAATAGGAGCCAATAACATCAAATTCAGAAGAGAGGTCGCGCCAGAGAAATTGTAGTATGTATTGGGTTGGAAAAGGAGTACCGTTCCTTTGAAGAATATCTTCGAGCATCGGGTATTCATCTTCGTCCATGGCAAAACCAATAAATTCGTGGTTTTTTGAGTTCCATATCACCTTTTCAATAACTTTTACTTCATCCAGAATTAATATCCCCTCACCATTTGGTAGTGGCTGTCGGTATTCTTCCTTTTGCCTCTTTAAGGCTTTGTACATGGTCTGTTGCTGGAAAAAATACTCATGGTCAACACCTGTCTTGTTGTTGAACACTTTAGAACGTTTCTTCAAAGTACTTATGCACGGAAGTTTAATGATATTAAGCGATTGTAATGCTTGATACGCTGATGGGCTCCTACTGAATACTGCTAAAGCCACGCGAATGCTGACGGAATTCCAGTTTTGCTTAGGTTGTTGTTTAGTTGATCTCCGAAAAAGGCTTTCTTTTGGTCAAGCAATGAACGGTTATTGTCACTTTCCCATATTTGTTTTATAGAGTCAGCACACTTGCCGGTAATTGCAACCGCTGCGTCTACTTCTTCTTGAAAATCAGTACTAAGAAGGTTAAACATTGATTCCATTTCCTTTGACTCTTCATCGTTTAAAAGAATCTGACGATGAGCTAGTTGTTCTTCCAGCTTTTTGACTCTCAAGCTTAAAGTATTTCTATCTTTTCTGACTCTATTCAAGCGATATTTTTTACTTCTGGGAGTGAGTTGAAATATGGGATAGTTACTTCCAATACTACGGCGCTTATTTTGTCTCGTTGGGGTTTCATCGAGGTTTCTTTTCTTGGAACGTGATATGTACTTGGAATATTCCTACAGCTTTTACATTGCAAGGACTTCGACTTTTTTTCACCGTTTAAAAACCACACAGTACAATCTTTGCCTTGAACTCTCTTGATGGGGCTAAAACATTCGATGATGTTTTCTCTCACATAGCTTTCCGAAACACACTTTTCTGATCTTGCTCAAAAGGAATACCGGGACAAAAGCTAAAATTATTTCCAGCTACCACGTCCAAGTTCCGTGAGATGTCAATTTCATATATATCACCACCCAAAATTACATTACTTTCAACTACCGGTTTAAACACAATAAAAAGGCTGCACTTTCCAGACTCTGTTACCGAGAGTGTCAATGGTTCAATATCAATGCCAAATATTCCACAAATGTTCGAGTTCGTGACTAGGATGGTGTTTTCATTCCGTATATTTTTTACAATCTACCAAAGATAAAATATGTTATCATCATTGTAGCTTTGCTGAAGCTCCCAATATCATTAAAGAGGAACTGATACAATGTTATCAATATATTTAGGATAGGAGATTTTAGCTAAGGAACTTAGAAATTTTGAGAATTATCAGAAGTAAGCCTCGTTTTTCAATCAAGGTTTTTGGACGAAACATTTAAATTTTATTGAAAACGGAGCATTACTCTGTATGACAACGATAAAGTTTCCGCTCCTTTAACCACGAAATCAATAACTGGCGCAAGATATTGATTAAGTTCTCCAGAAACACAGCTTTGGGAAACCGGAGTTATGCCAGTCTTTCGTTGAGGGTATGGCACTGATGACATTGTAAATTTATCATTTTCAAGCAATCTCGTTTCATCAGCTTGCACACCAAAATCTGAAAATAACTGACATCACAACCAGATATTTCACATCAGAGCAGTTAAACTTACCAGTTGTTGAAGGTCGTATTAAACATTGGGTTGAAATTGTTTAAGAAAATTGGGTTAAGCTTATCTGAGTGCTGATATGTCTTTTCAACACCGTAGGTTCACATCATAAATGTTTTTGTGTACTAAAACCTGTATTATTTACTGTAGTTAGTTAATTAAGTTTCATTTCACACCAAATCGCAATGTACTGGCCTACTTACCTTCGGTTGGAACTTTGACTAACCTTTCTTCAAAGTTTTTAAATTTAATTCTGCCTCCAACAGTAACATTTTGTGCTTGGCTTGATTTGTAAACAACGCCAAGGCTTAACTCGGAAGGCGTACTAGGTTTAAAAGTAGTAACTTGAACGGTTGGAGTAGACTGACTTTTATACTTTACTGCATCTTCTCTTAGGTAAAAGTTGCACTGCGTTAACTTATTTAATTTAATCTTATCCCTAATTACGTACGCCATACCGGTAGTTCGATACCGACATAACAAACTTTAACCCTAACAGCTGATTTTCCACGGTATCCGAGCTCAGCTCCCACAAAACTATAGAATGCTAGCCTTTTTGCTAGGTAGACAAGCTTCTTTAGGGAAACCCAACAAGACAGAGAACGGGTGAAGGTTTTTGCTATTGCGCTATGAAGCCAGTAAAATATTAGTGTCGCCAGTCTATGTTAGTTAGTCTTTACAAAATCAAAATGTAAGAAGGCTTTCAATTGGTCAGAGCAGTTCATGTGATCAAAGCTTTTACCCAGAGTCCCTTGGAAGAAATGAGAGGCGAGGTTAGTAACCGGTAAGAGCTTCCCACCCCAAATTTGATTTTAGAGACGAGGAGAGAGGTTTTTGTGACGTCAGGCGTCTACAAATGCGAATTTAATAGCCCGCGTATGTTATGTATTTCACTCCGGTATGAACTCCTGATAATGTAAATTATGATCCTGATGAAAACACTGACGATGACGAGACCAAAGATAAAAGTGCAAGAGAAGAGGAAGACGAAAATAAGAGTGAAGATGAAGATGAAGATGAAGACGAAGACAAGAGTGAAGATGAAGACCAAGACGAAGACAAGAGTGAAGATGAAGACCAAGACGAAGACAAGAGTGAAGATGAAGACCAAGACGAAGACAAGAGTGAAGATGAAGAAGAAGACGAGAATAAGAGTGAAGATGAAGACCAAGATGAAGACGAGAATAAGAGTGAAGATGAAGACCAAGATGAAGACGAAAATAAGAGTGAATACGAAGACCAAGATGAAGGCGAGAATAAGAGTGAAGATGAAGACCAAGATAAAACTGAAGACAAAGACGAAAGGATGAGAGGAGACTGAAGATAGGGACGAAGAGGAGACTGAAGATAGGGACGAAGAGGAGACTGAAGATACGGACGAAGAGGAGACTGAAGACAGAGACGAAGAGAGTAATCAATATGGAAGGATAGAGAAAAGTCACATAAGAAACGAGAGCAACGGAAGAAAACGAAAACTAGACCCTAACGAGATTAGGAAGAACCTGACAGAAGATTTCACTAATACCGAAAAGAAAGGTAACATCACACTCCCCAGAAAAAAACATGGAAAAGAGGACTTCAAATTACCTGAAGTTAAAGAACCAATGAAACTTAGTGTAGTGGGAAGGCCAAAGGGAATTTTCCAAACAGTTATTGGTCTGAAAAGAAAAAGGCTAAGAAGAGTAACGGCAATTAAAGAAAAAAGTCCTCTGAGAGTGAAAAACATTACACATTCTCTATCGCCAGTTAAGATAAAAGATGAAGATTATCCTGACAATGAGGAAAGAAGTAAATATATGGCTTAAAAAACCGAGAATTTTAATTGAAGAGCACAGAGGAGCATTGATTTCCAGATCATATATGCCCATTAAGATTCTGTATCCTGCGCAATTAATTCTTAAATCTCAGTTCAAGAACGTTACTGCTGGTTTAAGCTCTTTATTTAAGACCAATGTCGATTTTGAAAAATATCGCATTCCTTTTTTTATGCACATTAAACTTCAATTTCATTTCATTTCATAATTATTAATGTTGAGAATTTTAGTTCATCAAGTGATGAACATCGATCTCAAAGTTATTTCCTGGGCGCGGAGGTACCTTAAAAAGGTAAAAAATAAAAGCTACGCAACAGAAAATTTTACTATATTTAATTTAACTCTGTATTCTGCGTAAAAAACGATGTTAAGGTTTTAGTAATCGTCATTTCCTACAAAAAAATTTGGAAACATAAAAGTCTAGTGTGGTTAGAGATTCTATAGACCTAGATTCTTACTTTCATTAAAAGTTAAAAATATGTTCCGTTTTTTATTTCACCTAACTCTATTTAACTGGCGAGTTTTGAAAAATACGATACAATACGTGGCAGGGTTTCACTTCAACAAGTCTGCATTTTTAGTTTCAACTCTCAGTATTTGAATCTGAGCTAGAGCTGTGCTAATTAGCTGACAACTAATTGAATTAGAGTTAGCAATTAGGGAAATATTTATGAACTAATTAATTAGCCAATAAGCAATTAGACATAGAAACTAATTCAATTAGAAATTAGGCATTTATTTATCAAACTAATTAATTTGAATTACTAATTTCTAATTAATTACTTGTCTAACTAAGGTAAAAAAGAAACCATAAGGGGGAAGGCGAGGAGGAAGGCGTGGTGGTGGTGGAAATCGTAGGCATGGCACACGACTGTGATATGCTTGTAGGCAGTTTGGCCATCAGGCTGCCAACTGTCCGCTGTTAAGAGGTAACGACCATTGTTTTTATAGATTTTATTAGCGATAGGTTAGTGTAATATGGGAAAACTAATATTATTTTTAATTATTAATATATGTTCAATAGCTATACAACAGCTAGCGCCCACTCAACCTGCGCCCGCCCAGTCAGCGCAAACTCAACCTGCGCCCACTCAGCCAGCGCTCTCACTGCCTGGTTTTCATAAGGCAAAATAATTACTGGTAATTGGTTATGAACTATGTTTTTGGGCTATTTTAATAGGTAAATAGTGATTAATTAAGTTTTTAAAATTCCTTTATTTCTAGAGATAATTATTTTGCTTTATTTCTTTTTTTATATATATAGATGAAACCGAATAAAACATTGAATTAATTCTGAACTCGTTTTTGTAACCCATTATTTTGCAACTTTTGCGGTGTAAAAGGGGGGGCGGTAGACAACACTCAGCATATCGGGGCATATAAGGGGAGGTAATCTAATTTTTCTAACGCTCAAAAGGCTAATAACGTTATGTTCCCTTTACTGGCTTCTATACACCACCATCATCTGGTCTTTTTGTCCATCCCACATGGACACCAGTCTGTACAAACTGTCTTCTATCTCCATCATCATCGTTAATGTTAAGACGTACGCCGCCATTGGCTAGTTTTACGAGAAACGTCTGGCCTCCCAATGGTGGGGCTTCCACCAAAAGGTTCACGCAATTGGGCTGTTATTATTCAAAGGTTAGATTTGAAACGTTTATATACTACCGATTTGAGTAGGGCGAAACAACAGGCGTATCCTTCATTTCAAACGTCAATATTAGTCAAGTCTCCCAAGAGTATCTCGTTATTCTTTTTTAAAACCATGTAACGCTTATTTATATTTATTTTAGTATTTAAGATAATCTTGTTTCTCAACTCAAAATTAATACAGAAAGAGTTAAACAACAGGTTATGTGATTGTCTGTGTGTGTCCGACCGTAGTTACACTAGTGCACCGCGTTAGCAGTTCGCCTTGTGTGAAGAAATCCAACAAAAATTTTAATATTTCCATTTTTCATAGTATAAAGTGAATATATTTAAATGTTTTTCGTAATTTCGATGCCTTAAGTAGTTTTGTAGCTATAATGATCCGTTTCATTTTGATGTTCCAAGAATATGCTTCGAATACTGCTTTAATAATTCGTAAATTTTTACTTAAAAAAATGAGAAATATTTCAATACCTAGGTAAATAAGTTTGTAAGAAGTCTTCCTCTTGACTCGGAGAGGAAGTATTTTGGTTTTCCAACTTGTATTCATATTGCAAGGCCTAGTATTATAGAAGGCAGTGCACACTGCACAAATATAGCCACTCAATCATGCGTAACACGACGCAAGATGCAGAGCAGCGTCCGTGAGCATGGATCAAGTGGGCTATGCCCTGCCTGGCCAAGTCAGCTGATTTAGGTCAAATATTTATCACTTCTATGCGACTTAATTCTAGAGATTCTTGAACGAATCATCTTGTGAACATTTTATAAGACAGGCTTCTGGCGCTGGGTTTTTTTCTGATCCAAATTTGTTTTTTAAATTAAAAAAAAAATAATTTTAACCTTTTTTTTTGATCTCTTGAAAATTTAATAACGATAGTGTGTTACAAATTTATCCAAAAATTTATATCAACACAATGTAAATCCCATTAACTTTTCTCAAGTAACTTTAGAATATGCACTAAAATGAGCATTATATAAATAATTAAAAATTTAATTGTTACCTAATAAAAATGATTGGAAGAGCCACAATCTATAATTTATTTTACCAGCAATTTAAACAAAAACTTGTCTTCATAGCGGTTACTTTAGAATATGCACTAAAATGAGCATTATATAAATAACTAAAAATTTAATTGTTACCTAATAAAAATGATTGGAAGAGCCACAATCTATAATTTATTTTACCAGCAATTTAAACAAAGAACTGGTCTTCATAGCGGTTACCGTTGGCTGGTGGAGCCAGTCTAGAAAGCTTCTGCGTAGTTTGAATTAATCTACATAAAACATCAAAAATGTATCTAATTTTAAGAAAAAGGTTTATTCTAAATAGCGGTTATCGTTGGCTAATAAATAGTAACTAAAAATGTAACTGTTACCTAATAAAAATGATTGCAAGAGCAGGAATAAAAATATTGGTTGAATGGTTGACAGGGTTTAGTTATCGTGTGATTCAATCTATCAATTATTATTTTACAACTAATTTAAACAAACAAAATGATCTACGTAGTGGTTTTCGTTGGTCGGTTGCACCAGACATAATCTCTGTAGCTTTTATCGTTGGCAAACTGGCCATTTTTACCTCTCCGAGTGACGTATGTCACGGAGAGGTATTACACTGGACGTGTGGGTGTGTCTGTGTGTGTGTCTGTCACACCCCACGTGACCGCGTTCGCAGTTTACAAATCGGAGCAAACAAAGACCCAATTTCCGGAACACGTTCGCGGTTCACGGAAATTCGGTCATTCATCTACCAACACCAGTCTTTACTAACTGGCTTCTAAGGACCACAATCTGCTAGTCTTTGTCCATCCCACATGGACACTAGCCTGTACTTGCTGGCTCGTAAGCACCACCATCTTCATTTCTTCGTCAATCCCACATTGACACCAGCTTCTATGCACCACCATCTTCTGTTCTTAATCAATCCCACATTGACACCAGCTTCTATGCACCACCATCTTCAGGTCTTTGTCCATTCCGGCTTCTTCTCCATCGTTATCGTTTGGTTTTAAGATATACGCGACGATCGGCTAGGGTTACGAGAAACGTCTAGCCTCCCAATGGCAGGGCTTCCACCATCGGTTTACGCGAATGCGTTTTTATCTTTTATTATAATGGAAACGAATCGTTTATATACCCCAAAATTTGAAGAAAGCGGCCAAGAGGGGTACCCTTCACTTTAAACGTCAATATTAGCAAAGTTTCGAAAGATAATAGGAACAACTTTATTTTAAACGATTTAACTATTTTTAAAGTTATTTACTGGCGATTAAAATAATTAATACCATTTATATTTAATTAATTATTTAAGATAAACTTATTTCTATGTAATGACACAAGTGAGAGTTTATATAGAACGAGTAATGAAGATTGCATCCGAATCGAAACACTACACGCACATGAAAGTTAATATAAAGCTAGTAGAATGATAAGATCTCTTACAAAACGATAACATTTCCTTTTTGCAGAATATTAAATGGAAATATTTAAAATATTTTTCGGCATTACGATTCTTTAAGTAGTTGTGTAGCTATAAAGCTCTGTTTCATCTTAATATTCCAAGAACATCTTTTGATATTAACATTTCAAATTTGGTGTTTACTTTTAATTCAGCTTTACTACATTTATATATAGTGTAAACGCATTTTTATACTCATTAGATAATATGGATGTTAATTCTTTATCTCTTCACAAGCGTTGAAACGATTGCTTCTGTGAAATAAGATACCCTAGATATAAACTAGAAATGACCTTGTTTCGTCTCCTCTTATAGGAGGTGTTAACGGTTCAGAGTGAGTCGAAAGTTAAATACACCCTTCAGTGATGCATCTCCGCGCCAATTTGAATTATGTATTTCCGGTTTTTCTCATTGGCTGGTGGACCTGTGTTTAGAAAGTAATTCGTCTCGGCTCGGAGAGGTTTATTTTGGTTTCCCAACTTTATTGTTTTCTTAGCGGTAACGTTAGAATGGGCGCTTTAGACCCACCCAGTGAGTCAGGCCTCCTTGTGTTACACTTGAAGCCCAGGCCTCCCAGTGTAAATGCAATGAATCCTATTAGTCTGTAAACTATGTATTCTTCCTAATTATCTTAATGTTCATTTTATGGAGAAGCTTAAGTTGTAGATTTTCATTTGATACATTCAGAGTAACGTTATTTTAACCTTCATTACCTTTTTATTTATACTTGAGTAGCACAGTTTTTAGAATGATAACTTAATTTAAGGATGATGTCAGTTTGTAAATCTTGTTAATTGAGTTCCTCATTAGAGAAGGTGTGAAGTTTAAATCACTTGGCAGAGACTGGAGGTGGCAACGTTGAGTAGCAGACTCTTAATGGGTTTTTAAGGAACTGGGATACATTTAAATTGAAATTCCAAATTATAATTAAATAATTTTTGTTTCATACCTTGATATTAACGTAATCAATCCTTGAATACGTTAATTTCGTTTTACTTAAGTGGAGTTTCGCATTTCTTACTCCTGTTATCGTTGAGTTGTTGATTTAATTTTATAATTATCTTTCAGCAATTCAAATGGAGCCTTAAATTTTTCATATTAACTTTAATTAAACCATGAGTATGTTAATTGTGTTTGTCATTAATGGTATCGCTGGAATTAAGTTGCATTTAAACACCTGATTAAACTATCATCCGTTAAGCTTTAGACTTTGCCATAAGCAGAAGCAGGCGACACTCTAGACGGAATTTGCAGTCTATTTATGACATCTCATTTTGCCCTCTATTGGATCTCAACACAACTATCGTTAAATTTATTACTTAAATATTATAATTTTTTTAAATATAATAATCATATTAGCTAATTATAATTATTTAACTTTAAATGAGTATGTTTCATTGATTTAAATTACATTGCTAAAAAGTATTAAGCGCCCGCCACCCTCCCTAGAGGAAATTCTCTCTACCCTCTCCCTCTCTCGTCTCCGGCAGTCAGGCTTAAGCTGCAGCTAGTTGCGGGCGTCGGGGAGGGGGGATCCACATCCTTCTACCTCTCTCTACTCTAGAGTCTATCTTAACTCGAGTTTCATACTAAGCGAGCGTGGGTTGATTGGTAGAGTATCTGGCGTCTTCACTGGCGTCTATTATGGATCAGGAGCTCGCAGGTTTGCCTCCCGTCACCGACAGAAAATAATTTAAATTGAAATAAAATACGTTACGCCACCTAGGAGTTGTAACGTGAACTATGGGTGAATTTGGAGTCGAAAATTCGCGGGAAATTCGAAATTTAAAAAGTTTATTTATGACGAATCTCATCAGGTCACACCAAAATCCAGCCAGCCGACCTGCCGTCCAGCCAACAGAGGTCGGAACAATAAGGTTTGCTCTAAAGAGCGGCAAAACTTAAAAAGCCGACTAGGAAGAATTCTATGAGAGCGGTAGCTCTCTTAGATAAGACTTCATTCTGCTCTTAATGTTTAAGGAGAGTTTTTTGTTTGGATGTAACTTTTTTTGTATTGTAATAACTGTTTTGAAAAAAACCACAGAACTACAAGTCTGGCCCTGAATATGTGGTTAAAATTTCAAACACATCCATTAACCAGTTTATTTTATAATAAATAAAGTTGCTAAGGGTGGTTTTCATTTCCATAAAATTAATCAGCCCTTTTGACGAAAAACTGGAAATTTCACATAGAAATAAAATGGGATTTTTTTCGCAAACAGCCATTTTGTCCAGGCACTTATAGACATAACTATACATCTGTTAGACTTGAAAACGGTTTTAAATGAAAGGCACAACATTTTATTTGGCGCTAAGCGATTTTCATTAACTATAATTGTTAATGTATAAGGTTGATATTTAGTGGAGATCCATTTCATTTAAGTTAATTTATTTAGTTAAATCTTTAATACAATTATTTTCTTTTAGTTACACGAACACCGGGACCATTATCGTAAAACACCTACCTGCATCGGGTCTATAGTGGCAACTGATTATCTGTCTAATATAAATATCTTTACTCACATCCTTTATGGTGCATATGGATAGTGGTGCATATGGATAATGGTGTATATGGATAATGGTGCATATGGATAATGGTTCCCTATGTTAGTGTAACATAATGTCTATGTCTCACCAACACTCCCACGACATAGGCATTATCACAGTTCACTTATTAATACATTAGTTAACAAAATATTATTATATATATATTTTCATTAGTTTCATTCGAAATACCTGGCAGAGAAACCGATGTATTACTATTGAAGAAAGCACTATATGGTCTAAAACAAAGTGGACGACAATGGTTCTCTGAGCTTGACCAACGTTTAATCACGCTGGGTTGTTAATTTTTCGACTAGATTAATAAATTTTTGTTTCGATAATAATTTTGTAAATATGTCTGCCAAATTACATTCACTACTAACAAATAACAATTGAAATAGTTTCTTAGCTATACAGTCTCTGATATAATGGTATTTCACTTCGATGTGTTTGGATCTGTTGTTTTCTATACAGTTCTCTGCATAATGTATAGCTGCTCGATTGTCACAACGTAATATCGGGTGAAGTGCCTCGTTGTTGAGCTGTCTTCATAAAGGCAACACCTCAATCAAGATACGGTTCACCCAAGACACTTCTTTCGCCGCTTCAGCTAATGCTACGTATTCTGATTCCATAGTCGATTGTGCAACGTTGGTTTGCTTGATAGATCGCCAGTCGATGGGATTCCCTCCTAAAAGGACTACGTAACCGCTTGTGGATTTGCCATCGTCAGGATCAGAAATATATGACGCATCAGAAAAAGCTTCTAATCGCAATTCCTTGGTTGGACGATAGTTCAATCCGTATTGTTTCGTTGCGCATGCATACTTGAGGACATTCATTAAGCATTTGAAATAGTATGGTCCAGGAGATGATGAAAACCTTGATAGTTTAGCCACTACAAATGCAAAATCGGGACGAGTTCGTTGGGCAAGGTACAATAAACTCCCAATTAGTTTTCTATATGGTGCTTCGAGTTCATTATTGATAGCTGAATCCTTCTTGGATAGGACCGTGCCAACAGGTAGTGGTATATCATAGTTCTTTTCATCTATCTTGATGTTCATCTCCTTCTCTAATTTTTTGATGTATCTTCGTTGGTGAATTTTCACGTTGTTCAGTTCAGACCATTCAAATTCAATACCAAGAAAGTAGGTTAACGGTCCCAAGTCGGCTATATCAAACGTGCTCTTCAATAGTTGTAGTAAATCATTCATGTGTAGATGTTCTTTCGCTAAGATGATAATGTCATCAACATAGACTATAATAATACCGGTTGAATTATAGCTTTATACGCAGTTGCAGCCACTTAACCGGGTACAACCCAGCGTGATTAAACGTTGGTCCAGCTCAGAGAACCATTGTCGTCCACTTTGTTTTAGACCATATAGTGCTTTCTTCAATAGTAATACATTGGTTTCTCTGCCAGGTATTTCGAATCCTTTGGGTTGTCTCATGTAGACCTCTTCATTTAAATTCCCGTACAAGTATGCACATTTCACATCCAAATGGCGATGTGACCATCCAAGACAAGTTACAAAAATCAATAGTAGTAACCGAATGATGGTAAAATTGACTACAGGTGCATAGGTGTGTTGATAATCGTATCCGTAACGCTGTGCGAAGCCTTGAGCTACTAATCGAGCCTTGAATCTTGCTATTTCTCCACTGGCTTTTTGTTTAAGAACATATATCCACGTACAACCAATTATTTTTCTATTCTCCGGTGCGGGAACAGCAGTCCACACCTCTCTTTCTTGAATGGTATTGTATTCCGTTTCCATGGCCCTTTTCCATGAGTCACTCTGTGGACTCTGTATTGCGTCCTCAAAAGAAGTTGGTATTTCTACGCAACGAGCTTCCATATTTTCTGGCTGTTGTTGTTCTTCTAAGGGTTGTGATGTTATCAATGGGCGGTTTATAGGTCGAAAAGAGAACTTTTCTTTGTCGTCTGCATCATAACGTGAAATAGCGTCGTAGATCAAGTCGTGAACATAACTTTTGTTTTTTCTCATCATAGTAGTAAACGTCGACATGCCATGCGGGCTCTCCCTCTTTCTGTTTATTTTCCACTCGGGTCCATCCTGGTGGTAGTCCCCTCTGAAGATGTTTTTCTCTTTCTTGTCGTTTGGTCAGTCTATCAATCACGGGTCGAGTTTCCTCAGTTACAACGGGTGTTGTTTTGTTTCGTATTTCAGCGGTTTTGCTTCTAGTAACGTTAGGAATAGGCTCTCCATTTGCTTCGACAAATTGCTCATCTTCACTCTCAGGTACTTCTATTATAGTTTCTTGTTTTGGCCAGAATTCATTATAATTATAAGTAATGACCTCATCATCATCATTAATGTTCTTCAGTTCATTTATCCCTAACTGATTCTCTTGGAACTGGACGTGCTTCGATTCTACCACTTTTCTTCCCTTCGGAAACCAGATACGGTATCCTTTCGTTTTGAATGCGTAGCCAACCATAATACCAATTTTTGCTGTATTCTTGAATTTATTTCGATGTGGTTTAGGTTTATGTGCAAACGCTAAACATCCGAATTTCTTTAAGTGACGAACAGATGGCTTCTTTCCAGCCCATCTAGTCTCTGGTACGTCTTCATGTTGTTGAGCATGAGGTAAACGATTGGATAGATATGCAAAAGTACAGGCAGCTTCACCCTATAAGTATTGAGGTAACTGAGATTCTTCCAATAACGTCCGGAAGCCATCAAGCAAGGACCTGTTATACCTTTCGGCAACGCCATTCATTTCTGGTGAATACGTATTGGTACGTTGGATTTGAATCCCTTGTTTCTTACAGGTGTCCTCAAAATAGTTCGCAACATACTCCAGGCCGTTGTCCGTTCGTAGTTGTTTTAGTTTTCTACCAGTTTGTCTTTCCGCCCAAACAAGATATTCTTTAAACTTCTCGAAAGCTTCGTTCTTGTGCTTCATTAAGTATAGCTTGACATGTCGAGAATAGTCGTCAATAAATGTTATTATGTACTTGGCTCCCCCCAGCGAAGCAACGGGGGCTGGTCCCCATACATCTGAATGAACGAGTTGAAGTATATCAGAAGACTGTATACCTTTAATAGCCGATGATTTTTCTTTAGTTGCCTTGGATACGTTGCAGGGGACGCATAAATCGTATGTAGTAGTTAGCTTCGGAATTCCAAGGACCAATTGTTTCGAGACCAGTTGCATAATTCTTCTAGGATTAGGATGTCCAAGTCGTTTATGCCAAAGGTTTATATCTTCTACAGTGTTGAGATTATATTCTGCGTGTCGTTTTACTCGTCCTTTCCTTGCTTGTGATTGTGATACATGAGGTAGATCCGTTCTGGTCACAGCTTCTACCACATATAAGTTGCTGTCAGAATCTAACGTCGCTTTCAGTACCAGATCATGGTTCTTGGCGTAGACTCGTATGATACCATCCTTTATGATTGACTTAAATCCAGTTTCATCTATTAGTCTTGCGGATATAAGGTTTCTTGTGTATAGTGGAACGTATATGACGTCTCTAAGAATTAGCCGCACTTCTCTATTATTGAGCTGAGATGATAATACCACATCACCTTTCCCAACCGCCTTAACTGTTCCTTGCGCAATTGTTATGGGTGTTTCGATTTCATAATAGTTGTATAGCCATCCCTTCGTATTACAAAAATGATGCGTTGCGGCAGAGTCATACACCCATCCTTCTTCCTTCGATGCTTGTGTAATCCATTATTGCGGGTGATGATTTCGTATGATTTCGTATGATTCTTCAGCTTATTCCCTCTATAAGCTACCATGGCCGTTGTTAGTTGCGTCTCATCCGTTGATGTCATATGCTTTTGTCGATCATATTCTGCTAAGAGTGTTTCCTTGACTTTCGTAGTAGTGAAGCCGGTTTTCCCAAGATTATATAATCCACTAACAATAGTGCCATATTCTGGTGGTAGATCATTTACCATTTGGAAAGCAACGTCATCATCATCCAATGGTTTCCCAGCTAATGATAGTTGGTTAGCAACTGCCTTTACCCTAGCAAGATATGCTGCCATCGTCTCCGGGGGTGTGTACTTAATCGATATAAATTGAGATCGTAGTTTAGCTATCCTAGCCAAAGATTTGGGTTGATACAGGTCACTAAGACTATCCCAAATTGCCTTAGCCGACGTCTCATCTTCTAGGATTTTCTTGTGTTCATCATCCAAAGCAAGAGTCACTTTCGCAAAGGCCCGTTCCAGCCTACAAGCATAACGCTCCCTTACATCAGCTGATTCTGTTGCCGCGGGTGCCACTTCCGTACCGGCTACGATACCCCATAATCCACAGTCCAATAACATCATCTTCGCGTCTATTTTCCATACCTCGTAGTTATCGTCCGTTAATTTCCGAAACGATACCGTGCCTCCAAGATGATAATTGTCCGCCATAATAAATACCTCCGTCTAAGCCTTGGTCACCACGCTTCCTAACCAACCACGCTCTGCTACCATGTTAATGTATAAGGTTGATATTTAGTGGAGATCCATTTCATTTAAGTTAATTTATTTAGTTAAATCTTTAATACAATTATTTTCTTTTAGTTACACGAACACCGGGACCAATATCGAAAAACACCTACCCGCATCGGGTCTTTAGTGGCAACTGATTATCTGTCTAATCTAAATATCTTTACTCACATCCTTTATGGTGCATATGGATAATGGTGCATATGGATAATGGTGCATATGGATAATGGTTACCTATGTTAGTGTAACATAATGTCTATGTCTCACCAACAATAATTAAGTCTAAGTGTGTTTAATTTAAAATTTTTAAAACCATTCCAATCTGCGATATTTTAGCAAGGATATTCTCTGTAAAGAGTCAGTTTACGATGTTAGCACATTTAAAGCTATTTGGTTCAATTTTCGCCTCGCTTGAAAAACAAGGGGACCTTGCCTTGTGGAGCTAACAAGTAGAGTTGGAACTGGATCCCCACACTAATATACTAAGTTACAAACTGCCATTGGGACAGTAAGAAAAAAGGTGATTTAACAAGATTACCGACCGTTGGTAATTAAGCTAGATTACCGACCGCTGGCAATTGAGCTATATTACCGACCGCTGGCAATTGAGCTATATTACCGACCGCTGGCAATTGAGCTAGATTACCGACCGCTGGTAATTAAGCTATATTACCGACCGCTGGTAATTAAGCTAGATTACCGACCGCTGGTAATTAAGCTAGATTACCGACCGCTGGTAATTAAGCTAGATTACCGACGGCTGGTAATTAAGCTAGATTACCGACGGCTGGTAATTAAGCTAGATTACCGACCGCTGGTAATTAAGCTAGATTACCGACCGCTGGCAATTGAGCTATTTTACCGACCGCTGGTAATTAAGCTAGATTACCGACGGCTGGTAATTAAGCTAGATTACCGACGGCTGGTAATTAAGCTAGATCACCGACCGCTGGTAATTAGGCTAGATTACCGACCACTGATTTTTAAGCTAGGCAACAATCTGCTGGTAATTAAGCTTGGTAACAAACTGCTGGTAATTAAGCTAGGTTACAGCCTGCTGGTAATTAAGCTAGGTTACAGCCTGCTGGCAATTAAGCTAGGTTACCGACCGCTTAACAATGGTGAATCAAGTTACCAGCCGCCTACCAATGGCGAATTAAGTTGCCAACCGCCTACCAATGGGGAATTAAGTTGCCAGCCGCCTCCCAATGGTGAATTAAGTTACCAGACGCCTAGCAATGGTGAGTCAAGTTACCAGCCGCCTACAAATGGTGAATTAAGCTGCCAGCCGCCTACCAATGGTGAATTAAGTTACCAGCCGCCTAGCAATGGTGAGTCAAGTTACCAGCCGCCTAGCAATGGTGAGTCAAGTTACCAGCCGCCTACCAATGGTTAATTAAGTTACCAGCCGCCTACCAATGGTGAATTATGTGACCAACTGGAAATGCTAGGATGCATCGACTTACTAACTACATCTACAAATGTCGTCCGGCAATGCCAGTTTTATGTCACTCCTCAAGATACTATTCCAATATTGGGGGCAGAGGCATCGGTCACCATGGGGCTCATACAGCGTTTAGACAACTACCCCATGCACGTAAATGGAATTCCTGCACCCCAACGGTCTAGCGTCGTGTTGGAGACACTCCAAATCACAGAAAACCTGAAGATATCATAACGGAATTCAGAGACGTCTTCGGCTCCATGGGATGCCTTCCCGGAATCCATAACCTAATTCTCAAAGAGGATGCACAACCAGTAATAGTCCCAGCCAGGGCTATCCCACACGCTTTCCGGGAGCCACTAAAGAAAGAGTTGCAAAGAATGCTTGAGATGGGAGTAATTGAAAGTGTCACCGAACCAACCGACTGGGTTCATCCCTTGGTCATTGTTCCTAAAGAGGATGGAAATAATAGAGTCTGTTTGGACCCTCGGAATCTGAATCCTTCACTCAAGAGAGAACATTTCAAGTTACCTACCTCACAGGAAATATTCAGCAATTTACAAGGCAGCACGATCTTCACTGTATTGGACGCCAGCTCTGCTTTCTGCCAAATACAACTAACGGAGGAAAGCTCGCGGCTATGCACGTTTGCGACGCCATACGGCAGGTATCGTTTCAAACGCCTACCCTATGGAATATCTAGCGCTAGTGAACTATGTCAAAGAATCATGCACGAAATCTTCGGGGACATACAACATGTCTATATCTCAACGGATGACACACTCCTGGCCGCCACCTCAATGCAACACCACAACAGATTATTGCGTACCGTGCTCGAACGGGCCCGCCGTGCCGGAATAAAATTCAGCCTTAAGAAATTACAACTGGCGGTACCATCCGTCAAATACCTTGGTCATATTCTCTCATGCCATGGCGTTAAGGTTCACAGTAAAAAGGTAGCCGCAATCAATGATATACAACCACCGTAGGAGGAACTGCAAAGATTTCTAGGGGTTATCAATTACCTCAGCAAGTTCATAATTCATTATTCAGAAAAAGCCGCTCCACTCCGGAATCTGTTGAAAAACACCTCCGAATTCATCTGGGACAACGTGACGCAACGCCACTTCGAACAGCTAAAGGATGATATTATCCAGGCTCCTGTGTTGGCATTCTTCGACCCGGCCAAGCAGACAGTAGTTTCTGTTGATGCGAGTCAATATGGAATTGGAGCTGTTTTGCTCCAAGACAAGCAACCAGTACAATATGCTTCGACAACACTCACGGAAACCCAACAACGCTACGCTCAAATTGAAAAGGAGCTACTGGCCATCGTCTATGCTATGGAACACTTTCATCACTTCGTAGTTGGCAAAGAAGTCATTGTAGAAACAGATCACAATCCGTTGCTGGCTATTGTCAAGAAACCGCTAACGTCGCTATCACCGCGACTTCAAAGACTTGTTCTCTGTCTGTCACGATACAACCCTACACTGGTCTTTGTGCTTGGCACACAGATGTATATAGCCGATACATTATCAAGATCTCCGTCTTTGACCACAGACATCAACACAGACTATCTGGAAGGACCAGCGACAGCGTTACACTCAATGACAGTATTATCAGATGAGAAGACAAGAGAGTATCAATTAAACGTGGCTCAGGACGAACACATGCAGACGCTAATTACTTATGCACAGACTGGTTGGCCGAAGTTTCAGTCGAGAGTCAACAACGACCTCCATCCGTACTGGGTTATAAAGAATGAACTTCATGTAGACAATGGACTATTGTATCGGGGCCAGAGACTCGTAATTCCAGAAGCGATGCGATCTACCATCATTAACCAATTACACACCGCACACCAAGGCATCAACTCTTGCGTCAGGAAAGCCCGGCTTCACGTTTACTGGCCCGGAATGACGAGTGAAATAACGAGTACAATCCAAGCATGCGATGTATGTCGTAATCGTGATAGAGACAAAACCCATCAAACAACCTTGCCACATGAAGTTCCACCTTTACCCTGGCAAATAATTGGCATGGATTTGTTCCATCACAATAACCAATCTATGCTA
Source organism: Phalangium opilio (assembly GCA_019434445.1). NCBI lineage: Eukaryota > Metazoa > Arthropoda > Arachnida > Opiliones > Phalangiidae > Phalangium > Phalangium opilio. The sequence goes on from JAEQBA010002670.1 coordinate 465,641, forward strand.
ATTTGCGTGGACTATCACTCCAAATTCATCGAATAAGACACATTGAAAAAAACAGACGCAAAAAAGGTCATTAGAGCCATAAGTGCACATTATGCTCGTTATGGCACGCCACTGAAGATAATCACGGATAACGGGCCGCCTTTAAACTTGAGAGAATTTTAACAATTCTTAACGCAATGGGGAGTCAACCATCATTTGACATCCAACCCAACCTTCCCTCAAGGAAACGGTATGGCCGAGCGTCATATCCAGACGATAAAAAACCTTCTAGCGAAAGCAACAATTTCGGGTGTCGACCCTCATCGCGTACTACAAGAATACAGAGCGACTCCTCTACAAGGATTACCATCGCCCTCGGAAATGATGATGGGAAGATTGATAAGAACTCAAAATAAAACTTTGGGAGCTACTCTTGAACCAAAATTTCCAATTCAAGATACGCTAAAATCATTACAAGACCATTGTCAAACTATGTTGGAGGACAAACAAATACGGGCAAGAAATATCCACAACAACAATTTCAAAATTGGGGACTTCGTCAGGTAAAACGTTGCACCAAGCACCTGGATGCTAGCCAAAATTAGAGATCGGGCACTTGAACTCGAATCATATATCAATGCCACTGAATCGGGGGCATGTTACCGAAGAAATCAGATACACTTGCGACCAGCAAAATTACTGGATGAACCGATGCCAGCGGCAGGACACCCGGAATCGTTAGAGAAATACACCCATAGAGGACATGTATCGGAAGAGGTTAAACAAAAAAGCCAAGAAAACCTTAACTCTGCCTGCGAAGTCAATATTGGTATTAAAGACCAGAAGTTAAGACAATCAGTTCAATCGTCAACCGGGGTACAGTCGCAACCGAAAGCTACCAGACACCCTGAAGTCTCCACAGAGCCACCCGGAAGATCACCACCTCATTGTCTTCTGCAGAACACCAAAGAACTACCAACACGAACAAGACGTGGACGACTAATTAAGCCTCCCGACCGCTACCAACATTGGACCTTCAACTTATAGATACTTGTTAAATTTTAAAACTGTGTAACCTTGAAAAGAAAAAAAATCTTTTTGAGAATATAATATGTTACATAATATCACGTGACTAACATGATAGCTTATCTTATCTATATACGAGGTGTAATTATGCTAGAAAAGTCTTTCATTATGATTACAAGTTGGGAAAGCAAAATAAACCTCTCCGAGACGATAAGAATTTACTTAAAAAACACAGGTCCGCCAGCCCATGAGACAAACCGGAAATACATAGTTGTAATCGGCGAGATATTGCCATGATCATTTGTAAAGTTTAAAGCGTTTAATAATTTCCTGCGTATCCTCAATAATTCTAATGAGGACCTAATAACTATCACTTAAATGTGTATTTAACTTTCGGCTCACTCTGAACCGTTAAGACCTTCTATAAGAGGACATGAAACAAGGTCAACTCTGGTTTAAATCTAGGTTATCTTATCTCATAGACCCAGTCGTTTCAACACGTATAGAAAGATCAAGTATTAACATCCTTATTAATTAATGAATCCAAAAGTTACGTTTACACTATATATAAATGTAGTAAAGATGAATTAAAAAGTAAACACCAAATTTTAAATTTTAATATCAAAAGATGTTCTTGGAATATTGAGATGAAACAGAGCTTTATAGCTACAAAACTACTAAAAGAATCATAATGCCGAAAAATATTTAAGTATTTCCATTTAATATTCTGCAAAAAGAAAGTGTTATCGTTTTGTAAGAGATCTTTTCATCCTACTCGCTTTATACAGGGTGTTTCTGATAAGTCTCCCATAAATCAAGGGGCGTGTTCTTTGGGTCAAACTGAGTGGAAAGTGTCAAAGAACATGGGGTGTACAAGAATTTGCAACGAAGATATGGCCCCCCAAACATTGGCCCCTAAAACAAGAAAATATTCGAAAATGTAGACTAAAACAAATTCAGCCTTATCAACTTGTTTAGAAATATGAGACAATTTCAATAGTTTCCCTCTAACATCGTTATTGAACTTTCACCTGGCAGAAGTGTATTAAATGAGTAGAAGTATGCCTACTCTAGTAAAGTAAATTCAAAGTATCATGGTACCTTTCGGTTGGTATTACTTTTATTCTTAACAAGTTAACATGGACGTTACAGGTATTGTTCAAAATGTCCACCAACGGCGTTAAGACAAACATGAACCCGTCTTTCGAAAGATTCTTGGACATGTTGGAAGATTCCTGGCATGTTCCTGATTGTTTGACAATCTTCAATAATTCGTCTTCGCAAGTCTTCCTCATCACGGACTTCATTCTTGTACACGATGTCTTTGAGATGACCCCAAAGATAGAAATCGCACGGATTTAAATCCGGAGATCTGGCTGGCCACGCAACTGGTCCTCCACGCCCAATCCACCTCAAATTAAACGTAGCATTAAGATGTTCTCTAACTGCACGGCTGAAATGTGGGGGTGCCCCGTCGTGCATAAACCACATGTCACGAAGTAATGCTAACGGTATGTCCTCGAGTAGTTCAGGTAAAGTGTCTCTTAAGAACGTGAGATATGCTTCACCATTTAGTCTGGGTGGAAGAAAATGCGGACCTAGAAAATGATTACCGACAATGCCGCACCATACGTTTAAAGAAAATTGCTGTTGGTGACTTCTAACACTAGTTGCGTGTGGGTTCCTATTATCTTTCGAAACTTTGCTAATATTGACGTTTAAAGTGAAGGGTACCCCTCTTTTCCGCTTTCTTCAAATTTTGGGGTATATACACGATTCGTTTCCATTATAATAATAGATAAAAACGAAATTCGCGTGAACCGATGGTGGAAGCCCTGCCATTGGGAGGCTAGACGTTTCTCGTAACCCTAGCCACTCGCCGCGTACATCTTAAGCCTAACGACGACGATGGAGTAGAAGCCAATGTTACAGATTGGTGTCTATGTGGTATAAACGAAAGACCAGTAGATGGTGGTTTTTAGACGCCAATGAGGATAGATAAGTGTGTATGTGGTATACACAAACTAGTGTCCATGTGGAGTGGACGAAAACCAAAACTGGTGGTGTGGGAACTCAAGTAGAATAGCCAGCGGAGACAAACACAATTTTCCAAATTTCCGTGAACTGTCAATGCAGTCCGGAAATTGGGAACACGTTTGCTCCGATACGCAAACTGCGAACGCGGTCACGTGGGGTGTGACAGACAGACACACACACACGTCCAGTGCAATACCTCTCCGTGACGTCATCGTCACTCGGAGAGGTAAAAATTGATTTAAACGTAGCAAAAACAATCTAATTGATTACTATGGAACGCGGAGAGAAACAAGTTGGGAAAGCCAAAATATTACCTCTCCGAGTGGAGATGACTATCACTACCCCTTAAACAACCTAAATATATGCATCTATCGCTTTTTTTAATTCTTTGCAAGTGCAGGAATTCAATTTTAAAATAGTCAATTGTTCAAGCCTTTTCATTATCTCTCAATTGCTGTGGAAACTCTAGTCTCTCGCTATACCTCAACCGTATTCTTAGTCTACCAGTATGATTTGTAACATTTGTCCATATCAAAGCTGAATCATACCTCGCCACACAAAAAGCAAATGTCCCCAAAACATGGAAGCCACAACCCAATCACACATAAGCTAGGCTCCCACTTAACCAAAATAATTATTAAACAGTTAAATACTCACAAAGATTGGCAAAATCAATCTCCTTCAATAATACGTAGCGCTTAAATATATTATTTTCCGAACAAAATTAATCGAGCAAATTTAACGCTTAACTTCTTCTCTTGAAATTCTATCAAAGAGTGATTCAACTGTTTAAAAAAAGGTTTTTTTTCGCAAATAGGGCGCTATCATATCAACCGCAATTCCGTCATATTTAAAAAATATACGTTGCCAACAACTTTTTTAGACTTAATAGTGGAGGTTTTAGCCTCATTTAAAACATGTAAAACATTATCTCATCTACAAATAGCTTACACGTTTTTTTACCAATACCTAGCCGTTTGGATTTTTCTAAAGCAATCTTAGCACCAAAATATTTTTTGATACAAAATAAATGTTCTATATTCTTCATTTTTGAAAATATATTTCTAAGCCATTATAATGATTACTCTCTACACCTACACTAATCTTACACAAACAAGGAGTATAAATCCACTAGTGGAAGCGATGTTTTTATTGTAAATATATATGTTTAAGCGTTTACCATGATTACGCTCTACAGCTACACTAATCTTACACAAACAAGGAGTACTATAAACCCACTACTGGAAGCGGTATTTTTATTCAAACGTAAAAAAATTTCGCTTAAGTTAATCATCTCTAGGAATCGTTAAAAATGTCTCTATCACTCCTAGGTAACTGTATGCACAGGATTTTACGACATTGTAACTCAAATTCATCTGATTATGTTTTAACAAGGTTAAATCTAACTGTGAGTAAGATGAAAGGAGTAGAAGCTAATCTGTCTTAGGAAATATGAAATTTTATCTTAACAGTTAAGTTTATAACGAAAAAACGCGGAAGGGGAAAACGAGCAGACAACAGCGATTTTTGGGGGTAGAATGTTAAGAGCGCCATCTGTCGTCCGTGCCAAAGTTGAACTTCCTCTCGAAACGCAATGAGAAAGTGGATAAAATAATGCCATCAGCTGTTTAATTGCGTCGATATATTTAACGACTTGACCCATGACATGCCCTTAACACTGGCTTCTATGAATCCTATTTATTCTTAGATTCTAGGAAACTTGGTAGACGTAACAGTTTGTACCAAGTACCCAAGCATCCTTTAATAAACGATTGGCAACACTGTGGTACGCATGGTACGACTAAAATATAGGATGTGTATTTATCTTTCGACTCACTCCAAGCCGTTAACCCCTCATTGCAGAGGATTTGAAACACTATCGTAATTCATAGTGTCTCGAATCACTACGTTCCTGTTCATTATGAACAGTGCTGAGAGAATGATACATCAGAAAGAGCCATTCAAATCGAACTGCCGAAAATATTATCCATATTTTCATTTCATATAACAGAGAAAATAAATTATTATGGTTCTGATAGGAGCTTCCCATTTTGGTTGTTGTTTTCAAAAATATATCGCAATGCACGGGCCTCGATAGATATAGGAGGATATGAAGGAAATATATCACAACGCGCGGGCCTTGTTGGATATAGGAGGCAATGAAGGAAATATATCACAATGCACGGACCTTGATAGATAAAGGAGGCAATGTAGGAAATATAACGCAATGCACGCACCTAAATAGATATAAGAGGCAATGTAGGAAATATAACGAAATACACGGGCCTTGATAGATATAGGAGGCAATGACTTAACGACTTCGGTACTTGAGAGGTTTATCTTTAATATTTAAATAAATATAATTATTTTTAATTATTTTAATCGCCAGTAAATAACTTTAAAAATAGGTTAATCGTTTAAAATAAAGTTGTTCCTATTATCTTTCGAAACTTTGCTAATATTGACGTTTAAAGTGAAGGGTACCCCTCTTGCCCGCTTTTTTCAAATTTTGGGGTATATATACGATTCGTTTCCATTATAATAATAGATAAAAACGCGTTCGTGTGAACCGATGGTGGAAGCCCTGCCATTGGGAGGCTAGACGTTTCTCGTAACCCTAGCCGATCGCCGCGTATATCTTGAAACCAAACGATGACGAAGGAAAAGAAGCCAGAATGGACTGACTGGCGTCCATTTGGAATGGACAAAGACCTGAAGATGGTGGTGGATAGAAGCTGGTGTCAATGTGGAATTGACGAAGAACAGAAGATGGTTGTGCTTGGAAGCTAGCAAGTACAGACTAGTGTCCATGTGGGATGGACAAAGACTAGCAGATTGTGGTCCTTAGAAGGCAGTTAGTAAAGACAGGTGTTGGTAGATGAATGGCCAAATTTACGTGAACCGCGAACGCGTTCCGGAAATCGGGTATTTGTTTGCTCCGATACGCAAACTGCGAACGCGGTCACGTGGGGTCTGACAGACAGACACACAGACAGACACCCACACCCACACACACGTCCAGTGCAATACCTCTCCGTGACGTCATCGTCACTCGGAGAGGTAAAAACTATAGCGAAGTTACTTTTCGTAATACTCTTAATTTAACAATTAAGTATTCAGGGTGTGCGATCGGCTAGTCTAATCAGAAAAAATTAGGTCTAAGTATGTTAATTTTAGTTAATTACGGATGTACGGCTCTTGAGTTAAACGTCAGGTTGATAGCGCGCTGATACCCATTTCTTCAATTTTCAACCAGATTGAGAACAAGGGATGGCCTAACTTTGTGCCTGATAAAAAGTTAAGTTGACATTTTCAGTTTGGTTCATTCTGTGGAAGTTGAACCTATAGCGCGAGCAGCCTGCGTCCGCGAGTCGCGTGATCCAGGAGGCTATGATCTTAAGAACTTGTTTTTGAGCCGCCGACGCTTGTTTAGTTTTTTCCGAGCTTGAACAACTTTATTTGGATTTTCTAACTAACTATAACACCCTTAGAAACAAATACTTTGTTATCAGGTCGAATTATTGTCTAAAAAAGTAATTCAGGTAAATAATTACAGTTAATAGAGGTTTTTATATCGTTTGAAATACGTTTTTCGACGTTCTCTACGGCCAAGGCTTAGTAAGTCTTTATACTGTCATTCCTCTTTAAAGATTATTAAAAAAGCAAATTTCCAGCTCCTTTTTGGAATTCTGTTATCTGTAGTCTGCTTCGTTTCCTGCTAGAAACATATCCTTGATTTTACCCGATTTACGGGGCCCTTCCAATTTGAAGTAAAAATGTTATATCTATTCAATTTCTTAACGTGTTGATACTTGAAATAGAGTGTTTTCACCTTGTGGAAAGTTAGGAAACTTCAAAATACTACTGGATTGATGACAAAAAGTTTTATGTGTTTTCGCTAGGGAAGTTAAACGAGATCAGTTCATTCAACATTCCCATATGAGGTATACAGGGTTTTATTATTTGTTTATCTCACTAAAATTCTACTAATTTGAAGGTGTGTGATATAATTCCTGAAACTCAACCAACGCATCATCATTCGTTAAAACAATTTTTAATCCTAATGATGTTACGTAATCATTTTTTAAACTATCTGTTACCAACAGTGGATTGTTTAATCCATAAATAGAAGTAACAGGAGGACAGTGTCGTTATGTAATTTTATTAAGGAAATAATTTTCATGTTTACATCAGCGGAGATTTTTCCAACGTAACCACGTGGGAGTCAAGGAGTTACGCTGTTCGCCAATCGGTTACACGCTATTTCCACAGTCCACATTGCCGTTTGTTTATTTGTCTAAATTGCTATGAATTATTTACGCATTTGATGTAATTACTGACATAAAAGCCAAACTATAGAATAGCATCATTCATTAACTTATTTCATAGATGTTCTTTCCGTTACCGCAAATTTAGCAAGGGTATGATAAAAATTGAACGCAATGTGTTGGAATAATCAAAAACTCCACTAAACATTACAATAAAGGTAAATTATTTATTCAAACTCTTTTTATAACCTAAATGAACACTGTCGAAACACAATCCAGCTTTAATTTAAACTTAATTAAGTATAATTAAAGTGAAATTAAACCAAAAATATACATTTTTCTGGATAAAAACTGAAATAACTTTTAAATAAACTATTTAGATAAGATTAAAACTACCCAAGCCGTTTTAACATGTTTTCTATTTCACGCTTAAATTAATTTCAATTTTAATTAAAATACTTAAATGGGCGTGAAATCCAAAGGTTTAGGGTAAAATAGATAAAGTTCGGCAAGGATCAAAAAAGGCACCAAACATTTCAGCCTGTTAAGAGTTAACTACCGCCTTAAGACTGAAGTGACAGATATTATACAAAAACGTCTTGGTTTGGACCAAGGCTGAAAAAACGAACGATATGAATGAGGTTTATCAATTGACTGAAGTTCCAGATATTGAAATTTTTCTTTAATTATTATTATTATTAATTTAATCCTTAATCACAATTTATTTCTATCAACTGATTTTACTGTTAATCGATTTATTCCCTCTAAATTTATTCAAAAAATTGCATATCTACGCTTTTTCAAGAAAAAGTACATTTTCCGAAAACATTCTATCATGAAATTAATTATTTTGAAGGGATTTCGTATCGGTGTTAAGGATTAAATTAATAATAATAATAATTAAAGAAAAATTTCAATATCTGGAACTTCAGTCAATTGATAAACCTCACTCATATCGTTCGTTTTTTCGGCCTTGGTCCAAACCAAGACGTTTTTGTAGTTCCTTAGCACAGTTCCTTTATAGGTACGTCTGGGATGCAGCGAAAAATACCTTTAAAGGTACTAGAGAGTACGATTATTTTTTACAGTGTATAGCATAAGGATCCATTTATAATTGAGGCAGGGAAAATAAACATTTGGAGAACGGTACCACATATAATCACTTCATTCAATGAAATATCAATTAGTGGTAGTTTGTTTTATTTTTAATTGATTGAAAAGGTGTTTACAATATTTTTAGGAATTAATTCATATTTACCGATGCACTACTAACGAGATATACAAGGCCCATGTACGCTCACTTCAAAGGGGGGCGTCACACATTTATATTTGACTTGTGTGGTTGATAGATGGCGCTTCTTAGTCTCTTTAATACACTTAATAATTAGGCTTAATTCACATGAAATCCCGGCACGCGCTCCTTCGTTCGAGGTTCGAAACTTCGAGCAGGCAGCTGGTCACGTGAGGTTTACGTAATTTTTTTAAACTTAAAAGCGCCTCTAGCGGAGAATCGTGACGACTTAAAAGGTCCGGAAAAAAAATAAAAAAATTGGCGCCCGCATTGGCCTTGTATATCTCGTTGGTAGTGACCGATGTTTAGAGTTTGTTACAGGAATTTGATAAAGTTCATAAATACAGGAATTTAGTAGAGTTAAAATATATTTTGAGGTTGAGATTTATTTACTTTACGCCTCCAAAGGTTATTTACTACTATCACGGATGCATAAAGCTAATAACAATCATTCTGTAGCCTTTTTCTCAACACATCTTGGCTAATAATTATGTTTGGCGAGTTCTACCTTACGAAGAGTTTATCGCGCAGCGCGTTGAACATTGCGCTTGAGCTACCAACCAATGGAATCACAGTAAGAAAGATGTCATAACTAATACACGAGAAGCATTGTTCTCAAGCCCGGCCCACAAAACCGCATAGAAAATAACTTCGGAGATCAATGATTACACAGAAAAAAGGGTGTTTATGTTTTCAACCTCTAAACATGTTTTGAAGTTAAACATTGGTGTGAGGTAATGTTTATTGCTTCAATGTTGATGTCCAATTACATCTCTCTTTCTCTAAGGATCCTTAAAATGTGTTCCAAATAGAAACACTTCTTATTTTATCACGTTTAAGAGATAAACACAGAATTATCTTAACACTAAGCTAAACATCAACGCTTGCCAGGTGTTATTTAATGTAACATGTTTTTAATACGTTGGTATATGCTTTAAATTTTTCAAATCTATATTTTATGAAGAATGATAATATTTTAGAAAAACAATAAAAAGTGGAGGTATATTTTACCACAAGGTGAATAATCTAACACCTTGTGGCTATATTCATAATGTAAGCCACAATGGCTTTAATTTTATATTGAGAAGAGGACTTCCTTTACTCAAATTTTGAGCAAAATATGTGTTTAAAGTGATGGTTCGACATGAAGAATATATAAGCTTTCTTGGCTTTAATAATAGAACAACATTTCCAACAGGTCGACTAGATTTGTTTAAATAGTTATATTCCCATTGCGCGGAATTCCATTAGACCGAATCCCGCCAAAGTTCCTAATGAATTTACCCCAACCTCGGGTCTTGGTATTTACAATTCAAACGACGCTATTTGTCGAATTAAGCGACCTCAAAAGTGCTAGCGATTTCAATACATTCGTACTGCCTTGGAAACGCCACTATTTGACGACTATGCAACAAGATGATAATAAACACGACGGCCCATGGGCTCGTAATAGTAGCCATATCGTACGAGTGAATAACCCCTCTATACCCTACCCTAATGAGTGGATAACCCCTCTATACCTTACCCTAATGAGTGAAAAGCGCTATCTTTTTCAATGCTTAAATGATTTACCGTGCATAAAATCAGAGTGAATAGTCCCTCGATTTCCTACTCTAAACAGTGATTAAATTATAACCGTATAAATTTACTTATGCTGTAATTCTAATATTCCGGCGAATCGAAGAACAGATAGTTTTTAGTGATTATCCCCTAGATGAGTTTACAACATAGACTTATGCCGATGCACACTTATCGCATCTTATAAATTTCTAACAAGGACTTATGCCCAGAAACTTTTGAAAGAGAAAGTTTAGTTATAGTGATTACCCATTTTAGTGATTATCCCCTCGAATTACCTTTAGCAATGCTAAAATGATCAAACGCATAACGCTTATTTAACACTATGTTAGCTCTATCTAAACCCACATTTGAATTCACCGCCAAAACGTTCCTGTCAAACATAACATAGATGACGATAGCTAACCGAACGAGAACGAAACACATGAGGAGCGCGGTAGGAAACCGGGAAAATCGTTATCTATTTAATTAGAACATACATAAAAATAAAATGAATATAAAAACCCGAAACATACAAATTCATAAGTATCCGACCCCACAGATAAAAATTCAAAAGTATCCGACCCCACAGATTAAGAGGTACCCCACCCCACATCACCCCGACATTTTAGAGATAAAAATAAATGATAAAAAACTCGGGGCTTCTATCAAGTCTCTATGGTTCAGGGGTAGAATGTCTGTCTACTACGCCAGCGACCCGGGTTCGATTCCCGGGTCTGACCTGAAGACATTTTAATTAAAATTAAATCTCTAACCGAGCCCAGTAACCCCTATGGGTGGGTTGTGGTAATATAAAGGACCTTTTAAGCTAAAATCTGACGATAACGAAGCGACAACCCCAGCCACTACTACTACTATTACTACTACTACGGACGACGGCTCGGGTCAAACTAAGAGCCTATCGTATACTACGATATGGCTAAAAACGACCTCGGTAAGTTTTCAACACCGTGTCTTCCAAATACTCTATATAATATAATAGTATACAGAAAAAGTGAAAATTGGACTTGGGTTAAGCAATAAACAAAACAATTTTGTACAATAAAACAATTTTGTTCAAAACCAGGTTAGATTAGTAATATTTTATAAATCATTTAAAATTTTTTGGTATGGTTAGAAGGCGGTCTCTTAATCTTTGGGGCAGTTATACACTTCAAGTACAGTAAAACGGCTGGCTTAAAGTATTTTCATAATGAATATAACATAAAAAATAAATCAATATTAGCAATTGATTTTATTATTTCATATATTGCTGATTTATTACTATTTCGTTCTTATAACCCTTAGTTCTAAAATAATAATTTAGAAAATGTTTGGATCTAGTGTTCATTTTACGTAGGCCGTGAATTGTTTTAATTTAATTTAATTTAAATTCCATCGGGAAAAACCCGAAGTGCGGGTTTTTCGGTGTAATGGGATTGTCTCATTGGACAGCATCGTAAATCCGAAGTGAGAGTTTTTCGGTCGAATGGGGTTGGTTCGGTTGATTGGGATTCGGCGCAATGTTACTAAAGCGTTTAAATTAAGCTAAGTTGAAGTTCAACGGAAATTGTGTTTACCCACGAGAAGCGGCACGGGTTTTTCTGAAAACAATGGATCTTATTACGCAGGAATTATTTCAACCTATGTAATTAAACCGACGCACGTCGTAACACCATTCAAAATATTTCAAGATAAACCTGCAAATATCTTTAAAACTAAGCTTATGAACCCTTAAACATGATAGTAAGATAAGCTTAAAAACCTTTAGTCTTGTTTAAAACCTAAACACATAATCCTGAAAATATGTTATACAACTAGGCATATGATCGTGTAAACACGTTTTGTTACTAAGCATTATAATATAATAACATCAAAAACGGATTTATGGGATAAGAACGTCGGATCATAGCTTTAGCCTCTAGTACCATCCTCGCATACTTTATTGAGAAACTTCGTCTGCTTATATTTTGACTCCACCCACAAATTCTGTACATAGCTACTTCTAGAGATCGAATTTGTGGGTGGAGTCAAAATATAAGCAGACGAAGTTTCTCAATAAAGTATGCGAGGATGGGGAGTGAATTCGCTAACTCCGACGTTCTTATCCCATAAATCCGTTTTTGATAACATGACATATGCCACCTTAAACATGTTTAAATACTAGATATGACAAGCGATCAACACATTTTCAACCTAAACATAAGGTGTTGCAAACCTAAACACCAATCTTACTTAAACATGAGTGTGTTTAAACATGATAAAATATGTTGCATTATCGTGTTTAGGCAAGTGTTTAGTTTCTAAACATTTTTTTTCTGTGTACTATTAACTCTATGTATTCCATCTACTATTCTTTCTACAACCTAAATAGTAAGTTTGCCTCGATACAGTGATACGATTAGTGATATTATTACTTATTTTTAATTTTATTTTCAATTTAGAAAACAAATACATTTTTAGCCATATCGTAGTATACGATAGGCTCTTAGTTTGACCCGAGCCGTCGTAGTAGTAGTAGTAGTGGCCGGGGTTGTCGCTTCGTTATCGTCAGATTTTAGCTTAAAAGGAACTTTATATTACCACAACCCACCCATAGGGGTTACTGGGCTCGGTTAGAGATTTAATTTTAATTAAAATTTTTTCAGGTCAGACCCGGGAATCGAACCCGGGTCGCTGGCGCAGTAGACAGAAATTCTACCACTGAACCATAGAGACTTGATTGAAACCCCGAGTTTTTTATCACTTATTTTTATCTCTAAAATGACGGGGTGATGTGGGGTGGGGTACCTCTTAATCTGTGGGGTCGGATACTTTTGAACTTTTATCTGTGGGGTCGGATACGTATGAATTTGTATGTTTGGGTTTTTTTTTAAATTTACACGGTTATAATTTAATCACTGTTTAGAGTAGGGAATCGAGGGGCTATTCACTCTGATTTTATGCACGGTAAATCATTTAAGCATTGAAAAAGATAGCGCTATTCACTCATTAGGGTAAGGTATAGAGGGGTTACCCACTCATTAGGGTAGGGCATAGAGGGGCTATTCACTCGTACGATATGGCTACTATTACGAGCCCTTGGGCCGTCTTGTTAATTCTAGTTTGATAGGAGACACTCGCTTCTGAAAGCAAAAGTGTTTTTGAAATTTGATTTTAGAATATTCGTATGATTAATTCTCTTTAAGTTTTTAAATGAGTACTTTTAAATAGATCAAGTTTTGTTAAAATCGGTTAACAAGAAGATTAAATTAAGCCACTTACTTGCGAAATTAAATTAATAATTCCGCATGCCGTATACTACGTCGTAACATGACCTTTCAAGTACCTAAACCCAATTAACCGCATTCAAAAACATATAATCGATAACTTTGATATTTTTTCAATCACAAATAAAAAGATTCGATATTATATTTACCGTGAAACTATGTAACGACTTGCTACTAATAAGGAGAAAAATAGAATCATATCCCCACTATCTTTTCTAAATATTTCTATAATTATTGTGTAACTTTGAATTGCAATTGACTGTGCATATTCTAGTGAACTACATGTGAAGTTTTTCTTGAGCACAATTAAGTTATTTTCATTGCATACGACCAAGATACAAATTTTTGAACAATTTTAAAACCCGGTTCACCCATTGACATATTCTGATATTCGAAATTCTTTCCCCTTGTGCGTCATTATATGAGGTTGGCTCTCGCGAATTACGCGCTTCAATTTAAAGTTTAGTCTTAGTAGGAACATTACGCCTAAGATTATGACTAAACCTAAACCGTCGTTCTTGTATTCGTTTTACGTGTAATGTCACAGGGAGTTGACATTAACTATAGTAGAACCAGATTTATGAGCCTCAAAAAGTTTGGTGTAATGCTGTTGCTATGGAGTGGGGTATGTTTGTGAACGTTTTTCTTAATTACTCGGCCCCTGTTTGTCGCAACCCTAAATTTTTAGCTTGGTTGGATGGGGGCAAATAGGGCTATAACATTCTCAAAGGGAATCCCCGTATCTTTAGTAGAACCAGAGTTATGAGACTAGAAAATTGGGTTTAATGCTATTGCTATGGAGAGGGGTATGTTTGTGAACGTTTTGTTTAGTTACTCTGCTTCTGCTTGACGCAACCCTCAGTTTTTTAACGAAATTTTGAAGATTTTATTTTTCAGGAGAGAAATTTCATTTTGTTATACCTAACTTTAAGACGTCAAATGTGCTTTTTACTCAGTTTTGATATTTCTTTCGTTTGTTCAATCTCTTGTTCGGTTAGTTTTTAACACTGGGTCAAGTGGATAAAGCTCCATGTTAGTTGATTGATCCTAGACGAAATTTATATGAGCGACGGCCCCGTCGGCTCATAATCTTTGGTCTTTGGGAGATGCGTCTTTTCTAAAAATATATGTCAACGTGAGAAATTATATAATATTAAATGTTTTTATTGTCAACTAGCCTTTTTCTTGGTGAGATTTTTCATCAGAGAACAACAGAATATAACGATAGCACCTGAACAGATATAAATGTATATCATGAATACCGCTTTTAAGTCAAATATGGTAAGGGTTTTTTGTTTCAAAACTTGTTCATCTGTCATAAACCTTGAGCATCCTTTCTGGCTTTTATACTTTAACACCAAGGTGCGGTGGCCAGTTTCCCAAAAAGCCCGAATTCTGAAAATTCAGTAAATTTTATTACAAAAGAGCTTCGAAGAATTAAAAATAAATTTTTGAATTATGGCTTTAGACGTGCAATATTTTGGTATCTATTAAGGAAGAAAAAATTCTGTTTGTCAAAGCCTGTATGTCAAATTATTAATAGAGGGGTTTTTTATGTTAAAATATAAGTACTAGGTGCGATGAGAGTCATTCCACTGCATCAACAATGCTTTTCGGGTTCTGCTCCCGTTAGAATCGAAATTACAAAAGCAATTAAGGAAACCACCCATGATTTGGATGCTCTTAAGACTTGACAGTCTGTTCTAGATGGGGCCAAGAACAAAACTGCAGTTGTGTCAAATGTTGCGCGGCCAGTGATTCCAGAACTAGCCCAAATTAACAATCATTGAATTTTTCAAATACTTCTTTCATGACTCTACACCTTCAAAGTTGGAGTCTGTGTTTTACATGCAACGATGCCATTAGCCGCTATCTTGGTGGTGGCGGCCATCTTGGATAACTGGCTATCTCTATAGTCTACACTACTTACACAAAGCCTTGGACAACGGCTGCCTGTTTTCATATTGTAATGAAAATAATTTTCAAAAGCAAATTTAGTCATGGATTTATAAGCTTCTGTTTATTGAAATTTTCTCACAATCATCATGCAAATAAAATATTTCAATATTGCTAAATGCAATTTGAAATATGGCGTTTAATAATAATCAAGAAGATTAAGCTACTGGATGATTATCGATATGTATAACTTCTCAATATGGTATAAAAATATCGATGAACAGTTACTTTTATTAGCATAAAATAAAATTTTGAATTTTTCAAACAAACAACGTTAATTGCGTTAAAAATTGTTTTCAGGTTTCAACCTGAAAAGAAACCCAGTAACGCAAATGAGTAATTTCGTCAGCAGTTTGAAAACCGTTTATATATATTCTATGGAAACTCTATGGAATAAAATGATTGGGATATAAATATGCGTTTCATCTGATGTATTATGTCAATTTTACTTAAAGCAGGTACTATATATTGCTGCGGTCCAAGCATCAGAGAGAATTTATAATAGGAAGTGGAAGCTCTTACCCTTGACAGTAGCTCAAACAAATAGGCTGCGACGCTAAAACTGGCCAGATAAATTTCCGGTCACATGACTCTCCTTCAATTTTAAAGTTTGCCCTCAATTACTGTTGGTTGTACAGCTACCCAATAAGGGTTCACGATTTCGAGTGCGACTGGCGCCATTTGGAGTTATTTTAAGTCAGACGTTTCCCTTTCCCTAAAAAGGTAGTGTCCATCTCCCTCGACCCTCCCCCAACATTCTAGACCCATCCTAAAGGGAGGGGCCACAAAACATTATACCGAAAATGGACCTGGCCAGTTTTGTTGATCACGTGTTTTTTGAGCTAAGTAATATTCCTCAGTTTCCACTCCCTATGATAAATTCTCTCTGCAAGCATTAAATTTAGCTCCAGCTCAGGGGTGGCCATCATTTTCAATATAATATAATATCAAACCTTCTATTTATTAGTTTCTTAATGATTGGCAAAGTGTCCTTTGATAAACGATGAGCAGCGTAATTTATTTTGAAACTATTTCTTCCGTAATAAAGCCTGGCTTTTGCTTTATATGACCGCCTGCAAAAATATTCCAAATGGTCATAGCTACCGATGTAAACGGCGCGAGAGGCTTTGTTAAACACATCGTCGTCGCTGGTTTTCTTTTCAATGCCCAATAAAATGCGTCTCTGTTCATATTCTTCTTTGATATGTTTTCCCTCGTCCTAAAAAAAAATTTCGGTACAGTCTGAAAGCGAATTACATTGTGAATGACAAATAAATTAATAGAAGTATTAGTGATTTAGATTTTTCTTTCAAAGAGACAAGTTTGACGCCAGGAAGATCTTAGGCGACTTTGATTTCGTTGATTGAAACTTTCGTTAGAATACGAAGTAGTGATTCTAAAGCATTTTGTAGATATCGCAAAGACTATAGGTAGTGAATATCTAAATTGTGAATTAAAGGAAAAGTTCAGGGTACCTAACATTAGAAGTTTAGAACTTAGAAAAATGGTCCGGTTTAGAAGATATCAAAATCTATAATTAAAAATAAACTTTCCCAAATTACGATTAATATAAAATTAATTGGCTCAAAAATTGAAGCGAATAGGAGCGCGCCATTTCTGTGTCACATGAAAATCTCGCACACACAGAATTAACTAAATTGCCCAATATTAGCACATCTGAACTGCTCAAAATAGTATAAAACTAAATTCTACCTCTTCCTAAAACAGTATGAAACTTTTTCACAATTACCCTTACAAAAAGTTTCTATAAAATGTCTATAAAGTCGTATAGAGTTTTATAGTAGGTCTATGGGCCTCTATAAGCTATAGAGTGTTCTATTGGGAAGTCTATAGCCTTACATCTATATAATCTTTATATTTTTTTCTCTATAAATATTCTATTAAACTCCTACTAACTTCATATAGAAAATATACAAGATCTTTTCCAGTGATTTCTATAAAATAGTAATGGAAAAAATATTGTAGGTTTTTTTTGGTTTTTCTTTAAAGTTTGCAAAGTTGCACATTACTGATTTGTTACTTATAGAATTTAAATTAAGTAAAGTACCTATAGTTAAGACAATAGCAACTTGAATAATAGTTACAGATGGATATTAACTTAATTTCTATTTAAAAGAAAAACTAGCTGAGTGTGAAAAATTCAATGATATTTTAAGTAGCAATACACGTTTATTTTATAAAATTTGGATTTACTAATCAGATTCAAATTTATGCTTAAGTTCAATTACGTAAATATAATCATCAAAAGCTACCGCTTTTAATATCAAAACTTTCATATCTATATCAGTTACACGGTACCCTATTGGAGATGAACCTGAAGCTCTACATTTATAAAAAAAAGTTTCTTTTGTCGTGATACATGGAACAATTTTATTTTCTGAATAATTACGTAGTATTCAATATTGCATGCTTCGCAGACTAAAGACGAGTGGGGACAATCTGAATCTTTTATGCTATAAAAATTATCAATTATACTAATGGTTCCAACTTTTAGCTTAACACCACAATTAATTCGTTTTGCTGCGTCTTTTCTTGAAAACTTTACACCGAAAATGTTAATTTTTTGAAACTTTGAAACAAGCCCCTTAACTTCACCATCGGGTTGAAAAGAACCCAAGATATTTTTTTCAAGAGAACTCAAACTATGATGAGAAGGCAAACCATAGCAAAATATTCCACTACTGACGGGACACAGTTTCTGTACTAATGGATATCCTCGTAAATGGCTACAAAAGTAATCTCCAGCCGAACCTATACCAGTGTTTGGAAAAGCGTCTAAAGCAAGCTCCGAGATTTTCCCTAATATAACGACTTTCTCCGCAATTTGCATTGGAACACTCTGAGTTCCCTGAAAAAGCTTCATAATCTTTCCATTCATGTTTTCAAATTGAAAACATGAAACAGTCCACAGTGGTCCCCAATTTCTAGCGGTTTCGTTCAAATGTAGCATTAAATGTAGATTGAAGGTTAGGTTATCCTCGCCGTATAAATTTCCATACTGCTCAACAAATGTTCGCAAATAATTTTCAGCGTTATCAATTTCTGCCGTAGTGACTTCTTCAGCAAGTAGCAGTGATATTCCATTGACTAATTTCAACCAGTGATTATAATATCTGGCGGGTAAAACATGTTGTAGCAGCACTGGCGAATAGTATAACAACCATGATCGCCACTCGTTGGCCTTCCATAGTTTGCGGTCTTTAATTGATCGTGGTGTTCGAGTAATCTCGTCAGCTGGTTTAAGTGTTAAGAAAATTCGGTCAATATAATTCTTGTTTTCTTTGAGATATAAAACTCTTGTTCATGGTTTTCTGTGTCAAACCATAAACTACTTGTTGCTTTCACGCACTTTGACACACGGCGTGCATGTAATCAACAACAAATCCATTGATTAAATCGAAATAATTAAGTAACATCAATATTGAAAACCCTTTAACACCATTGACGGGTCTTTTAGTTGCAACTGCTAATGTTGCATCCCTTTTACATTGCCATTGCTTTTCTCCCCAGTCTCTGGATCATAGATACGGGCTCCACCGTTACCACGAATAATTCTTCGTCCTTCATTCAAACACCAGTTGCAACCATAAGCCCCATTAAATTGATTAAAGTTCTGTAGACAGCATCGGGCAACAGAATCGCATGACAAGGGCCCAGGGAAAACTTTTATATTTACTGATTTTCCATCATGGACATGCGTAAACCCGTTACTTGAAAGTTCATTCATTTCAATAATGAAAGGTTTGAGAAAGGAGTTAATTTCAGGTTTTTCCACCCCAAACCAAAGAGCGGCAAGTTGAACGTTATTTTCCCCCGAAAAATTCATCTCATTAACTACATAGAGCAAAGGCCACAGCGCATATCCATAGAAATGAAACACGGGTACCCCATCAGTGTTCCAAGTGATAGACAAATCCCATCCCTGTTTTAAAGGAAGTTTTCTGTATTCAATCCCATTCTTCAGAAATGTTTTTTTAAACTTCACTTGATCCATGGCACGTCCCTTTTTTAACAGAACTTCAATTTGTTGCTGAATTGAAAATACGATGATATAATTTCCCTTTTGCATGCTTCTCTTGATTTTAACCATCTTTTTACAAAATTGGCACCGCTTATCGGTGGTTCCAATATAGCCTTTGCATACTTCACAGATCACGTAGTAAGCAAAATGATTTTTTGCCTTCTTGAAAATGATTATAAAACAAATAGAGAGAATGGGGCAAATGCGAATTTACAGGCATGTGAAATGATAGAAGCGTAAATAGAGATGACGTAGCTTCTTTGCTTTCCTGGTGTCGCAAAATATGGGCCATGGTCAATAATAGCCTTTGTTTTTGGGTCAGGTTTGAATCAGTGAAAAGTTTTTCACCCTGTAAGAATAACAAAAGAAAACATATAAGCCACACTGCACATTTCCCATAATAATTAACACTGCAAAATTTAACGCTTAGAACTTACCAAGTGCTCATCTCTTTCTTTTGTATCTTCATCACCTGGGACTAAAGATTCAGAGTTTTCTGAAGAGATACTCTGTAAATATATATTTGAATAATGAGTATAATTTAAGTATTATCCACATGTTTTTGTTTTCACTAAAGGGGCTAGAGAAATTTCCTCCCTCTTTCAGCTTTAACTTCAGTGCAGTGTTGTCAGGCCCTCTGTGAGTCAAGTACTGAGTGAAACTGAACGGCTAGCCTTTCCCTGTGCATTTTTTGACTCACAAGCGGCCTGGCAACACTGGGGGAAGGGCAAACACCCCCTTTAGTGGACACTATGTATACTTTAATAATTAAGAGGACCATGGCTTTAAAACATAATAAGTAGTTTTCACTAGAGGGGATTTTCCCTTCCCCTAGAGTTGCCAGGCCGTCTGTGAGCCAAACAAATGCAGAGAGGAAGGCTAGCAGTTCAGTTTCACTCAGGACTTGACTAACAGAGGGCCTGACAACACAGAATTGAAGGTAAAGCGATAGTGGGGGATGAAATTTCTCTAGCCCCTTCAGTGATAACTATCTATTCTGAGATTTTAATTAGGGTGAGGCTATTGCCACACATTTTGTGTGTGGAAGTAGCCAAAGGACTATTTGCCACACGATGTGTGTCAATAGTCACCGTTCTATTGCCACACTCACACAAAATGTGTAAGGAAGTATGTGTGGCAATAGCACGGTGACTATTGCCACACAATGTGTGTCAATAGTCACCGTGCTATTGCCACACTCACACAAAATGTGCAAGGGAGTATGTGTGGCAATAGCACGGTGATTATTGCCACACAATGTGTGTCAAAAGTCACCGTGCTATTGCCACACTCACACAAAATGTGTAGGGGAGTGTATGTGTGGCAATAGCACGGTGATTATTGCCACACAATGTGTGTCAAAAGTAACCGTGCTATTGCCACACTCACACAAAATGTGTAGGGGAGTGTATGTGTAAGGGAGTGTATGTGTGCCAATTGGCAAAGGACTATTGCCACACACAGACCCAAAATTAGCTCAAATGAGTAAGGGAGTGTGTCAATCCTAACAGTGCTATACTATTGGCACACAAAATACAAGCGCGGGTTCTATTGTCACACACATTTGTACCTATGACGAGTTAATTAAATTTTCCATTTAGATAAAAGTCCAAAGGTTCTACGATCCTGTATAATTATTTCAGATGTCTGGGGTCACTATTTTCAAGGCCGATTCGAAAATGTCCAATAAAATTGTTTGCATACTTCCGTCCCTTATCCAATTAACTTTGACAGGCGTGCTACCGTACTGATAGGTCCATCACTATTGACAAACACAAAATGTGACCTTCTATCTTAATGTAAAAATTTAATTAACTTGTCCAAGGGGTACAAGTGAATGTGTGGGAATAGTTGATTGGCTACTGCCACACAATGTGTGGGAATAGGCGATTTGCTATTGCCACACATTGTGTGGCAGCAGTGCAGCGGCTATTCCCACACAATGTGTGGCAGCAGTGCAGAGGCTATTCCCACACACTATGTGTGGCAATAGTCACTCCCTTTTAATTATAAAACACATCACTTACGCTATTGCAAAGAGAAAAGTCTTCATCATTTCTGTCTCTTGGCCCATTATCATGAGTTTCTTCTGGTTCCGTAAGATAAGAGCTAACGGAACTACTATAATTAGAAACAATATCGTCTTCTTCTACATTTGGCTTTGAAGTTTTAGATTTGGATATAGAACTTTGAGAGCAATCATCACTAGAATAATTGTCATCAGCTAAGTTTTGTCCTTGTTTTCCATCCCCAGTTTGTTGTTCTTTATTTGAAGTATCAATATTCTGATGTTGGGCACAACCAAAGGGACGAGGATGATTATACAGTCCTAAACTTCTTCCCGATAACGTCTTGATTAATTGTTTTTTCACGTGCTTTTTTAATCGATATAAAGTTTTCCTTGGAATTTTTTTCACACTTTCCGGAGACCACAGGTATTTTTTATACGTTTTACCCATATCGAAAATAAAAATGATAAACTTAACAAAACTTGGTTTAACACAACGAGCACGATGACGCCGACAAAAAATAACAACAATAAATGAACAAAACCCGTAGTGGGGTTCCATGCACTCCAACAGAAGTACGGTTTCACTAAAATGATATATTCGTTCACTGCACCGAACCGCATCATACCAACAAAACGAAAAAAAAATTTAAAAAAAAAACCCCCAAACTCTCCTTGGGAGTTTAATCCCCCAGCACACCCCTAACCAGTAACCACGTGTTTCTCTCGAGTTAGGCACCTACACGGTACCCACGTGAAACGCGCCTCTGAGTCTCCCCTAACTCTTCTTTATTTGGAAATCGGATTTCCCCATGTACGGGGTCGGTAATTCAGTTGTTATTCTGAGAAAGTGGAAAGTTTCTGATATTCGAAAGGGTTGTTCGGCCACTGTTAAGCCTTGCTTAAGTGGTTTTTCATAATTACAGCAAGTAAATCTGAAGCTTAGGAAGGTTAAATTAAACGGCAAGAAAAAGGTTCAATATATTAATAGCTAATTTAACTTTTAAACTTCCGCATTTATTTATTTCTAATTTATATCTTATTTAGATTACAGATATTGAACGTGTATAAATTTTGGTTATTGTTCTTTTGTTTCGAGATTAGGCTCAACCAAGGTAATCCCAGTTTTTTTTTACAATATCCAACAGCCTGTACGTGGTATAATCAGCCTTTGGTAAGGTTAGGTTACACCTACGTACTCTCCAATATACTCAAAAGCTCACGTTATTATATCTTAATATCTAGATTGATAATAATGGCACGCAAGAATAGGAAACAGTCTTTGGTGCTTGTTAAGTGGATGGATATAGCAGTGTGGGATGTTATAAAACCAGAATTAGCATTCAAATACGACCCAATATTAAATGAAAAGATTAATGCTGATCCCGATTCGTACATTGGGCAAGTTTTGGATTTTATTTGGAAAGAAGACGAAGAAAAATCACCTGGAACACTTCTTGGACATGGTACTTTCACTACCTATTTGAATTTTTTTAATATGCACTTTTTCTAAAATCCTACTTCCTTAAGGATCCCTCTCAGAGCTTGAATCCAAAAGAACAACTTTGATGATTAGTCACTAGGAAAGAATTGGCGAAAAAGCCCCTGAAAATTAAGCTTGCGTGGAATTGGATAGGATCGCAGGTCCTCGTGAAGTAATAACTTCATTAGTTGAGTATTTAGCCCCAAAAATAATTTGAAAATATTACTCACTTAGCTCGAAAATTACAAAAACCAACAGCAAAAGCAATTAATGTGTGATATCAGTACTGAACACTCTAGCATAAATGCAAGTTCCCATAAAGAACTAAAGGAAAAGTACAATTCTTTGAAAGAGAAGTACAAAAGTCTGAAGGATCAACACAGGAAGAATTTAGCGGAGATTAGAACTCTTAAAAGTGGGTACAATAAGATGTTACTTTAGGTTATTTATATAATCTTTTTCAACTTTTAAAATAGAAGAAAGAAGTGTCGTTGCCCAACTAAAGGAGTTGATAATGGACATACAAACGTCGAAACCAAGTAGAACTTTGGTGACTTATGACGATGAGCCATCGACTTCAGTTGAGGGTTTGTATGAGTCTCACATACCTGGCGCCCGAGTGAGTTAATTAAAATTGTTTAAATAAATTTTGTTAATAAAGCAATTTAGTTTCTCTTCGGATATTATTATATCATGGATTATTATTTACAGAAGTACGAGCTTGGAGTTGGGGTATTCCTTGACAAAGGTGTGTTGGCTACGCTGTTGAGAACCTGTCCTAGTGCAACGAATTTGCTAGAGCACTTGTATTGAATTTATTTAATAATGAGGAACTAGTTAATTCTACTTTGACTGGAAGAATTAGTAATGCTTACAAAGATAAGGTTGCAAAGAAGGGTTTAGACAGCCAACGTTTAAATGCGATTATAGGTATTGTATAGCATTAGCCCTTATTTTTAAACAGCCTTTAACCTTGTAAATGTCCTGTCAGCCTAATAAACACTTTTAATTTAGGATATACATTAAAGAAATATCCATCGTCAACAAAGCGGGAAATCCATGAGTCATTGGCTAATAAAATTAAAGAAATTTCAAATAAAAATAGATTGACTGTCTAAATAAATAAATAAAAGTTGGAATAAAATCGATTTTTTAAAAAACACTAGTACGATTGATAAATCTTATAAACAATTTATAGGCTTTCTAAAGGTTTTCTACACTTATTCTCTAGAAAATCATTATGTAGTTCTAAAGCTTTTCCATAAACCTTCGATAAAAATAACTTAAACAATATTTGATAAGAGCTCGATAGGAATTCTGTAAGATATTCTGTGGAAAAATCTACAGGTTTTCTATAGCAAAACCTATTAAAAAATCCATAGAATAATGACCCATGTTTCTATCATTTCCCTATAAAAACCGCTTAAATATTTCTATAGAAGACTCAGAGAAAAATGTACAAAGTAATTCTACGAAATTTTTATAGAAAATTTTTGTAAGGGTATATAAACTAAGTTCAATGAAAATGTTGTAAACGTTCGTCCATCTAAACGTTTTTGATTACATTGCTGAATCCACTGGAATTACTGAATTTTATGTTTATGGTTGATAAAAATTACTACAGACCTTATAGAAAAATTGTAATTCCCAGCTATTTTGTTGAGTTGCAATTGGTATATTCGGATATTTATATATGTCGTTTAAAGTGTCAATATTGCAATGAACGTTTACCGTCGCCGCTGTGGAAAGCGATGCTTTGTAAATTTCTACCAGAAGAAAGAGTCCCAGAAATTGTAGGCCCGTTAACAATTTTAAAGACAGTTCATTTTCCAATTCTGTAAAAAAAAATCGAATTTGCATCAATGTTTTTAAAATAAAATAAAATTGAAGTTTGATATGGTCTGATAAGGATCTATAAAGAGTCGAAGTCGGAGGACCGTTGAATTACTTTACAACCCCCCCCCCCCCCCCGGGAATGAAAAAGAAAGTCGCTCCTTCCTGGAAAATAGTGGTTAGTCATTTTCCTATTTTCGTGTTATTCACCCTATTCTGGCAGGTGATACAATTTAGCCAATCAGAGCGCATTTGCTATAGCTATGATCGGGAGTCGGAGCTAGACGTTTCTCGTAACCCTAGCTGATCGCCGCCAAGTTCTTAATCCTAACGATGTGAGTAGAAGCCAAAAACTGCTTTCTGTGAACACTTTTGCTTCGATTTCCCAGCTGCGAACACGGTGAAAGAGACACACTGATGCGTCGAGTATAATACCTCTCGGTGACGTCATCGTCATCGGAGATGTAAATAGAACAATAACCTTGTGCGGGCTGCATCCGGAGCCTACGCAATCTATCTAGGTCCGTGCCTATCGTGAAGCGAGAATATTTTTTAACCGATTTAGTTCGCCATGTTTTCACGCTTGGTGGTGCTTTTAGTACCGTAAAATAAAAAGTACAGCCCACAACCCCGCTACAATATTAGATCAAGTAAGGTGCATTCGCAAAGGCGCTGAAAGCTGAAGCTGAAAGTCGAAACTGAAAGCTGAATGAAAAAATCAGTTTCAGCGGACTCTTTCGCATAGAGGCAAAAACTGGTTTTTTAAAGCTGAAGCGCAAAGCAGACGCTGAAAGCAGGCTGATTTTAAGTTTCAGCCAAGATCAAACCGAGGTTGATCTTTCATTTTCAGCGCCGTACCACGTGATGCCAAGAGCCAATCAAAAAAGGGGGCGCTGGGGTCACGGTTTTGAAATTATTTACGCGGGTATTTTAAAACGGTGAATGTCGTGTCTCGTTATCTTGAAAATGTTTTCTGTGAAAGAATTAATTAAACAAGAAAACGATGAAAAAAAGCGAAAAATATTTGTGAGAAGAAATAAGCAAATAGGATAGAAATGAGATAAAATAACAATATTGTGGAAAGAGGTTACAATAAACAATCTAATTAGAATAATTTGGAAAAGTAGCAATAATTTCAGGTTAAAAATATCCAATTGAGTAATATTTTTGGAAAAGGAGGAAATTTACTCAGTTGATAAACCTTGATAATAACCAAAACACGCGCACATTTAGCCATTCATCTATTTTTCCCCATTATATTTTATGGTAGTGATTTTGGGATTTTTAGATTTTGACATGAGATTTCGGGGTTTCGAGATTTAAAGGGTAAGATTTCGAGATCTTCGAGAGAGATTTTAAATAGATTTCAAACGAACTGTACGGAATTTTGACAAACATCCGACCCCTCGAGTTGCTTAATTTAAAGAATAGCCACCGAATTAAAAATTCATTTCGGTCGCCTATTCTAGCTACTACGCTTCTACACCAAAGCAAAGTAATTCGACCATTATTTTCTTTTAACGATTTTGTAACTAAATTTCTTACCTTTATGTAATATTGGAAATGATTCACGGATAAATTGTTGGAATCTACAGAGTCTTTTTTTTGGAATTATTAACTTAAGAATGGTTCTAAAGCTAACAATTGTGAAATTGCAAACTATGAGGAACCAAACCTGAAAAAACAACGTTTTAATTCAACCGAAGATTCATTGCATCTGCGGATCAAGTATGTGATTTGTGAGTAAAACAGCGGTTCCCGTTACAATGTTTGCCAAAACGATTCAAGTTATATCGTAACAACTATTATCAGTCCAGCACAACACAATTTAACCAAATTCCATAACGCTATATATTGCAAGAAAGCTCTTTTGCTACAAATTATACAATTGTATTGAGAGTCGCTGACGCTTAAGAACACACTATTCCTCCACAGAACGATTAATTGCACCACTAATAATAATTTTCATTGGCTCATTACCTCCATCGCTTTTAACAAAATCTGATGTAATAAATCTAAGCTACGAAGAGCTATCTAAGGCTATCTTGTGGCTTATCTGTATATTTTTCAAAAATTCTAACTGGGATAAGACTATGTTTGAATATTTTATCCGAAAAGCACTAGGCACTTCCAGAGGAAAATGAGAGAGCCTGAGGCGCTCGCTGGTGAAATCTATGGCCGATGTTACAACCCTTTACGTCTAGTTTCATCCCACTTCTGTGGGATCTTATAGGGAAATAACCTTACAAACGAAAATTGAAATTCCTCAACAAAACAAACGATAATTAAAATTCCTCAGGGAATTGAACGCACTCTAGGCCTATCACAGGTTTATTATCTTTGCCTTTTACTCACACAAGGGGTGGTGAAGTTCAATACATAAATCGTTACCGTGGTGGTGAAAACGTTCACGAACGTATCGTACGATTCAAATTTTTTCTCGCAGAATTTACTAAGGAGTTTTTGTTCTACCAGATTGGTCTCGCTTGTGAATGTTTCATTCTTATTTAAATAATAATTAAAAAGTAAATACGTCAAACCGAAGCCAAACGAATGTATATCATATTTCTAAAAGTAAAAAACAATTAATTCTATTAGAAAAAAATCTATTTTAAAAAGCGTCATTTATTATATCTAGCACTAAAGCTATGTTAAAAAACTGTCTTAGTGGACAAAGACTATAGAAAAAGTATAAGATAAGGGAATATGGTGAAAGGAATGAAGAACCAGATATTGAAATTTTTCATTTTAAAGACATTATTATAAAATAAGTACTTTTCATCGTTTTTGTCAACAAAATTCCATTTGCCTAAAATATTTTATCATTAAATTTTTCATTATTTTTGAAAGACCACATTATTGTGCATCTATTCTCAAACCACCTAACCCAAGGACAGGCAAATGAATGGGGAGCTATTTTTGCTTAGAGCAACGCCTGACACTAGCGCTGTTGCTGCGGATGTTGGAAGTTTTTCACCAAACAATAGTAAAATTTATTTTGAGGAGTAGAGGTCTCCAGTCACCGATATGGTGGAACATTTGACTAATTTATAAAATTGAGTTGAATTATATTGATTATTTATTTATATTTAACCTCTCTCATTAAAGATTCGTAAACGATCTATTAAGTTGGTTCTGGTAAATATCTTCAATCTGGTAATATTATAATTGACATTGAAAAATACAATTTTTCTAGTCACGTCACTAAGACTGTAGCATTTTCCGTCGTTCCTTGGAGATTTCCCTTAAAATAAGTCGCCAGTTAAAATCTCATCGTCACTTTCGCATATTGTATTTCAGTCTTGTTCCCTCTAAATTGCTGTTTGGTTGGGTTGCCTGGCGTGGCTGCAGCCAATACCTCTTTAACAAAATTCAAGGTGTACAGCGAAAATTTATAGAATTTAGCCATAGACACTTTTTACCCAAGGCTCAGTATAATTATGAACTCTTATTAAATAACTCCTTAACATTAAGTATAAATTAGTTCACAATATCATCCCACTCTCGACTCTAGTAAATGGTCTTAACTTTTTGGTCCCTATACATTTACGCAATCAGTGCCCTTTTTACAATCATAAATTGTCAATTAATCCTATAATTAAATTGCAATTTATTTGCAATTCCTTCGTAAATATTTTTGATCTCTTTTCTGACAGTTTAATTCATGTAGAAAAACTAATCCGACAGCATCTTATAGATGGTTACTAATTGTTTAAAACCTATAAGCTATAAAAGAAAAAAACAACAACAAAAAAGAATTACTAAATTTAATACTCAACATTACTACTTTAATCAGTTTTTCCTTAAATCCATGTAATTACGTGGTTTTTCTATATTTTGGAATTAAAGGAAAGCGCGGCTCCGTTGGTGCCCCTTATAGATAGCTTTTCTGCTACACAGTGGCTAAGCTTGCTAAAGGCTACTTAAGCCAAAGGCAGGAACCAATGGGAACTAGTGCATTAGGTCTGATTGGTTCCTGCCTTTGGCAAGGTAAAATTCGTGTCCAGAAGATTAGCCAGAATGCTAGGGGTGATCATGGAGCCGCGCTTTCTTTTAATTCGCATAATTCTATATAATTTTGTATGGTTCTGCTTAATTTTGTATAATTCTGAATGATTTGTTCTTGTATATTTTGCCCTACTTCCATTTCTGTGTTTATTTTCGTGAGTTGTTAAGCAAATTTTTTATGCACATTTAACTTCAATTTCATTTCATTTCATTTTCATTTCTTTGCTGTTACGTTTTTTTATATTAGTGGTAGAGTCATGAGATAGGACTCCCTAGTTAATTTGGTTTAATTAAATAACACTTGCAATATATAGGCCTATTATACGCTGGCGTAACTAGGGCGTTAGAATTAACCGAAATAGTAAAGAACCACGATATAGACGTCACAATATACTGCTTCAAATGGATCGACAAAGCTATCATTGCTACTGCTCTTGTCACGTAGAATCCAAAACCGTTTATAAACTGTTTTTAACACAAATGATTGCATCACGTTGGTTCCAGAATCATCAATTACGTCTAACTCTCGTCAATCTGTTTCATTAATTTATCAATACAAGAACCTTTAGCACGTTATATATCAATCAGAACACAAATATGTTTGAAGGTAGCAATAAGATTTGTTGTACAAGGAGTTTACATTGCTAAACGATTGCTGGGCTTACAGTCGTACAAAGGAGACTTTTCAAAAGAGTAAACGGATAGGTCATGTCAGATTGTGATTTCCGAATCAGCACTATAAAGTTGAAGCTCAGATTTTTCGAAAATCATTTCTAATAAGTATGAAATCTTTTTGATCAACTAATATTGCCAAAAGTGAGACCACGCGTTGAGATCTGTTTTACTTAATCAAATGTTATCTTAAATTTGATGAAAGAATCAATAAATGTATTTTCAAAGTACCAAATTCAAACAATATTGC
Organism: Phalangium opilio; assembly: GCA_019434445.1. Lineage (NCBI taxonomy): Eukaryota > Metazoa > Arthropoda > Arachnida > Opiliones > Phalangiidae > Phalangium > Phalangium opilio. The sequence goes on from JAEQBA010002670.1 coordinate 495,320, forward strand.
AGGGTTCCGTGATATAGATAACCCTGGCCTTTGGTTTTTTTAGACATTTGCAAATAGAATAGAATTTTTCACCGTTATTTAAGCTTAATTGAGTAATTTAAATTCAGAGCAAAATAAAAATGATCTACAAAATCATTTAAAACCGTCAGAGAAGTTTCACTGGTATTTACCTTTTTTAGTGAGTCGTCCGAAACTATTACCTTGACTCTGAAAATAACATATTTCATCTCATTAAATCTACGTATCATCACATGATGCTAACGAGAATTAGTTCGATTTTGATTAGCTTACTTGTCTTTTGGATACGAAAATAAAAATTCGTAAAGTAATTTATACATTGCATGTGAAATGAAATAAACCAGTTTGCCATTTTTAAGTTCCACCTATTAAAATGTGGAAGTTATGATTATTTGGTATTTACACGTTGGTGCTATTCGTCGCTCCTTTATATTTATAAAAGATTTATATAAAGATACTCATTCTTAAAATGTTTTGTGTCTAATTTACACCTTTGTAATTATTTGATGTCTAATTTACACCTTTGTAATTATTTGATGTCTAATTTATACCTTTGTATTTATGAATTTTTGAATAGACATGAAACTCATATTTTGGAATAATAACACCCATAATTAAATCGAAAAAATATGCTTACCTATTTGAACTATAAATTAAGGAAATTGAAAGCAATTACCTTATCTGCATTAACCAGAATAGTTAGATTATTTAAGTCCATCCTCTTGTTAAAATTAGATTATTTGAGAGCGGTAGTCAAAGTGACCAAAATCACATCTTAGGGAAACGTTTTGCAAAGAATAAAATATCTACAAAAAGAATGCAAATACATTGGTGTTCACGAGCAGTTTTCACCAATTGAAAACCGCATATTTTTGTACTCAAAATCCATATCGTTTAAACCATGGTGTGTTTTACCAAGTGATTAACTTTCCCTTTAATACACGACAATTAACAAACTTCATTGTGGCATAGTTGTTACAAATTCTTATTGAGTTTTAAGAAGTATACAATTTTCTTTAGCGTACTACTGTCATAGCACAAATATTTCAGTTCATATTCCAATACAGAACAAAAGGACTGTATTATAATACAAGTTGGGAAACCAAAATAAACCTCTCCGAGCCGAGACGAATTTACTTTCCAAACACAAGTCCACCAGCCAATGAGAAAAACCGGAAATACATAGTTCAAATTGGCGAAATATTGCCAAGGTCTTTAGCAAAGGCTTAAGCGTTTAACAATTTCCTTTTTACCCTCAATAATTCTAATGAGGTCCTAAAATATATCACTGAAGAGTGTATTTAACTTTCGGCTCACTCTGAACCGTTAACACCTCCTATAAGAGGAGGCGAAACAAGGTCATTTCTAGTTTAAATCTTATTTCACAGACCCAATCGTTTCAACACTTGTGGATAGATGAAGAATTAACACCCATATTATCTAATGAATATAAAAAATGCGATTACACTATATATATAAATCTAGTAAAGCTGAATTAAAAAGTAAACACCAAATTTCAAATGTTAATATCAAAATTTTTTTGGAATATTAAGATGAAACAGAGCTTTATAGCTACACAACTACTTAAAGAATCGTAATGCCGAAAAATATTTAAAATATTTCCATTTAATATTCTGCAAAAAGGAAATGTTATCGTTTTGTAAGAGATCTTATCATCCTACTCGCCTTATATTAACCTTGATGTGCGTGTAGTGTTTCGATTCGGATGCAATCTTCATTACTCGTTCTATATAAACTCTCACTTGTGTCATTACATAGAAATAAGTTTATCTTAAATAATTAATTAAATATAAATGATATTAATTATTTTAATCGCCAGTAAATAACTTTACAAATAGTTAAATCGTTTAAAATAAAGTTGTTCCTATTATCTTTCGAAACTTTGCTAATATTGACGTTTAAAGTGAAGGGTACCCCTCTTGCCCGCTTTCTTCAAATTTTGGGGTATATATACGATTCGTTTCCATTATATTAATAGATAAAAACGCATTCGCGTGAACCGATGGTGGAAGCCCTGCCATTGGGAGGCTAGACGTTTCTCGTAACCCTAGCCGATCGCCGCGTATATCTTGAAACCAAACGATGACGAAGGAAAAGAAGCCAGAATGGACTGACTGGCGTCCATGTGGAATGGACAAAGACCTGAAGATGGTGGTGCATAGAAGCTGGTGTCAATGTGGAATTGACGAAGAACAGAAGATGGTGGTGCATAGAAGCTGGTGTCAATGTGGAATTGACGAAGAACAGAAGATGGTGGTGCATAGAAGCTGGTGTCAAGGTGAAATTGACGAAGAACAGAAGATGGTTGTGCTTGGAAGCTAGCAAGTACAGACTAGTGTCCATGTGGGATGGACAAAGACTAGCAGATTGTGGTCCTTAGAAGCCAGTTAGTAAAGACTGGTGTTGGTAGATGAATGGCCAAATTTCCGTGAACCGCGAACGCGTTCCGGAAATCGGGTATTTGTTTGCTCCGATTTGTAAACTGCGAACGCGGTCACGTGGGGTCTGACAGACAGACAGACAGACAGACACGGCCGGTGTAATACCTCTCCGTGACATACGTCACTCGGAGAGGTAAAAAGACAAACCAACACTCTAAGAATATGGGGTGTTCTTTAACACATTTAAAAGTAGTTTATATGGGTCCAAATTTGACACCGATACAGGCGTTCATTTACAACCCTGAAAGGGTTTAATAACACTTATTTTTGCAATTGGTGTCAAAGATAAAAATAAAATGGTGCAACAGAGGTGTAGTTTAACACCCTTTTAACTCTTATTTCGAACTAAAAGTTAATTTTTTACTCTCATATGAGTGTTGTGAAATTCCTTAAAAGGTGTAGCATGGCACCTTTCCGAGTTTAAATAAAGCTTTAAGAGTGTACCTTAACACGTTTCTGAGTGACGCATAACACCTTTCAGAGTGTCGCATAACACGTTTCTGAGTGACGCATAACACCTTTCAGAGTGTCGCATGACACCTTTTTAAGTCTCGCATGACACCTTTTTTAGAGTCGCATGACACCTTTTTTAGAGTCAAATGACACCTTTCCTAGAGTCACATGACACCTTTTTAGAGTCACATGACACCTTTCTGAGTGTCGTGTGACGCCTTTAAGAGTGTTTGATTTATTAGCAAATAGCGCTATATTCATGGCAAGCTTCCACCTAGAGAGAACTTAAGAGGACATTTCTAACATGCAGAGCTATACCACTTTAAGCAAGGGTAGTTCTCGCATCAATGTGAAACTACATAAAAAGTTGGCTACTTGATTAACTTAAAAGCCAGCGTGAAACTGCATGGTAAGTTGGCCATTTTCACCGACTTAATAACTTCTCATAAGGCAGAAAGTTTTAAATTAGCATAAATGCATCGGGTATTAAATTGGATTTGAAGGCCATAATATCCCAGCAGTAGATACAGACGTATTCGTTTAATTTAATAATCTTTTTTCACGAAGAGTTTTTCGAGCACCAGAAACGCGTTTGACCTAATCTACTCTACAATATTTAAAAAGAAATCCATTTTCTACTCTAAATTTTCTCAAAATAATGATAAGACATGTCATACAAAAGCATGTGCCCCACATGTTGGTCTCTCAAGATGGCGTCTATAATCCATAACGGTGGAACGAATTCTACCCTACACCGCGACCACAAGTTTCTTCAAGGCCCGAATATGAGTGTGCACAATAAGCCTCTAGCATCGGTGCAAGGACGTGAGCCCCCCCTCTCTCCAATAATAATAATAGTCGCCCTACTGTGAGGCCAGTACCTAACCTAGTCTCGTTCGATTAGTGTCACACAAAACTTTAAAGAGTATCGTATAACACTTTCAAGAGTGCAATAGCGTTGCTAGGGTTTGAAATTTGGGGGGCTTAATCTTACTATTCTTATATTAAAGATATACAAACTTTTATTGATAAAGAGTACGGGACCGAGTTATTGACTATGAGACAACTGTGGATGAAAGAATTTCACTCGTCTTTTATAAGTTTAGTCCCCACTACTGTTTGATATTGAAATTCATCTCTACAAAGATGAAACTTAACGAACTTTTGATAATAATTTTTATACACTATATTGCTACAGAATTTTAGGGGGCTACGAGCAATTTTTTGGTGTAGTTTACGGATTATTTTGAGGGGCTAACTTTGAAATTTGGGGCGCTATAGCCCCCTAAAAAGGCCTAGCGACGCCACTGCAAGAGTGTCGCATAAAACTTTTAACAGTGTCGCAAAAGGCTTTTAAGAGTGTCACCTAACACGTTTAGCAGTGTTTTATGAAGGTACAATACCGCCTGATTGCGAATGTTTTGTTAATTTTATTTAATGAATAAAAATATATTCTTTCATGAACATCATCTTTAAAAAAATGTTTAAAAATTAAGTGTTTCAATAATTTTTTACTGTTCGGAATGACTTTAATATTAAAACATTAATGAAAACGAAAACCTTATTTAAGTTCGGTGCATATTTCCTTAATGAAAATGCGTTGTCAAATATGCCCACGTGCCCACTATAATAATTAGCCTGCTTTCGAAGCTCTACGAAACAAAGCACGGTTTTATAAGGAAAGTAATTGGAAAAGAATATAGGATTGCTAGGGATACATAAACGAGCTATTTAAACTGGTTGCCTTATACAGGGTGGAAACTGCGCCGGCGTTCAGTCGAGATACTTCCCCTCACGCATTGGTGTTAAGCAGCGAAATTTTAAGGGACTTACAGGCGCTATTGGGATTAGTTCACTTCATTTCCACTTAATATCAAAGGTTTCAGTTTCTATGTAGAGAAATGAAATGCATAAGTGTAATCAATGACGGATTTTAATTAGGGAAGAAAAGATGTCACTTGCGGAAACCAAATAGCCCAAATTGAAGTTAATCGAACATTTCCAAATTTTAACATTAAAGGCTTCAAATTTATTTTTAATAACAAAGCATTAAATTAAATGTTCAAAATGTCTTCCGTCAACATTAACATATTGCCGAAAACGGAATTCCCAGTTTTCTCTTTCGCGAGTTAACATCTCGGGAGAAACGAGAGCAGCCGCTTGCTGAATTCGGTCTCAAAGGCTATCAAGTGTTGGTGGCTCAGTGGCGTACACAAGGCTTTGTACATACCCCCAAATGAAAAAATTCACCGGCGTTAAATCTGGCGAACGAGGTGGACAAGCGACTTGACCACCACGACCTATCCATTGGGGACCGAATTCCGCGTCTAGCCAATCCCGAGAAACACGTGCAAAATGCGGTGGTGCACCATCGTGCTGGTACCAGACTCGTCTTCGTTCTGCTAAGGGAAGATCGTCTAGGGCATCGGACACTACGGTGTTTCAGAGATCAACGTAACGATCTCCGTTTAGATGTTCTTCGAGAAAAACAGGTCCAATTACCCGATCACCTAACAATCCACACCAAACGTTTATCCTCCAGTTTTCTTGGTGATGATTCGCCCTTAGCCAATGGGGATTTTCCCTCGCCCAGTAGTGCATGTTGTGGCGGTTAACTGTACCGTCCCGGAAAAACGTACACTCATCACTCGTTAGTACGTGGTTTAGGAAATTTCCATCAACTTCAATTTAATCTGGTGTGGGGATTGTCTACGATACGCCTTACTACTTCGTTTCGTCTGCCCGCCCCGTGTCCACCTCCTTTTACAACTGGCGGATGATGTTTCTAATTGAAGAAAGCAGTCCGTTTTCTAGCTTACATCTGGTAAACATGGCTGAAATTGATTTGTACAGTTTTGAGGATTACCTTGAAATGTTTTTCATTTACGAAGAGTGTCAGGGAAACGCAAGGTTAGCTGCTAGGACGTTTGCAGAAAGGTTTCCGAACCGACCACATCCGGGGCATCAAGTAATTTTAAACGCCATAACCCGATTTCTTGAAAGACGCACGGTGATTCGACGTAATGCACCAGTGCGACATCAACATGATGGAAATGTTTGATTAACTTCAATTTGGGCTATTTGGTTTCCGCAAGTGACATCTTTTCTTTCCTAATTAAAATCCGTCATTGATTACACTTATGCATTTCATTTCTCTACATCAAAACTGAAACCTTTGATATTAAGTGGAACTGAAGTGAACTGATCCCAATAGCACCTGTTAATCCCTTTAAATTTCACTGCATAACACCAATGCGTAAGGGGTGTATCTCGACTGGACGCCGGCGCAGTTTCCACCCGGTATATGTTAAAACAAGGGTAGATTGAATTTTAGAAGCAGGAATTGAGAACTATTACTATTTACTTCAGGCCGACTCATAGCCCAGTATAGAGCCCCTCCGTCCAGCACGTAACGAAAAGTTTAAATTATCTTATTGTCTCACTTAAACTACGTTTTGATGATGTTGGTGACGGGGACGGCGAAAAATATGTAATTCCTTTTTACCTCTGTCGCTTTGAGCCGCCTCTTCTTTCATACATCTCCGTCCCGTGGAAGGGGGTCCGGGACTTGGATGCGCGCTCTCTGTTCTCCATTCCTACTTCTAGAATTAAATCTATCCCTGGTTAAAACCAATATACACTGTACAATAAGCTTTTCACGTAATCTAACTTTACGTTCAGCAAATCCAAGAAAACAAATAACAAACACTCAATTAGATACGATAATGATTCATTGTATATTTTTAATCTTTACATTCCATAATTAGTGGCACTTTGAATCGTAAAGCTTCCCTTGGCGAGGCCGGAAAAATTTTCTATTCCATTTTTAGTTTAATCGTATGAAAAAATATATAACTCCCTATAAATATGAAACGTAGTACATTTTCATACTACAGCCTTTTCTTCCAAATTTGGCGCGCTTACACTCTTACGCCCCGTGAGAGAAGTTTTGGTACTACGAGTAAAGGGGGGTGAAACCGCCGCCACCACCTAAGGTCTCCGCAAAAAGCATAATGGGCCGGGGAAATATGGCCGTGCACGTAGAGACACAAGCGAGCTGACACAAGACGTTCCTTACGCCTCGGTCGTCGAATAATTTTTACCATAGATATTTGAGTGAAGTAAATTAAATATGGTATGCTTACTGAAAGAAATGGCTACGAATATTATTCACTATAACTAACTAAAGTTTCCTTTTTCCAATAGTTTTCCTCTGTACACGGGCAGCTCTCTTGTATTTGAAAAACATGTTTAGCACTTTGCCCTATAATGATGACGTAGAAGAAAAATCCTCTTGGGTTTGGGACTCAGGTGAAAGGAAGAGAGGGCCGGGATACAAAAAGAGGCACTTTTTCTTTAGACTTCGATGTAGAAAGACATGACAATAAATTTCTAAACTTTTAACTATTTTATCCCGAGCGATATTTATTCCCGAATCCCTGGGAAGTTTATTATTGTAACTAAAGTGCGCGCTTGTGCCTATGTTCAAGACTCAATTCCGTCTCGGGGTTTTCAGCAATTGCGATTATATAAAGGAGACTTGGATTTATAAAAGGGTAGTAGAAAGGGATCAATACTAAAACACACTCAGAATGCTTACTAGCAAAGTATATATTACAGCTGGATCATTACGAACGAAGGTTGTTTTAGGACTTTGGGTTTGTGTTAGTTATAACAAGAGAAAATAGAAGAGAGTATAATACTTCTTCCTCGGCGTTCTGCGCCTCGTTTGAGGGGTTACATTTCCACCGCTCTAGCGTCGCAACCCCCTTTGCAGGATCGCCTCCTCACTGCTTTCAGAGAGAGATAAATAGTTCCCGCAACGCACGCGGCGGACGAGGTAAGGCTGTCTCTCCCAGAAATACATAAGCAGCGCTTCTTACAAAAAACACAATATCTGACCTCTAACCTCCTGATTGGCTACTTCAAGTTTTAGGGGGGTAAAATACTGGACGACCCTCAAATCAGGTAGAAAGCAGGGCTAAAGTTAAATTTTGACCCAAGTATTATACTCTCTTATATTATCTCTTGGTTATATAGATCAGAATTTATATACTTTGATGTTTAGTTTATAAACATTTTCATGGCAATAAATAGACATGGCATTACAAGTCAAATTTTTTCATCTTTATGTGATATAACAAAAATTTCAGATAATAATATTTTTTCCCTGGGAAAGTAACAGACATAAAAGAAATTAAGTTAGTATGTATGTACTTAATTATAATGCTGAGTTACGTTTTTCCCTCGGGTATATGAATTTGCAAGACTAAGACAGTGTTTGCTGCAATAACATTCAAACATAAGCATATCAAACCACCCGTAAGCGTGAAATCACAATAAGACCACGGGTAATCACCATTGTACAAGGGCGCCAGAGAGAAATTTGAGGTTCTACGCCACCTAGAGGGAAAACGAAGCAATTCTCTCCTTTGCAATTTCCCCTACCACCTTGTAACCCGGAAATCTAAGCAGTCGTCTGCTTCTGCAATAAATGGCAGCGGTAATCGGTTTAGTACGGGCTTTTAAGACTTAAGTTGTTTGTTTAAGATTAGGAACAGCAAATTATCTCGAATTTTTAAAGAAAATGGGAAAAACTCTTAGTGATAAGTGTATACAGTACAACTGCTTTCTTACGAATAGGATAAGTACAAAATATAAAAGTGTAGGTTGCCGCATTCCTTTATTACGCGAACTTCAAAATTCACGTTTTAGCCCCACTAGCAGACGACAATGTTTGTTATGATAACAAGTATTAATAGAATAGGTAAGTTTGAGATATATATTAATCCTTGTATTTATTCCCAAGCTTCCGGTAGCATCCCTTGCGCGATTTGAATAAAGTTTCCCTTTTGTGCCACCAGGAAAACTTGTGTCGCGAGTTTTACCTAGACAATGCCTGTGGCTAATTTCCCGCCGATTCACGCTTACGGGTGGTTTGATATGCTTATGATTCAAATTATAGATTTGCGTGGACAGAGCATTTGAGAGTTGGTTTCGTGTAAGAATTCAAATCAAAGTACAGGAATATAAATACGTTATTTTGAAACTTATATAAAATAAAGTAGTGTTGATCGCGTTCAACTGGACTTGTTTATAGATATAACTTGAAGTCAGTCACTACTTTAGGATGTAAGTAAATCAACTAGTCCAGACATTCCACCATCAAAAATTCGACGTAAGTCAGCTTGTTTCCTACCAGCCATTGATCGTCCTTCAAACTGTCCGAGACGTTTTTGACCCACCGAAGTAGCCTTTGCTCTCCCATTTTTTTGACCACTTCGGGACCAGATTCATATTGGAAATAAGCGACACGTACGAGTTCGTTCATGATATCCCTCGTTATTTGCTCCATGGTATTAACTCTGATTTCGTCCAATTCGTTTGTAGCCAGGGACCCTATTCTCTAAGGTCCTTTTGGAGGAATTTCGATCCGAATCTTTACATTCGGAGTGAATTTCTCCGAATGAAAATAAAACGTATTCTGTAAGAACCTTATCCTAATCATACGGTGATAACCTCTCCGAATCATTCGGCAGCCGAAAGAGATGGCCGAATCGAGCATTCGGACAATCTTAGATTCGCGGAACTTTCGCCAAATTCGCCGGAGTTTTCTAGTATTTTTCCCCGTACCTTTTTGCTGGCACCTTGGCTGCGGTTCATATTTTTATTTAGTATGGCTGCTTTGTTTTTTCAACTCAAGCCTCATTGTTTGCGATTTGAACATGGTAATCGCATTGCCCGTCGCGATTTACGAGTTCAAAGGGTTTTTCGAGACTTAAAATCAAGCGTGGGCAAAATTTTAGGTTAAAGCGGGAAATGGCTTTGGGCCTTGGCGGGCCTTGGCGAAATCTACAAGGTAGATCGACGGCTTTTTTGGTAGATTAAAGGTAAAAAACGTCGTTGAATTTATCCTACATTTAAGGGATAATTTCGCGAGATCCAATTACTTAACACAGATTTAATTGTTCATTTTAATATTTTTTCTACCGGGGCTTGTAAGTTAGAGCCACCTATTTTTGACCAATTGCATCAATTATTAGATTAAATTTGGTTATTTCGTTTAGCATTTATTTAAATTATTAAATTTTTATAGGTGTGTAACCATTGATAGAGGGCTAATGATCTACATTAATGAATCTATCGTAATCTTACGAGATCCACACAATTGGATTATAATTTGCGATTAATTAACGTTGTTATTCTATGGTTCTCATTGCCTCATATTTAACCCTACTAAAACTTGCGCTAAGTTTCATTCAAAATTCGACGTATATTAACTGTTGTTTAGCGTGTTCTTTAATACCCATTTTAAAAGAATATTATGAAGCAATTTAAGAATAAATAATTTTTTATCAAAAAAAAAATAAATAAATAAATAAAAAAGTAAAAAAAACTTGTTTCTATCTTAAAAAAAGAAATCGTAAAAGAGAAAATTTGCTTTGTATTGAATGTTTTCCCAATACAAAGACCATTTCCCAAAATATCCACTCCTTGGGAAAAACCAGTTTCCATCCCTTCAATTTCAAAGCGCGCCAAATAAAATCGTCCAATCGTGGCTTAAGAGGAAGTGACGTCCATTTGGATTGAGAGAAAATTTTCGAAGTATCCGAATGACGATAAGGATTGGGGTTAGAGAATATGGTTTTCTCGGTCCAATCCGAATGAGCCCGATCCGAATCATAAGGATTCGGAGTGATCCGAATAATTTTCGATTTTTAGAGAATAGCCTCCCAGAAGTCCGTGTTTCTCCGCCAAGTACCTGTAGTTCATTGAATTTTGTAAAGGCTTAAATAATCCTAAAAATGTCCAAAAGAAATAGCAGACGATACAAAATACTCCAAACATAACTCGATAAAAGAGGCCCGGGTGGCAAAATGTTTCATTATTAAAGTTTACCTCATAATGGATAATGTTAGTAGTATAGGGCTACATTTCGTACCACGGTAGAGGTATAAAGTAGGAGCGTGGGAACTAAAATTAGCAGTTTTCAATGGTTTGAATTGTTCGCCGCCGCCGCCGCCGCCGCGGTGAATCTTCGCGAGATCCCCGCGCGCGAGTTCCTTCCCCCCTGAGCCTCACCCCCGCGGGGTTCCCCGCGCGCGCCGCAGGTTCCTTCCTCCATTTTAACTCCGCGCGGGGCGCTAGTTTCGTACTATTCAATTCTAGGAAAAATTCTATTGTTAAATTCTTACTATCTACTTAGGTGATTAATGCTTTTGGCATATATTCTATAGACCCATACTTATAGAGAGTATCATAGACTTATGGTGATAACTTATAGCGTATGAATACAGTTGTATTGTTATAGTGAAATCAATTCTAAATAAAGGAATAGGGTAATAGAATTTAAGCTAAGCAATAACAATGGAATCAAAATTAAGCCGAGTATATTACGATTATGAAAACCCTCTTAGTTACGGAAGCGCAAATAAATTGAAACAAGGAGTAAAAAGTATTTCAAAGAAAACAATTGAGCCTTGGCTTCAGTCTCAACCCACATACACTATTCATAAACCAAGGAGAATAACCTTCCCTCGAAATCAAACTTATGGTACAACAGCTGATTAAGTATTTCAATGCGATCTAATTGATCTACGACGTATCAAAAAGCATAACAAAGGTTTTCAATACATTTTGACTATAATAGACGTATTCTCAAAATATGCCTGGAGTTTTCCTTTAAAGAATAAAACTAGTAGAGAAGTTTTAAGCGCATTTCAGAAAGCGTATTAATGTTGACCAAGGCAGTGAATTTTTATCAAAATTGTTTAAAGAATATTTGAAGAAAGAGGGTTTTCAACTCTATACAAGCGTTGGAAGGATAAAGTGCGGTGTTATTGAAAGATTTAACAGAACGTTAAAGGATAAAATATTCAAACTATTTAAAAGAACCAAAAAATATAACTATATTGGTAGTTTGCCAAAAATCATGAAGGCCTATAACTCTAGTACGCATTCAAGTATTGGTTTCGCTCCAAAAGATGTTAATATCGAAAATGAACATTTAGTATGGCAGCGTTTGTATGGCAATCAAAAACCTGCTAAACCCCCAAAGTTAAAGATTGGTGATTTTGTCAGACTGTCAAAGAGTAAACCTCTTTTCGAAAAGGGATATAAAGGCTATTGGGCGAGGGAAATATTTACCGTATCAAAAGTTCTTTACAGAAATCCAGTTTGTTACGTAGTTAAAGATTACAACGACGAAGAAATAAGAGGTGCCTTTTACGAATGCGAACTTCAAAAAGTGGTCTACTGATATATGTCTATTGACAAATAAATAAATGTTCATTTTAATCTAGATAACCATGTCGAACGATTCATTTTATGTTACACTCGTAAGTTCGGCTTCCATGAATGTCTTTCCGGATAACACGCAATCTCATTTTAAAGTTCAGTTACCAGCTCCTTTAAACTTAGTTGGTAATTGGCATGTGGGGCTTGCCGAAGCATTTTTACCCCAGGCTTGGGATAATGTATCCGGCGAGTATTTATATTTCAATGCTGGAGTACATGACTATACTGAAAACACCTGGGAACAGTATAAGATACAACTTGTCGCGGGAAACTTGCGTGGAGACGAATACGATGTTTATAAGAGTTTAATTAAATCTATTAATAATGCCATACCCCCCGAAATACGACGGTCGGTTTATATGTTTATCACCTACAGTGATGACAATGAGAAGGCTTTTTGCGCTCTGAGAGCTAAAAATGGATATGAAGTTCAAATACCGGAAGAAATGGGTAAAATCTTGGGCTTACCCTTCATGGATTGGGTCAAAGAGAGATACACTTTTCCCGAAGAACTGATTAAAAGAAAGAAAGACGATCCTTTAGAACTAAATAGTTCCAATAATTTTTTACATATAAGAAAAAGAAAAGGCCCAACGAATCCAAGGGAAATTACCCTGCAAATTCAACCCGGCCAGTATAACCATATTGAAAATGTTATTGAAGCAATGCGCCACGCAATTCCTCGAGAACGCAGTAGTAATTTTGTAATTAAGCTTAATCCCGACGGAAAAGTAAACGTAAAATGTGAAAATAACTATTATTTGTGTTTTAACAAAAATCAGTCTGGTCTAGGTGGACTATTATGGTTTCATATGGACCAAATGGATAGACCCCTTATGGATGAAAGTGGAAAAAGTGTAGCCGATATAGACAAGGGTACGGCTAGTTTGTATATATATATATATAATTTTATTCTACCACAAGTGGTTGGTGACGTTTATGCCCCTCTTCTGATGGTTATACCAATAATAAATGTAAGTCTTCTAGCTTAACGTGGGCTGTACATAGGTTTCAAAACATTGATTATTACCCTTTAAGATGTCCATCATTTGAAATGATCGAAATTGATATGAGGACAGATTTCGGAGAAAATATTATGTTTAAATTAAACAAGTCCGTCATAAAACTTCATTTCATTCTCAAACATGTCACGAAGTAACATATATCTAAACTACTACTTAAGCCAAACCGGAAATGGTCTTAATCACTTCCGGGGGCCTGTATTTCAAAGAGGAAACGGACTCGGAAGTATCTTCAAAAGTTTAATTAGATATATTACACCGATATTTCGACCAGCAGGTAAAGTGTTAGGTAGGGAAGCTCTCAGAACGTGGTCGAGAATAGCAGGGGATCTCATTGAAATCAAATTTGAGCGAAGCAGGATCAAATTTACTACAAAAGGCTAGCCAACACTTGGCTCAACAACAAACGGGCCAAGGACTTCGCAGAAAGCTGAAGCCTAAAAAGCGATCAAAAAAGAGAAAAAGAACGAAAACCGATTTTCTCGATTAAAAATAACAATGGTTGAAGGAATGATGTCTGAACTGGATTTGTTCGCGGAGCCACCAACAAATTACAACATAGAAAATAGTGATTATGCTATGTATAAAGCTTTGGCTTCGCTTTCTGATGATGGACCAATTGAATTTTTTATCCCTGGATCTAATGACGTCTTTATGGATTTGTCTAAAACCTTATTGCAAGTTCGAGTCAAACTAGTTAAGGAGGATGGATCTTCTTTAACTTCCCAAGACAAGGACGTTGGTCCTACAAATTTATTACACGCATCTTTATTTAGTCAAGTTGACGTATTTTTTGGAGATACGCAAGTTAATACACCAACGAATGCCTACCCATATTTGGCATTTTTTGAAACACATTTAAACTATGGTACAAGTGCCAAAAAGTCTTATCTTTCTTCAAAAATGTATTACAAAGATGACCCTGTGGACGCTAGTAAAATGTTTTTACCCGCGTCAAACAACGACAAGAATGGAATGCTGAAACGAAGAGATCGGGCTGCCCTATCGAAACGCATTGATATGTTGGGTGATTTACATTTGGATGTATGTCGAATGAGTCGATTTCTCATTAATAATATTGATGTACGGTTTCGCTTCATAAAGTCAGTTAATGAATTTGCAATTATATCTACAGCAGCACTTAATCCTAAATTTAAAATTAAAATTGACGATGTTACATTTTTTATAAAAAAGATTAAAATAAATAATGAGATTATGTTAGCTCAGGCGATGGTACACGAAAAGCACAATGTAATTTATCCAATTAACAGAACAGAAATACTTTTCCATCAGTAGCGGTTCCACTGACATTATACGAGAAAATGTCTTTATGGAAAGACAACCATCACGCGTAGTTATCGGCTTAGTTAGAACAACGGCCTTTAATGGAGCCCTAGATTCAATCATTTTAATTTAAGCTACTTGGCACTAACAATTGGAAATCAAACATATCCCAATCCTCCGTTTACACCCCACTATGCCGTTAACGAGTATTCCAGAGAGTACCTCTCAAACTATACGGCCTTGGATTTGTTCAAAAGTAATAAAGGAAACTGTATTACCTTCGAAGAATTTAAAGAGGGTAACGCTCTGTACGCGTTCGATCTTACACCGGAAGAACAAGCGGGCGCTGAACATTTGTCAAGAAACAAACAGGGAAGCCTAAGAATATCTATGAAGTTCAAATCTCCGCTAGTCCATAACGTAACTGTAATAGTGTACGCCGAGTTCGAATCTGAAATTATTATTTCTAAAGATCGTACCGTGATTTATAACCCATCGGGATAATGAATACGGTGGAAATAATCGAAATTTTAACGTGTGAACCTGTAACAAGACCTTTTTTCCTCGGTGTATTTGCTTTCGATCAAAAACCATTACCCCAAAGCAAGCTAAATATTGCTTTTGTCTAAATACGGAACCTTCATCGAGTCCAGGACTTCATTGGTTAGCTATATATGTAAATAATAATGTAGGGAACTTTTTGATTCTTATGGAAATGATCCCTCTTATTATAATCTTAACGATCTTTATGTCTACGCTAAAGAATGGTTTATAAACCCTGTACCTGTTCAATATCCATTATCTTTAACATGCGGTTTACATTGTATTTTTTATCTAGTTAATGCCTGTTACGGTTATAATCTAAACGTTATTATTCAAGATTTATATAAACCAAATGATTTAATGTATAATGAAGCTTTGGTTCTATTGTTTTTATGTAATCATTTGTTGAAACATCAAAATAAATATTGCAATCAATAAAAAAACGTTTATTTAAATTTTTCTTTCCATAGTGTAGTGGGTACAACAGTTTTTTTATCTTTTCTGGTTTTACGTTTAGAATGAAGAGGCGAATATAGTTCTTGAAATTTTTTAAATTCATCTAATGATTGAGCCACGCTGTTTTTACGTAGAGTTTTTTTTTTCTTTGGGTGTTGGAGACTTAGCCGCTATAGCCGTAGCCGTAAATGGCTGCCATGTCAAGGTGGACCCGCTAGGTGGTGCTTGAAAAATGGTGGAACCCTGTGCAGAAGCGGTAGGCATAATGGGGGTAGTTGCGTGTATTCCTGTTAGGCTCGGAGTAATGGGTAAAGTAGCGGTAGAAGTAGAAACCACCGGGGTAGAAGGTAGCGCTGGATAAGTTGTAGGAGGTGCCGATACAGTTTTTACGGTAATGGGTTGTACTAGTTTCTTCATATTAAATATTTTTGCAGGGTTTCCAAGTATTCTCTAAGTTTAGTTTCTGTAGACCCGGACTTTCGAAGAATGTTATGCATTTCTTGATCTAGCTCAGATAATTCTTTATCCACCGGATCCAAAATGGTATTGGCAGGCACCAAAACCATTTTCTTCATGTTAAACTTTTTATAGCTGAGATAGCACTAGGGATAATACTAGCCAGTAACATTGGCCAAAAGGCTCCGCCTGATTGATTAATCATCAACTGACGCTTCTTACTTAATGGCAAAGACTTTGAGCCAATAGCCTTATAACTCTCCTGTGACGTTTTAAATGATTTTTTAGTTTGGAGGTCAAAGGTCCCGCCGTGTGTAATGTTAAAACAAATATTACAAAGCGTCTTTAATTGATCTTTGGTACTGTTTTTTAGAATGTGTTTTCTTTGAATTTATTGCTTCGTTTAAGCAAAGTTAGGTAGGGTATTTCTTACGAAGTGAGACCGAAGTGAGAATCATTGTATTAAATAGATAAAAATGCGCCGTCACTCTTTCTTATTCGTCGATAAATACGTACATATTTCCATCTGGAGGGAGGACATTTGTTCTAACTCGTAGACATTCATCCGTGGCTTGATGACAGTCAATCAAAATGTACGAGTGCGGCTTTTCAGTAGCAATGGCGTAGGCCTTCACTAGAAACTGACTTTTTCTAGGAAAACTTGCCTACTTAAAAATTGTATTGGCGATGAATCCCTGGGACATTTGAATATTAAAATATAAACGCAATTTAGGCTAATCAATCTGAACTCTTTATTTTTACTAAATAAGCTCTGTGTAATTAAAATTATGCTGGTATTATAGTGGTGACTCCCCTTAATAAACATATCAGCTATTTCTTTACTGTTACACATTCTGAAGCTAAATCATCCAACACCAGGAGGTTATTTTGATTCTATTCCAAAATTCTTCGTTATTCGGAGGTAACCCTTCCAAAAATTCTATTTCAGGGATTTCCCTTTTCAGATCATCAAATTTATTTTGGTAAATTGAATAGCAATAAACTATCCGATCTGGTTTTGGACTAATCATGCATGTTCTATATCTTAATAAATTAAAAACCCACGATGATTCCACACATGCTAGAGCCTGCGCATACATCTGAAAGGGCGCCACAAATTTAATTCGACACGCCATGGTTAATAATGTAATTAAA